>JABMCL010001219.1:0-335000 GCA_018857735.1 Alviniconcha marisindica | reverse complement strand
GTATACAAATGGGGGGTGACTGAGGCGCGGCATCAAAGTCAGCTCGTTTGAATTGTACAAATTTGACCTACACAGCGGGTCGATTCCGCGGGAACTCGCGCATAGTTATGCTTTAGCTTGATTGTGAGTTGTTACAGTTTGCTGCAATACAGTAGGCCGGCATGGTTAGAGCTTTTTGTCGACCACACCCATACACATTCAATGAACAATCTAAGATGGCAACCGCACTGATTCCCCAGACTGACGTCACTTCCGAGAAAGTCACGTGACTGATGGAGAACCCGAGACAGCAGTTTCGGCCACCCTTCAGAAAATAAAATCGATTAAAAACCAACATAAACATTATTTTTTTTCATTTCTCAAACGAGTGACTCATTTGTCAATCATTTCGATGGTCGATGGTAAGTATGCAATACTTAAAAACCTCGGACTTTTTCTTTCAACACCAGGACTATTATCGCAAAAAGGCAAATGTCTTGTACCTGATCACACTGAAACTACACGCAGTGGTCGCGTTCGGTTTCGTTTTGAACACGGTCTCATTTCGATTTCAAACTAATTTAATTGTTTCTACTTTTAACTTTCGTCAGATCTCAGTAAGGGGGATGTAGTGTAATGTATTAAAGGAACTCTCCTTCGGCGACTAAACTTAGAGGAAGTTAAACGAACCTGATCAGCGTGAAAGGTTTTGTGATTAAACGTACGGTTGTTTTTATAAGACTTTCCCAGACACACTAACAGTTAGTAACACACTAACAGTTTCCACGAGCTTTCCCGCGTGTTTGACATCACTGATAGGATATGTACATGTCATGTATCAATGATTTTTGTCAATGTTTATTTTTTAAATCTGGACAGTCTGTGTCAAATAGTTTCATTTTCCTAACGTTTTCATAGGGAACAGATTTTTTTTTTAAAATGGAAATCAGTTGATAGTGTTTGAAATTGCCACGACAAACAATGAAATGTCTAGCGTTCTTTCGAACATTTTGGGTGGCCTGGGGGAAATTCATCCAAACAGGTACGTTCGATTCGCATGCACGCTTCGAGATACGATTCTGTCACACTGGCTCAACCAACACAAGCTCGTGGTGAGTACAGTTCACAAGGTGTTTGAGAGGCCGAAGTTCCCCCAACCAAGCGAGTGGACAAATTTCTCCCATGCCACCCTATGTGTTTGGCTCGATGAAATGACGGCAAAATCATTTTGACGTGATTACGATATTAATAATTGGACGCAAGATTATAGAAAGGAGACAAAGGAAACAATAGCTCTAGAAGTAGTTACTGATGGCAAGAATGACAAAACTGAAAAGAAAGACCTGGAATGTACTCAACAAGAGAACACGGGACGCGACATGTGTTTTGTTTTGTGTGCCGCCTTCTTTTGTGTGAATAGATAATAAATACATTCTTTCATGTGCTGTTATAAGGAGCAAATACCCCGTTGAACGAAAGCAACGAAGAACTGAGAATGAAACATAGTTCTTTTCCATTTTTTGAGGATTATGCAAACAAAGCAGAGATAATTGGGAGTTACTACCATTCATCTTCAGAGGACCAAAATAAAAAGAACGTTTAGCTCGACAGGCAAGAGACCGACAACGTAGATACAGATAGTGGCTGGTAAACCTGGGTGACCAGGTGCAGAGGTGGAAAGAGCTGTCACAAGGTTAGACGTCTGCGATAGGAAACTGGCAAAGTTGTTACTGGACAAGTAAAAGAAAAGGTTCCTGGTGCTTCTTTTTTGATTGATAGGAGTAGTGTACCGGAACCATACATTTAAATATTCTAAGTACTACCTGTTTGCGTGTGTGTTTCTGGCGTGCCGCCGCCGATAGTTTTTTTTTTTCCTTTTGATTATTATTATTATTGTGCTGTCTGTAGTAGCATCGGATCAATACGCTGAGAAAGAATTGTCACACAGCACTTTGCACCTCGGTCCATCGCCGACCATTATTAGTAAACGGCAGCTACAGGTCTCTTCCACTATGGTGAAGTACACATAGCGCGATTAGGATATTTATTTGTGGAAAGACAAAATTATTCACACAATCATCAGTTAAGTCGCCCGACAAATTATTACGCCTGAGCAGATTATGTGCCTGACACAACGCCATTGTCAATTGTTTGTATAAAACAACAAAATGTAATGACGTAATACGCATTCCGCAAATAGCTGCACCCGTGGGTAGATCCCCAATTTATTTTTAGATCACTATAGTTATTCTTAAACTGCCGCATTTCAACAGGACAAAAGCAGAAATTAATGCTACATAATAATCGCACATAAAACAATAAAAAGTGATGAAAAAAAAGAAGAAATATATATTTATTTATTTTTAAATTTGTTTTTTAGCGAAATCTGCGTGGGTCAGTCCCTTGAAAGCCACAAACAAAAACTGGACCAAGAACATCACAACAATAAGTTATGAGCAAATTTGTGTGGTAGGTGTGGGGCTTGGCATCTTTTGACATTGAGTCATGTACCATCAAAAGGAGGAGAAAAAAAGAATCAAACAGGAATTTCTGGCTGTGGCTCTTTCGTTGTTGCTTATTTCCAGCATGCTACTTCCATCGACCGTTTACAATATTATTCTATGTTTGTGACTGAATATATGTACCATCACACAGGGCCTACGCGGGCTGCTGTGCGACTCAGCCGGTGCTTTGTAGTGTATTACTGATAATTCTGTACTTGTACCTACCTCTCTCTTTCTCCTCCTCGAAGTTCTCCCCATCCTCTGCTCCTCTTCCTCTCTCTTTCTATGCGCCGTCTACACAGACTTGAGAACAAAATTCTCTCAGTTGTGAAACAACAAAATGACTGAACTGGCTCACATTCACAGGAGCAGCATATATATATATATATACAAATCCTTTGTTCAGTCATTACAGTAGATACAAAATGTGTTCAGTCAATGACAACATTCCCGATGATCAACCAAAAGTGACCAAGCTGCCTAGAAGGTCTATGTTGCAAAGCTTGTAGGCGGCCAGCAGTTAAGTTACTAATCTAGGAGCATTCAACAATGAAATAGGCTGAAAATGCTTGGCTTTTGACTGATCCGAGTGGGAAAAGGGGCCTAAAACAGTGTTTGACTTGGTTGAAACTGGGAAAAGGGGCCGAAAAGAATGTGAAATCTGATATCCCTTTTTGACTTCTCTGTTGTAAAATCAGCCATACAAAAAGCAACTTTTTGTCACTTTGTCCCTCACAGTTAATGAAACATTAAAATGGCTCTCATCACTGCCCATCTTAAATTATAATGCAGGAATCATTCTGGTGGTGACAGTGTATAGTGATAGGTATATTATATCCCACTTTCCCCACACCCCTTCTCCCTATGGTTTCTGTGAATGTAAAGCACCATGTTTACTTCGATGACTAGCCGCATGTGGGTGCAAAAGATACTGGAATGAAGTCTTATTTATCTGAACACTTAATGGAACAAGAACAGATAATGGCACAATTGTGAATAGATACATATTCTTTCTGTTGAGGATTACACTTAATGGAACAAGAACAGATAATGGCACAACAGTGAACAGATACATATTCTTTCTGTTACCATCCACAGAGACTACTTACAGTCTATTTGGGACGGGGGAGGGAGGATAGGTTTAGTACTTAAGCAGCACGCTTCGTAGATCCATCCACAGCCCCCACCCCTTTCCCGTTGTTTTTTGCGAGGCACGGTTGCGAGCCACGGTTGGCAAAAGAGCTTCCACTAGGAAAGTAACCGATTCACTGTGGTCACTTGCAGATGATTTACATATATGTTTCTTTCCAGCCTGACAGTGAGGTTTCCCAAACTACAATAGAAGAGATACTTTTCATGTTTTTGGACGACAAAAAAAGTGTATCAAATGAAGGAGGTTTGACAGTGCAAATGATAGCCCGATGCACATGCTGAAAAACAAAGCTATGCATAGATACCTAAAAATGAGGGGCAGACTGACACCCTAATAATACAAAAACTCAAACAAGCTTTAAAGTTGCAGAGAAATAAATTGAACACAAATGCCTGTGGCAAAAAGGCAAAGAAAGAAAGAAGCTGAACACAAAAGCCTGTGGTAAAATTATCAAGACAGTGTTCATTCAACACAAATGCCAGTGTTCAACGAAAAATGGCTGCCATAATCAGGCAAGCAAACAAATCAAACAAAATGGCCAGACAGAAAGGATAGTGAAAATGATGATGAGATATAAAGGAGAAAGGGGGATGGAAGAAAATCCACTACTCCCACTGATCGAAAACCATACACAGTAACTGACTGTCCCTGATAACATGCAATGTGACAAAGGCTGGAAACGCGTAATCCATGCGCACAATACAAATCACACAATGAAGCCAACATCCACTGGGCAATAGATGCTCATGAAGTACCCACAAAGAAAAATCAAGTCGTCCCACATCAAAAAATAACGAAATAACTTGAAAAACAGAGGAAAAACAAAAATAGTAGGAGTGTAAACCAAGAATCTAACCGACCCATACCCTAACCCAGGGAAACCACAAAGTATTTAGTCCGGTCAGCTGGAAGAAAAAAAAGACGGCTTAAAGAATAACACAAAGACGAATACAAAACAAACATTTAATAAGAGAAAGGCTCCCATCTGAGGTCTAGCCTGCAATTGCTGGATGACATGGCAGGGCAGGAGCAGTGGGGAAGGGGAGTGGGGGTGAAATTGTGGAATTAAGAGTTGGTGAAAGAGATTATCTTCTTTGCTGTATATTGCTGTTTCTCATACTGTCTGCACATTACTTTCTTATGAAATAACTAATGAATCATGTATTATTTTCTGGAACACGTTGTTTGATATTTTTCTCAATAAATGTTCAAAATGTTGGAGAATGATTTAAAGCGTATTGTGTTGTGTAGATCGGGGAATAAAGCTATACAGGCCTAAAAGTTATCTATTATTGTTACTGATTGTGAAGGCAGGCTTCGTCACAACGAAAATGGGTTGAAACACCATGAATCTGACAAGGCTAACAAGAAACAAAAATGGAGTGACTGGAAAAAAAAGGGAAACTAAAATCTCAGTCGATTACCCTTACAACCATTTTACTGTGGCGACTGAACCCAAAAAACAAAAAAACAAAACTGCACTGAGTCAGAGCGTGCCGAGCCAATGCTTGTGATTCCAGCATGAGACAAATATCCGTACAAAAATCCGTGCTGAAAATTGCAATAAATCGCATCACTGATTTCGTGGACGGGTCTGTAACCCGCGACTACAGGTCCACGACCCCCAGCAGCGTCATGAAAGCGAAGCTGCAGCCTCTGCAAAAATATTGCCAACTACGACTCCACCTGACCCTCTTGAGGGGCTGGTACTGCCTCGACAAAGTTCTGTCGCAACAAAAACCTGGTAGGTCGATTCGAGCCCGACAATAACCAGGCTGTATCACAACCAACAACATGGTGACTACACAAGAAACAATTATGATAGGGCCTACGTAATTCGATCATACCAACTTCGAAACTCGTTTTTGTGTGTGTGTGTCAAGACAGCAACTAACTGGAAGCTGGTGCACGCCAGTTGCAAATCTGTTTTCTCCCTTAATATTTTGACTGCTTGTTTTATACATACTCTTTGTTTACCTAGTCCTTTTAATGCACCAAGCCATGTGTAATATAATTAGGTATCTGAGACTGTTTATGCAACTTTTATGTAGCCGATGCCTAGGTAGTGTTGCTTAATGTCCTCAGATGTCAGTTGACATATTAGGGACAAGCTGAGTCCAATGCCGAAGCATCGCTCAATATAGCTTTACATCCACGGAAACCAGAAGGCTCGTTAGGACGGACAGCCCAGGACAGCCACCTCGACTATGCCGATGCCTCTCTAGGTCTATTAAACGGCGCGTTCTCTGTTTAGTACTAGTAGTGAATCGATTGTCTCGATAAAAGTAATTCTGGGTCGATCAATACTTTGTCGTATAGTATTTTGCTTAGCTGACTTCATGTGTAGTGTTTATTTTAGGTTGAAATTAACTTATTAAGTATTGTGTACTGTAGAAGCTAAGTTGTATTCATAGACTACTTGATATCACTTTATCAACGATGCTGCGACTAGATAACGCGCCCCAGGCGAAAGTTTGCACCGTTTGTACTAGTACTAGTTTGTACTAAAGTACTAGTCTTTGGGTGTCTTGCTTTTCATACGGAGCGTTGTATTATAATTGTTATGTACCATTTTAACCGTGAGAGCGTGCTCTTGATTCTGATGCAAGTTTTTTTTATTGAGTTATATTTTGTACATTGTGTTAGTTGTGATTTAGTTGTCTGAATCTGTTCATTGACGGGCGCAAGCCACGCTTCCCACTCTTGTTGTAAATAAAATAAGTCATGTGTACATTTTGTTTATACGGTTTAAAAGATTGTAACTGTAGCTTTTATTTGATGTTTTTCATGCTTTAATTAGTTTAGTTATTGTAGAGGAAAGTGTATTTGTGCAGGCCAAGGAAACACAATTGTCAGCCATTTTGTGGTCCGATTTGATTTTAGTTTGTTCCTTGCGGCCCACGCCGTTCTCTGATCTATGCGTGCGAGTGAGGATTTTGGGCATGCTGAAAATTGTCTGCTGCTGTCTGATTGCCGTTCCGCCTGCTGTGGTCTCCATTTTTACTGACTCCGCTGCCTGTGTCCTGTCCTACGCTCCACCACTCCATTACATACCTATCGCTACACTGTCACCACCAGAATGATGATGCATTACGATGGGCAACGATGAGAGCCATTTTAATGTTTCTGTAGGAAGTGAGACAGTGTCCCCAAACCACAACCTTTTGGAAGAGAAAGGAAAGCCGAAGCACTATCGAATCTAGGTCCTTCCGCATACCAGCCTAACGCCTTACCGCTAGGCCAAACTGGCTCATAACACAGCAAGAGGTGATGATGATGATGATAATGTAGAGCTTCTTGACATGGCTCGCTCACTTGGCTTCTTCTTCTTCGGTTGACATATTAGGGACAAACATAGACACATGCACCATGCCCGACATTTGGAAACTTTCAACTGTAATTCCGATACCTAAAAAGGATAACCCGAAACTACCCAACGACTTTCGACCTAACGACTTTCGACCTATTGCACTCACCTCCCTTGTTATGAAAACGTTGGAAAAATCATTAAGTTCTTCATTCTAGCTGTCACTGAGTGTAACCTAGATCCTCTTCAATTTGCTTACCGGTCTGGTGTTGAACACCTTGTACAGACATCTTGAGCGGCCTCACATGCGCGAATTTGATTCGCTGATTTTTCTTCTGCTTTGAACACCACACCGCCACACATTTTGGAAAACAAACTTGTCTCATATTTTAGTCTGGACAACCATTTAGTTCTATGGATCATTGATTTTCTCACCAACAGATTGCAAAGAGTTTTTGTCAACGGCAGTTTTTCAGAGCTGTCACTGACATGTACTGGGTCTCCTCAGGGGTGTCCTGTCTCCACTTCTCTACATTCTATATACAGATGACTGCAGAAGTAACCACTTGAATAGGTTTCTGGTAAAATTTGCAGACGACAGTGCTCTACTGTCACTACTTCAGGGATCTGAGCAGTACCATGGACCCGCCTTAACTGAGTTTGTTGACTGGTGCGACAACAGCTATTTAAATCTTAATGTGATCATACCAAGGAGATGATTGTTGATTTTTGGAGGCAGGAACAGTCTTGGGAAGACCATTATCCACAATAACGAAGTTAAAATTATCAGTAAATACAAGTACCTTGGCACCATCTTTGACGACAAGCTGAAATGGGACAACACTGCTTGGGAGTGAAGAACAGGAACAGCCTGCAAAGAACTGTCCGTATCGCCTCCAAGATATAACTGCAGTGAGACCTGGCTCTTTTCTGTGAACAGCAGATCTTACGGAAAGCCCGCTCTATTTTAACGAAGAAGGACCATATTTTAAACCAGGAATTTACTACTCTCCCATCAGGTCGTCATCTTAGAAGCCCCATTTGTTACTTTGTAAGACAAATAGATTTAAGAACTCTTTTATATAAGCCAGTTGCAGTATGCCTTTTAAACACCTGAAGTGTACATGTATACATGAAGTGTGTGTGTGCCACGGTGTGTGCATGTGTGTGATTGTGCCATGGTGTGTGTGTGTGTGTTTGACTGTGCCACGGTGTGTGTGTGTGTGTGTGTGATGGTGTGTGTGTATGTGTGTGTGTCAGTGTGACTGTGCCACGGTGTGTGTGTGTGTGTGTGTGTGTGTGTGTGTGTGTGTGTGTGTGTGTGTGTGTGTGTGTGTGTGTGTGTGTGTGTGTGTGTGTGTGTGTGTGTGTGTGTGTGTGTGTATGATACTGTTTTAATTGCTGTGTGTGATACTTTAATTAATTGTTTTACATCAAGTTATTATTTTATGATGAAGTCATAATTGTTCTATATTTATAACTATACTATGGTTAAAGTAAGACTCTTTGTTGGTGGTGTTGTGTTTGTTGTATTGTTCTCTTAACTTTAAGTATTTTTTACGAGCCCACCATGACCACAATAAAATTTACCCTTGTGGGATGATTAACGTTTTTGAATTGAATTGAATTGAATTACCATCCTACTGCCTTATCGCAAGGGGGTGAGTAAGTTTTTGTTGCTTAACGTCCACGAAGTCCTATTAGGACGGACAGTCCAGGACGACTCTCACACAGTTCCTGAACTATGTCTCACTTGGCTATCCCCATGGACCATGGCTATTCACTTGCTGACGGACATTGTCTTTGTGACTCTGTTCTGCATAGCAGTTGGGACAGCAATTGCGTGGTGCGGTGGTCGCTGCGCAATGCCGGACGGACACTGCCTTCACATCCTGTTGTTCTGGCAGCGGTCTTCCGGGTTGCAAGGTTTTACTCTTCTGTCCCCCTTTTCCCACTCAGGTGCAGATTTAGTGTGAGAAGCAGATTAGCAGTCATTTGGAACACGTGCTGTAATAAATATATCCTTTGAGCTGACCATTGCCATGATATAACCATGACCGGTTGACTGGGCGCAAAACAACAAATACTTACTTATTTGAGCTGACCGTGCTCAACTGAATCTTCAGAGCAGTTTTGAGCTAGAGACCTCAAATCTTCCGTTTTTTAATTGTTATCGTATCAGCTTCCAGGAAAGTGTAATATTTTGGGGAGTTTCTTGTCTGAGTAATAAATTATTGTGATGTTTATGGGTGCCATCTATTTTGAGACAGCCTGTAGTTTCTCTGAGTGGACGTAAAGCAGTAAGTAAACATGGTGCTTAACGTCCACAGAAACCATAGGCTTATTAGGGACGGGGAGAAGGAGGGGGGGGGGGGGGAGGGCAGGGGGTATGGAGGTGGGGGGAGAGGGAGATTAAATAGCTATCGCTACTGACACTGTCACCACCCGAATGATCATAGTTCCTGCATTAAGCGATGAGAGCCATTTTAATGTTTCATACTGAGGAAGTGATGGACAAAGTCACAGGACAGTGTCTACAAACCACAACCTTTTTGAAGAGAAAGTAGGTCCATCCGCTTACCAGCCTTACCGATAGGCCAAACCGGCTCACCGGACGCAACAGCTACAGGTTTACAAAGTTACATAGCCAGTCCAAGGACTGGCGGTTGGACATTCCTGGGGCATTTTAAACACCATTTTGGGTCACAAATATAATTAAAATCGATCAAACACACGTTTCCTATCTGGGAAATGAAGGCAGAATTTGCAACAAACGCGAGTTTGATAAAACGCACTTGTTGCAAATTTTGGCATTGTTCGCTTGATATGACTGGATGATTCTGATATTCAGCAGTGTGACCCAAAATGGCGTTTAAAATGTTCCACGAATTTCCGACCGCCTCCCTTCGCCAGAGTGAAGCAGCTTTTCTACTCCTTCAAGATACTGATACTGGGATGAGGTCCTATTTATTTGGACACAGTGCAGGCAGAATAGATACGGGTCCAACACACGTTCGTTTTGTGCCGATCAAGGGAAGTAACTTTACTCAAAGCGGAAGTGAGTGCGTCAAACATGGCGGTTGTCGTTGTTTAAAAGTCATTTTTGACATTTATTATTATCGCTTATGGTCCATTGGGGGTAGTGTGCTGATGTTTTTCAAGTAAATGTTGCAAATGTTATGGCAGACCAACAACCTTCAGAAGAACAAAGACGGCAACGGGAATATAGACGGAACACGGTCCTGTTAGCAAGTAAGTAACTTGGAGAATAATGAATACGCAAGTAAAACTAGAAAGTAGAAGTGAGTTTGAAACGAGGAAGAAGCCTTGTCAGTAATGTCCAATACTGTCTCAGCTCTGGTGTGTTCTAATTTTTTCGCCGACTGTATTCTAATCGGTTTGGGATAAAATCCACGGAGGCGGTCGGAAATTGCTGGGACATTTTATTTTTAAACGCCATTTTGGTTCAGGAGAGTCGTTGGAACAGGTTCATCAATCATTGAATGGATATATATATATATATATATATATATATGACTTAGTGCCAAAAGGTGTGCATGAAAACAGGACAAAGGGGGTAGAAAATAAAGTTGATGATCCATTGAAACTAGTTGTGTTTTTAGAATGTGCACAATGCTAAGAAAGATTTCTTAAAAGCAAAAGATAAAAATTTGTCCACTTTTGGAGATATTTGCTGACAAAGGTCATAAAAGGCTGCATGTTGTATATCAGATATTACAACATTTATAGTTCACTGTGTCTTCAGTTTTGCACAAATATGCACAAAATCAAGTCACGCTATTAGTGCACATCTCCCCTACTATGTTTGTGCCAAATTTTGTACACTCACATAATTTAACACATGATTGTGACATGTTGATTGTTGTAATATCTGATGGGCGACATAAACCCATAACTCAATTTTTTTAATATAACAAATAACACACCCTTGCATGCAATATACTGTAATCAGCCATACAAAAGGGTATGCAAAAACACAGTGAGAAGATTTTTTTCTCAGTTTGCATTTAATCATGTCATAAAAATTAAATGAAACAAATTTCTGTATTACATCAGTATTACAACAAAATAACATTTCCTCAATTTTTAGCATAGAAAACATTCTGTTTGCTTAGACCAGTCTAACAAAAACAAGGTAATTAACAATTAAGTCCAGACCCCCCCCCCCCCCCCCCCACCCCTTGGGGGGCCAAGCTCTTCGAGATATGGATTCTCTGCGGCCAGCCTCTCTCTGTACCATCTGCAACTGTCTGTGTTTGATGTTTTCCTCCTTGCTGTACCACTTGGCTCAGGAGTACACTCAGTTCCGCATACCCTGGTCATGTCAATGAATTTGAAGTGTTATGAATCTGAAATTATTCAACCAATAACCAGCAACTGTCCCAATACTGATATGCTCAGTACAAACATGTCAAACCTACACACCATGACCTCTAAACAAATCAGTACTCATTTCTCAGAACCGCTATTAGTATTACTAACATCTGCTGGGCTTAATTAAACTTTAAAAGTTTAATGTTTTACGTCACGTTACAACAACAGTTGTGTGGCAAACATGACGTCTGCACTTTCAGGATGAAAATTACTTCCAGAAAAAAAAACTATAACTTCGTCACTCTTGCTCAGTTAACAAAATATTCTTGCAACACCACTAAACAGTCTACATTTCAAATGAAAACAGTTTTCAACAATGTTTTATTTTCAACTGAAGTGCATAACCCCATTTTTTGGCACTTTTTCAGTATGTGATGACTGTATCTTGAAATCAACCACAGCCTGGTTGCTGAAATTATCTGTACTATATTCATTCATGCAAGTACACAACACAACATTTCAAATGAAAACAGTTTTCAAAAATGTTTTATTTTCAACTGAAGTGCATAACCCCTTGCATGCGCACCTTTCGGCACTAAGTCATATATATATATATATGTGACTTAGTGCCAAAAGGTGCGCAAGGACAGAGGTACTAGAAAATAAAGTTGACAGGATGTGAGTGAGTAATGCATTTTTTGAATGAACACATGTGAAGTCATCCACCAGTGAAGGGAGAAGGCAGTGCTGCTCTTCGTTCCTGAGAAATTTGACTTTCAGTGTGATTTGTGACAAGATGTTGAACATTACACATTACAACAAGCCTACATCACTGTGCTGCTAATCATGCAGTTAACTCTGAAAACCCAACTGATCTTACAAGATGTGATCCACATGAGTATTACCAAGTAAATTGTTGTTGTTCTGTGTCACACAGAACAGCATGCTACGCATAGTTTGTTGCAATACATAACGTTCAACATACAGCCAATCTTGAACATTTTTAAATGAATAAAAAGCAACACATTTTGAAACATAAACAGTTATTCTTTAATAGAACAATATGTGACAAGGAATATTTGATGATTTTTTTCTCTCAAATTTAAGCTTTCTTGACATAAACAGCAAATGATGTAAGAAATATGTCATACATTACTATTTTAACAGGATGTACAATGCTGTTTGTTTCTTGATGAAAATGATAAATCAGTAACTTTTTATTACTGTAGAGTATAAAGACACATAACTATTTCCATGTGAACAGTTTTTGCTGCATTAATTTTGTTGTAGTGGATAGCATAATGTTAATGAGACGAGATGGTACTTTGTTTTTCATAACAAAATAAATAATACTTATTATTTAACACACAAGTAAGTGTTTTGTAAGAGAAAATGGAGCAAGTAAGAGTGAGTGCAACTTTTGCTGCTTTTGGGTGTCGCAGGAAAACACACACACAACCTGTCATCCATGCGTTTCTTGGTCATGTTGACTCGGGTGCCTAGGACAAAAATAGTTGAACAGTTAACTTAAAAGTGAAATAATTAATAATAATAAATAGAAAAAATCGTAATAAATATTACTGAAAAGAAATCACAGCCAAAGAATAATGCTATTAAGATCGGCACCTTACATTTTTAGAACTCTGGAAGGCAGACAGGTATGGTCACTATAATTATGTCGAACGTTATTATTTCCACAGCTCGTGTTGTAATCGTAATGTTCAACATCTAACTTGACGACTTTAACCTGCGTAAATTCGAATTGTCTACCATATATGATGATTTGTTTGAAGACATAGTTTGTAAACAAAACGAACTGCGTTAAGCGCAAGCAAAAAATGTAAAGAGTACGATCATAATATACTGTTTATAACCAGTCTGCTTTCGCACATGATTCCAACACGCACTCATGTTGTAAGAAACTAGGTCAAAACAAATTTTCGAAAGCATCTGCACAAACTTTAGATTGACAGCAACAAAAACTCACTCTGTATGCTAACATTCCGATACTTTTAAAAGATTCGGCATATACCAATATAACTATCATCGTATAACCGGAATGAACGTTTAAATAAAGTTGAACATTACCGTCTTCAAAAATATTACCACACACCTTTCACATACCAGAACGTCTCTTCCATGTGGCCATGTGCTAAAAACAAATGACCCGGATGTATAACATGGCTGACCGGAAGTAGTGCAAAAGCGCGAAAACTTTTTTCCTTTTGCTTGTTTAATCTAATATGTTGTTGAATGTTATTTATTGCAACAATTTTATGAAGAATAGCAAAATATATTTTAAAAACTACCCAGACATTTGGCAGTAAAATAAAACATTGGCGCCTGATGCAGTGACGTACCACAGTGACTCAAGTAAAGTTTCGACGAAAGAGAAAATTCGTTCTTCACTAGATTGTCTGCGGATGCTGGTCATGAAACATTTCAACACACATAACGTTCGACCGAGGGATATTTCAGAGCCGCTAACTCCAAAAACAAAACTTAGTGATAATCGATTTTATATGCACTGTGTAAAGCGATATTTCCTCTGTGCAAATCGGTGACTAAGGTAATGTTTTGATTTGTCATGTACACGCATCGAAAGCATCGAAAGCACTCACCATGAGCGTGTCCGTTTTCAGGGGTTGAATTTCGTGGCGCTTTTCACTTTCAAAAAATAATATTTCTCCAGCTGCTCCTGATTTGGAGCTCATATTGTTTCCACTGTGATACTGACCAATTATGAACGCACACACAAAGCAACAGCAAGACAAAGTGTTTGAAACAGATTTTATTGACAGTCAAAAATCAGACCCCCCATTTGCGCACCTTTTGGCACTAAGTCATATATATATATATATATATATATATATATATATATAATATATATATATATATATGAGTGAGTAATGCATTTTTTGAATGAACACATGTGAAGTCATCCACCAGTGAAGGGAGAAGGCAGTGCTGCTCTTTGTTCCTGAGAAATTTGACTTTCAATGTGATTTGTGACAATATGTTGAACATTACACACTGCAACAAGCCCACGTTACTGTGCTGCTAATCATGCAGTTAACTGCAAAACCCCAACAGATCTTACAAGATGTAAACAATCTCTCTCCCCACTCATGTCATTTCTGCATATAATTCTAAAATTCTGAAAATCTGAACTAAGACTGGATGATCATACATTTAATATTCACTGTAACGATGAAAGGGAATCAGATAATATCAAAAATGATTTTTCGTTGGAATAATAAACATGTTTGAGAGCTAAAAGAATAGCCCTCAACTCTGCTGTATATATTCAACTGTCATCTGGAAGCCGACAGGTAAAAGGTTTTTTAATTTGTTTAGTGGATACAGCCGCCGCAGCAACTCCTTCCTCTGTTTTAGAACCATCAGTGATTTTTTTTCTTCTGGTAAAGGATATTCAGAAATAAGTTGTAAATAGAGCTGTTTATATATTTCTGGGTTTGTTGTATCTTTTTTTAAACTGGTTAGGTCAAAACGGACTGCAGGAACTGAAAGTTTCCAAGGGACGATGTCCAATGAGGGAGCATCGTCTACCAGATTTAGGTTAAGTTTGGATTTCTCCAAGTGGGGGAGAATGCAGATGCCAAGAAGTGGAACCTTTGACTCCAATTCTTCAAATAATTTGGTGTTCAAAAACGCAACTATAGGCTGGGTTTTCCGGCAGGGATTTGAGTTTAAGAACATTGTTTAAAGACAATTTTAATCGGCGAGTAGTTAATGATGGTTCATGTGCTTCTGTGTATAGACTTTGAGCAGGAGATGTGCGGAAAGCACCCAACGTGATTCGCAAGCCCTGATAGTGGATCGGATCTAATTGTTTCAGAATCGACCGGTGGGCCGATCCATACATAGTGCATCCATAATCCAATTTCGAGCGGACTAATGAACAGTAAAGGTGTAGCAGGCCGATATGATCAGCTCCCCAATCAGTATGTCCCACTGCACGAAGAATGTCCAAAGCCTTCTGGCAGGTTTTAAGGTATTGAAAGTGATTTTTAAAAGTAAGTTTCGTGTCAAAGATAACACCAAGGAACTTTGCTTCTCTGGCTACTTTTATAGGTGTTTTTCCCAGAAGAATGTTAGGGACTGGAAAAAAACCGTACTGTTGATAGAAATAAATACAAACCGTCTTAGAGGTGGAGAACTTGAAGCCGTTCTCAGACACCCACTTCTGAATGCTGTTTACACACAGCTGCATAGCTCTCTCCACTCTGTTTAACGTCTTTCCACTCACACACAAAGCAAAGTCGTCCACAAACAAGGAGCAATCAGTACTCTTTAAGACAGCTTTAACAATGTTGTTAATTTTAATGCTGAAAAGGGCCGGAAACAGGATGCTACCTTGCGGGACCCCTATCTCCTGTTTTCCTCTGGGTTCCCGGCCATGTTGGCATTAGGGGAAATTTGGCTGCAGATTCTGCAGCTAAGGATGCCCTTAATGGCGACATCTCAGTTGAGCTCATCCCATTCTCAGACCTAAAATCGTGCACAAATAAATATATATTAGAACTGTGGCAGTCTGAGTGGGATGAGTTCCCGGAAAATAAATTATATAAGATATTCCCAGTATTAAAAGAATGTACTGTTTGTCCTTGGACAAACAGAAAAGAAGAGACTGTGATAGCCTGATTGCACATTGGCCATTCTTTTCTTACTCATTCCTTTTTATTGAAGGGTGAGGAACCGCCAGTGTGCATCAGATGTGATAAATGTTTAACCATAGAGCATATTTTACTTACTTGTTCTGATTTTATTGAAATGAGAGAGAGCCACTTTACAGCTAAATCACTGCACATGTTTCAGGATATTTATTTCACCTGAGAAGATTTTTAACTTTTTGAAAGAAATTAATATTTTTGGATTTTTTTTAATTTGAGATCATTTTTAGATATGCTTGTGTTTTCACCTTTTAAGCATGGTTTTAAAACTGTATATAGACCCATTTTAAGACATACACATTATTAAAAATTAAATATATAATATGAGATGTGTATTGCCCTGATATAACTGCACCGGTTGACTGGGTGTAAAACACCAACTTACTTACTTACTCTTACAAGATGTGGTCCCCATGAGTATTACCAAGTGAACTGTTGTTGATCTGTGTCACACAGAACAGCATGCTACACATGATTTGTTGCAATGGATAACGTTCAACATACAGCCAATCTTGAACATTTTCAAATGAATAAAAAGCAACACATTTTGTAACATGGAATCACACTTGATTGATAAATTTGGTAGCAGGAAACCAGCTGGAATGAATGAAAGACTATAACCGTACTTGACTGTCACTTAGCTAGTGTCTATTTCTGTAGAGTAACCTCCCTTGCAAGTTTGTCTGTCTTCTGTATCAGTTATTTATTTGACGTGATCTGTATAACTAGGTTACCAACGGAGCCAGTAAACAAACCGTCATGGCTACGAACGCGTCTGGTCTGCTAACTGATGTTATATGGTGTCAGAAGTCAAAAGGGGGGCCTGCTGTGAAATAAATAAATTGTCAACCACAGAAGAAGAGACTGTAAAAGTATACAAGTTTGTGAGAATGACGGAATCAACGTCAGGTCAGCCGAAGGGAATGCAGAAACAATTCACTGCAAACGTTCCTGCTCTGGACAAGATGTGTTTGGCAGGCAGTCTTTCTCAAAATTGGAAATGATTCAAATGACAGTTCGAAAATTACGCCATAGCCAGCCGATTAAACAGAGAAGAAGATGAAAATAACCAAGTAGCCATTTTTCATGCTGTTTTGGGGCCAGATGCCTGTGAGATCTATGACAACTTGAAGTTTGAATCTCCAGATGACAAAAACAGTCTCAAGAAGGTGATGGAAAAGCTTGAAGATTTCTCTGTAGGGGACACCCACGAAGCATTTGAGACTTACAAGTTTCATCTCAGAAAGCAAGAGGCGTACATTGCAGCCCTCAGAAAGCTAGCAAAAATGTGCAACTTTGATAAACTGGAAGAAAGACTGATCAGGGATCAAGTCGTCGTAGGAGTGAGACAACAAAGTCTGAGAGAAAAATTTCTAGAAGACAAAGGACTGACATTAGACAAGTGTTTGTCAATTGGAAGGGCTTATGGAAGTTCCAAACAGCAGCTACAGTCAATGTCAGATGAAGGAGAATCATCTCAAGTGCAACGCTTGTTCAACAAGAAGAAACAAGGCGGCAACATCCACGCAAGTGCTCCCACAAAGCAAGGAGGGAGAAGAAATGAAAATTCATCAAGAAAATGCACAAGATGTGGAAAATATTCATCACATAGTAGGCAAGAATGTCCAGCAAAAGATACTGAATGCAGAAAGTGCAACAAGAAAGGCCACTATGCAGCAATGTGCAGAACAAAGACTGTAGTCAGATACCTAGAAGATGAAGATGACAATGTACTTGGCACAGTGACTGAAGAACCGATCATGCATGGTGCAGTGAACTGGCATGCTGATGTTCAGGTGACTACCACAACTCATAGTCGTTCTGTGAAATTCAGAATAGACACCGGGGCAGATGTGACTGTTGTGCCTGATAGCTTCTTCAATAAGAACTCACCACTGATACAGAAGACAGACAAAAAGCTGTTTGGGCCTGGTCAGAGCAAAATCAATGTGCTTGGCAGAGTCTGTGCAACCAGGGCAGTAGGTGAAGTTTCATCAGACCAAGATCTCTATGTTTTTGTTGACTTGAAAGAGACACTTTTGGGAAGACCTCTAATTGAGGCACTGAAATTGATCGAGAGAGTCAATGCAGTTGACAATGATCAATACAGAAAAGAATTTCCAGAGCTGTTCACAGGCCTAGGGAGAATGAAGAATGACTACACAATAAGATTGCAAGAAAACGCTCAACCAATCGCAATCAGTGAATCACAGCTCCTTGTAGACTACCTCTTCCAATGAAAGGAAAAGTTCAAGAAGAACTGAAGAAACTGGAAGAGCAGGATATTATCCGCCCAGTGGAGACACCCACTGGCTGGTGTGCACTGATCATGGCAGTACCAAAACCAAATGGGAAAGTGCGACTGTGCATCAACTTCACGAAACTCAATGAGAGTGTGCATCGAGAGACCTTCCCACTGCCTACAACTGATCAGCTACTAGCCCAACTGGATGGTGCCACAGTGTTCACTAAACTGGACTGCAACGGTGGATTTCACCAGCTACCACTTCACCCAGAAAGTCAGGAGCTAACCACCTTCATCACTCCGTTCGGGCAATACTGTTACAAACACCTGCCCTTTGGTATCAGCTCAGGACCAGAGTTTTTTCACCGAGAGATGACTCGCATCCTTGAAGGAATACCTGGGGTCCTCTGTGACAGCGACGACGTCCTCGTCTTTGGAAGAAATCAGCAAGAACACAATAGCCGACTGAGAATTGTTCTGCAAAAGATGAAGGAAGCTGGGGTCACTCTCAATGAAAAATGTAAGTTCTCAGTTGACTCTGTGAAGTTCCTGGGCCACATGATATCAAAGGAAGGAATCCAGATGGATCCAGAGAAAGTGGAAGCTATCTCCAACTTCCCAAGACATACAAACATTTCAGAATATGCGCCGGTTCCTGGGAATGGTGAACCATGTTGAAAAATTTGCACCTCATATGGCCAACACAACAAAACCATTGAGAGATCTAATGAAAAAGGAGATTGACTGGAATTGGGATGAGCCACAAGGGAAAGCCTTCCTAACAGTGAAAAAGCAACACCAGTGCTTGCACACTACAATCCAGACAAGCCAACTAAAATCTCAGTAGATGCATCATCATATGGATTAGGTGGCGTACTACTCCAGAAGCAAGAAAATGACTGGAAGCCAGTATTCTATGCCTCAAGTTCTCTCACAGCAACTGAACAAAGGTATGCGCAAGTGGAAAAAGAAGCCTTGGCAGTGACATGGAACTGTGAAAAATTTCAAGACTATCTGCTTGGACCGTCAAAATTCACAATTGAGACAGACCACAAACCACTGTTGGCACTGTTGATTGCCAAGCTGCTGGATGAACTGACTCCAAGGATTCAGAAGTTCCGCATGCACCTGATGCGTTTTTCCTACGACATTGTATACACTGCAGGGAAAGACTTGATGATGGCAGACACTTTGTCAAGGGCTCCTGGGAGTGCACCTGTTGATCAGGAACACTTAATGGAAGACAAGACAAACGCTTTTGTCTGTGCAGTCATTGCCAGCATTCCTGCAAGTGATGCAAGGCTGGAAGAGATTTGACAGAAGCAATGCTCTGACAAAATCTGCAGCCAAGTCATGAATTTTTGTAAGTTAGATCACTCGCCGGAAGCAGCAAAAAAGGATGTCAATCTGCGACAATACTGGTTTGCTCGCCAAGAGTTGACAGTTCAGCAAGGTCTACTGCTGTTCCAGAGCCTTCTGGTGATTCGGGCTGAGCTGCAAGAAGAAATGTTGCAGAGACTTCATCAAGGTCATCAAGGTGTGGTCAAATGCAGAGTGTTAGCCCGAAGTTGCGTCTGGTGGCCAGGACTCTCAAAGAAAATTGAAGAAGTTGGTGGTGTCTGTGCAACGTATGAGAAAGAAAGAAAACTCCCACCAGAACCTCTGCAACCGACCAAGACTCCAGACTACCCATGGCAGAAAGTTGCCATGGACTTGTTTGAACTGAATGGACAATCTTACCTCATAGTAGTAAACTATTACTCCCATTGAATAGAGACTGTACACTTGAAGCAGACTACATCAGTAGCTGTCATGGAACACTGCAAATCCATCTTTGCAAGATTCGAATTCCAGAGGTAGTCCTATCTGACAATGATCCACAGTTCAGCTCTTGAGAATTCCTGAAATTCTCCCAAGTCTACTGTTTCACTCACATTACTAGTAGTCCCTATCATCCTCAAGGAAATGGTGAAGCAGAAAGGGTTGTTCAGACGATGAAAAATCTCCCGAAGAAGTCCATTGACCCTTACATTGCCCTTCTCAACTACCATACATCTCCACTTCTACATAGCTATAGTCCGACAGAGCTGATGATGAGCCGAAAACTCAGAAACTGTGTGCCTACAATCCCGAGTCAACATATTCCCTTCAAACCAGAAGTTGAAGGATTCAAGAAGAAGGATGAACACTTCAGAAATCAGCAGAAGTACTACCATGATCTTCGACACTAAGCAAAGGGACACAACTAGCAAAAGGACAACCTGTGTGGGTGAAGACTCCGACAATCAAAGAAGCAGTGGTGATTGAAAACGCTTCATCTCAGTCTGTTGTTATTCAGACTGACAGAAATACTCAACGCAGAAACCGCAATCAACTTCGTTGAAGAAGTGAGAAGCAGACATCAGCTCAAACCACAATGCCAAAAGTGTCTTCAACACTTCCGAAGCAGAAGCTGGAGACTCTCGTTGAAGAAAGATGTGAAGAGCCTGCTGAAGAAAGGGCAACCACAACAGTCCATCAACCAGCTGAGGGGCCAGGAAACCTACCACCTGACAACATGCCTGTTGAACAGACTGGTCGAAAGACTGTGTACACAAAATCAGGATGGAAAGTACAAGCACCTCAAAGACTTGAGGTGGAGAAAGAGGTGTACACTCATCTGACTGTTTGTTGATGTGGAATTTTGTTTGATTGTTAAAGTTTAGATCTAGTTGCAAAATATGAATTTCAAAGACTGTTCTGAATCCATCAAGAAAGATGTGTTTTGCATGTAGCTAATACCTGAAATTGCAAAAGACTTTAATTTCAAAGTAGTGTTTATTGAGCCGGACTGGAAGAGTTTAATTAATTTGAAGATGTTTGGTTATTTTCATTCGAAAACAAATGCATGTTGTCTGCATGAGAAAGGGGGATGTTGAGTAACCTCCCTTGCGATAATCTCACAAGTTATTTATTTGACATGATCTATGTAACTAGGTTTCCAACGGAGCCAGTAAACAAACCGTCTGGTCTGCTAACTGATGTTATAATTTCGACCCTACATGGCTTTAATTATGTTGTTGAAATTTTCTTTCCCTTCCCTCCCACTCCTTCAGATGCCTTCACTGTAGCTTAACATAGTACTGCATTAATACGTATATATATATATATATATATATATATATATATATATATATATATATATATATATATATTGACTTAGTGCCAAAAGGTGCGCAAATGGGGGGTCCGATTTTTGACTGTCAGTAAAATCTGTTTCAAACACTTTGTGTTGTTGTTGCTTTGTGTGTGCATTCATAATTGGTCAGTATCACAATGGAAACAATATGAGCTTCAAATCTGGAGCAGCTGGAGAAATATTTATTTTTGAAAATAAAAGTGCCACAGAATTCGACCCCTGAGAATGGACACGCTCACGGTGAGTGATTTCAATGCTTTTATTCACATACATAACGAATCAGAACATTACCTCAGTCACCAATTTGTATAGAGGAGATATCACTTTACACAGTGCATATAACATTGATTATCATTATGTTTTGATTTTGGAGTTAGAAGCTCCTAAATGTTGTGTGGTTGAACGTTACATATGTTGAAATGTTTCATGACCAGCATCCGTGGACAGTTTAGTGAAGAACTGACTTTCTCTTTCATTGAAACTTTACCCCAGTCACTGTGGTACGTCACTGCATCAGGCACCAATGTTTTATTTTACTGCCAAATGACTGGGTAGTTTTTAAAATATGTTTTGCCATTCTTCATAATATTGTTGCAAGAAATAACGTTTAACCAATATTAGATTAAACAAGCAAAAGGGAAAAAAACTAAATTTTTGCATTACATCCGGGTAGTCATGTTACACATCCGGGTTGTTTGCTTTGAGCGCATGGTTGCGTGGAAGGGATGTTATGACATGCGACAGGTGTGTGGAAATATTTTTGAAGGCTGTAATGTTTGACATAAACTTAATGTTAAACATATATCTAGTCAAATCTTACGGTTATACGATGATATTTATATTGGTATATATACCGAATCTTTTAAAAACACTCACTCTTACTTGCTCCATTTTCTCTTACAAAACACTTACTTGTGTGTTAAATAATAAGTATTACTTATTTTGTTACGAAAAACAAAGTACCACATTGTGTCATTAACATTATGTTATCCACTACAACAAAATTGGACATGCTGTTTTGTGTAATGCAGCAAAAACTGTTCACATGGAAATAGTTATGTGTCTTTATACTTTACAGTAATAAAAAGTTACTGATTTATCATTTTCATCAAGAAACAAGCAGCATTGTACATCTTGTTGAAATAGTAATCTACGACACATTTCTTACATCTTTTGCTGTTTATGTCAAGAAAGCTTAAATTCGAGAAAAAATCATCAAATCTTCTTTGTCACATATTGTTCTGTTAAAGAATAACTGTTTATGTTACAAAATGTGTTGCTTTTTTGTTCATTTAAAAATGTTCATGTCAAATGTTTTATGTCTGTGTGACACAGAACAACAACAGTTCACTTGGTAATACTCATGTGGATCACATCTTGTAAGATCAGGTTTTTTTTTACAGTTAACTGCATGATGAGCAGCACAGTGATGTGGGCTTGTTGCAATGTGTAATGGTCAACATATTGTCACAAATCACACTGAAAGTCAAATTTCTCAGGAACGAAGAGCAGCACTGCTTTCTCCCTTCACTGATGGATGACTTCACGTGTGTTCATTCAAAAAATGCATTACTCACTTGCATCCCATAAACTTTATTTTCTAGTACCTCTGTCCTCTTTTCTTGCAGTTGCACACCTTTTGGCACTAAGTCATGTAAGCATGTACAATTGTGTGAGAGTGTATATATATGTGTGTCTCTCTTTCTCTCTCATTCTCTCTCTTTTGTTGTTGTTTTCCTGAGCTTTGATGGCAGTGAAACCCTCATCAAGATTAATATCAGGGTTTGCACTGCATCTGACTAATGTTTTTTTCCCTTGGGTACTCCAGTTTTCCCATTCATCCCCTGGGATGTTTGGAATTGGAAGCCTTATTCCTTTTCCAAGGTCGGATCCAAAACAAGGTTTTTCTTCTTTTTTTCTCATTAATCCATATTCTAAAACTCAGCACGCTCTTCTCTCTCTCTCCCCCCCCCCTTCCTCCCCCTCATCTCCTCACCTTTCTCTGTCACTCTTCTGTTCCATTTCAGTTTTATGTCACATAATATTCATTACATCACACCAATTACACGTCATTGTCATGCCAACATTCTTCCAAGCACCAAACAAGCTGTCAAAACTAAACCAAAACAAGATAAGTCTTTTTCTTTCATTTTTCATCATTTTTGACCGTTTATCTGTTGTTTAAGTGTCGTTTTGTGGCTTGATAAAGGGGATTTCCCTGAAAATGTGCATACTGTGTGTCCATGTTAAAATAAATAAGCGTTCATTTGAACCTTTTTGTGTTTGGATCTTGTTTTAGAACGCTAGCAGTCATTCTGTTCCAGATTGTGGTTTTTTCGGTGACTAGCGATTGAAACATTGACCTATGGGTCATGTGTGTCATCCGAGAAACTGTTGGCTATTAAACTATGGCTGCAGTTTGAATTTGCACACTGCTGACCATAACATGTTGAATAACACACATTTGAATTGATTGTGGCAATAATGGTAGACTACAATATTTAAGGTTCTGTTTGTTTGAAATGTATGTTAATGTGGTTTTTGTCATAAGATGTTTGTACAGCACAGTGAGTTTAACTCTGGTTAGAGAACAGCGCTTTATAAGAATTATTTATTATTATTATTTATTAAATTTAAGAATGAATCCATACAGTTACCATAGTTTGTCTGTAAGACGATGATTTACAGATAATAATCACTCCCTGTCATCAGAAAACATGGCATCCATGACAACATGTGAAAATGACACTCATTGACAGTAAAATAAAAAAGATACCAAACTTTTGCATACATTATTATAATGGTAGACCATGGTAACTGCATTAAAGTGTTAAGCTAAACAACAAGTATCCTGACCTGATGAAATTATACTGCCTAAAATTGCACTGGAAAGCTCACCTGCTTGCATGAGTACCATTCATTGAATGAACTCCTCAAAAATAAAAATAAAATAAAAACTCACTTGAGAACTGGGGAGCATTCAGTTTTTATTGCACATTTTCATACTTGGCACAGCATCACATTCACATTCAACTTGAAAAAGGTCATCCCTGAATTCATGATCATATGCAAAATTAATAATGTTTGTTATATCTATGAATAACACACTTTAGAACAACATTATTTTTTTTCAAAACAAAGTTTTATGCAGGCAAAAGTTGCAAGTTGGACACGCACCACTGTCACCATTTATTGTGAAACAGCCCATATATAAAAATCAAACGTATCTCTTTTTTGATTGAGTGAATGAAGCCAATGTTTGCAACAGAAAGTGAGTTTGATCATATTTCTGCTATTCAGTATGCACAGATTGATATTAGTTAGCTATGCCAATTTAAAAAAAAATGATTTTTTCCCCCTCAGTTTATGCCTCTGACTGAATGAGGAGTAGTACAGTATTTGTGCTAGACATTTTTCAAACCAATGTGACATTTATAAGTGGTAAAAGTGGTTCATGGAAACTGGTCAGTCACTGTCAGGGTATGACAATAACTTTTTCTTTTTTTAACTTGCCCGTGCCAAATTCTCAAAATCATCCGTTTTGATCAAAATGGGTGATATGTTTGTCAAATGGACTGAAGGATAGAAAGTGTGATAAAAGTACTAAGTAGATTGGCAGTTTTGTCTGCCCTCTCTGGAGAAGGATATAAAATTATTCTTTTTTAAATTAATTTAAAAAAGAAAAAGTTAGTTACATTTACAAGAGTGTGTCTATGACCACACACACACACACACACACACACACACACACACACACACACACACATACACATTTCCCCACAAAGCTACATACATTTGCAACATTACTAATCATGTCTATGCTTGAAAGAGATACAATCCAGTATAAAGCATATAATTATCAGAGGTAAGATTGAAACCTTTTTAGGGCTGTACTACAAATGCCAAAGTTGTGTTTAAGGTGAGAGTGAAAAATTTCATGGTCTGTTTTAAAGGCTGTAGAGACAGCAGCAAGAGCCTGAAGAGGATAGAGCTTTTCTCTGTGAGGGAAGTGAGAAGAGTATGCAGAGAACATTGCACTGTACCCAGGCCTGTAAGCAGACTGATGTATACTCTGTGATTGTGAGGCATACCATTTTTGTTTGTTTCAGGAAATCTGGCAAGATTAAGAGGTGCAAGAATCATGTTGAGACATCCAGCAGATGATGTGCTGCTAGGTGGAGTACAACCAAATGATGAGCCTGTCATACAACCAGAATCTGATCAACTAGTGGATGACAAAATCCAGTCCCTGAGCAGTACCACACCTACAAGCATGACTGGCTTTCAGTACCTTCAGCGACGCCAGTATGGCCCTGTAAATATTGACCTGTCAGCCCTTTATGCAGGTGTTGTGGCTGCACACTTACCGGGCAAACTGGTGGAGCAAGAGTTTAAGCTTGGGACAATGAATAAAATTTTTGCCTCAAAGTGGTTGAATGACAAACAGGTGGTATTTGGGACTAAATGCAATCAGGTGAGGTCAAAAAACTTAATGCAGAAATTGAAATCATAGGATACTTGTATGACACAAATCCTAGTTAGTTTTAAAGTTGGAACTCTTGTGTCAGCAAAGACAAGTCCCATGTTCATGTGTCCGGGTTTTGTCCAGACAATATCTTTTGAACAGCTCAGCAGTTTGCGGCCATTGGTGGTTCATCATCATGAGCCAGAGTGTTCTGTGAAAAGAAAGTTTTTTTATTGTCAAGGTCACACCAGAGTCATATAATCAGAATATGACTGTTTCTCCTGTATCTTCTGAAGTAATGATCCTTTTGATCATCATAAGTCTTGTGAAAATATTTGTTTGTTGTGTCAAAATCAAGGATAAAAATTTCAGTTGATGTTTGTCTGGACAAATCTTCTGAACTGCTGATTCTTTTGTAATGAAACTTAGTATGGTAATGCATCATCATAAGCTGAAATATTATGTGGAAAAAAAATGGTTTGCTGTCTTCAAGGTCACAGTGAGGATGAGCCGCCACTATGACCTTGACATTGAAGAAGGCAAACCAATTGTATAACCAGAATACGACTGTTTCAACTGTGTATTTTCTGAACTGCTGATCCTTTTGCAACTAAATTTCATTCAATGGTACATCATAATAAGACAGAGTGTCTTGTGAAAAGATTTGACTGCTGTGTTCCAGGTCAAGGTGACAACAATGGTTCAGAATTTAGAATATTGCTTGTCTGAACAATATCTTAATGAAACACTGAACATTTTGAAACCAGTTTGTTAATTCTTGGAGTTTAATGCCCTGTTAAACTGCATAGGTTTACCTCAGGATGAATCATATGTTCAGAATTCTTTACACCACTTCAAAACACAAGTCATTAAATTACAAATCAGACTTGGATTTGGTCTTAACACAGCCAACAGCAAATGCAACCAAGCCAAAAATAGCCCCAAATAAGTGTGTACAATACAAAAGAACTTTATTATTCATAATAAAATCATAAAATGAAATTTTGTCTTTTGGGTAGCTCAAATTCCGCACTAAAAAGGTAGACAGTTCAACACAATAAAGGTAAGAGTATACAGATAAAACGTAGTGAAACATAAAACATCGCTTCTGAGATTGATTAAGTGCATAGACATTACTCGTATTCCTACCCTCCACTGCCTTTACATTCACAGCCAAAGCAACACCCACAAAAACACAGTTGTTCCTACACCCACATTAAAAAGTGAGATTGCCCAGCTGTATCAAGCATATATATATATATCTCAGTATTAACATTTCACAACTGATGTAAGTATCACATTTTCCAAACAGTATGCACAATGTAGGTTCAGCGGAAGCAAGAACAATCTTTAAAATTACAAAGACATGTCTGATTCAGTGTTACAATATCATGTTTTGGAGCCTATTCCACAGGCACTCAACACAGGAACCTGCATCAGTTCATTGTGACCACAAGCAGGATGGCCTGTTTTATTTCATGGCCAAAGCAGACAACTGCTTTAGCCCAACCTATTGCAGTTAGAAAGTAGAGGATCTGGATGAAAGTGAATGGACTGGGAAGGTAGAAATTAGGATTAGGAAAATAATTGTGGCAGTGGTCAAAGCATGCAGGGCTATATTTTGACCTACTCCAGGCTTTAAAAGAGAAGACATTTGTCAGCTTAGAGTTCTCAACAGAGGGGACCTTAATTTCTGCATCTGCAGTACCCTCTGTCAAGATCCAAACACCTACTGTTGTTTAAGTGTCGTTTTGTGGCCTGAAGAAGGGATTTCCCTGAAAATTTGCATTGTGTTGTCTACGTCATAATAAATAAGTGTTCTTTTGAATCTTTTATGTGTTTGGATCTCATTTTCAAATGCTAACAGTCGTTCTTGTTTCAGATTTTATTTTTTCCCCTTTCCTTCCCTCTGTTAAGTTTTGAAACCAAACTTGGCATGGTGATATAAAAAGATTGCTATCTTTAAGATCATATGTAATCAAAATGTGACTGTTTCTGCTCCTTTTGCAATCAGTTTTATTAATGATGGTATACCATTATCAGTCATGGTGTCTTGGGAAGAGATTGGGTTACTGTGTTTAAGGTCAAGGTCACATCAAAGGTTTAAAATTGTAATTGTTTGTCAATCCTATATTTTCTGTACTACCAAATTGTAATTGGCTGTCAATCCAATATTTTCTGTACTACCAATCTCTTTTAACCAAATTTGGTGTCTTAAATACCACTAGGCACACAAGAGGTTGGAAGATATTTTGCCATGAAGTATACAGATGCATTAATTATTGAGATGGTCATATATCATGATTCATGCTGGAAAACAATGATAATTGATAGCTTTTGTAGAACACACTTCTAGTGGCTAGGACATCACTGCTATATGCACTTTACACAAAATTGGAGGAGGGGGAGAGTTTACAGGGAGCCCTATGTCATTCTAGCACAGAAATAGACATGACTACATAAAACAATAATATAATAACAATAATAGCACATAGTAAACCAGCTTTAAACATATGTGGTACAAATATCAAAACTGGCAAATATATCCAACTTATGAACAGGTCATATTTTAATCTATTTACTGAGCAGAAAAATGTTTCTGGATTTTTTACAGTATGGAGAAAGCTTTTCTGAAGAGGTGGGTTGGAGGGGTGGGGGTTAGAGTTTAGTAATAAAAGAAATTTAATAAATAAAACCAGCATTGCATAATAAATTGCAGAAGATGAACACAAGAAAGGTATTGGAAAAAGAGATGAGAATAATGAAATGGGTATAAAGCTGACTGAACGAGAAAATCACATCAAATTAAATGAAATCTGAAAGTTTTGAGTCATGCAGCAGGGTTTCTGCTGACAGGTAAATGTTATTTTTTTCACTGATAAATTTGGTCCTCAACCAGTAAATATTTTTAATTTGTCAGTACATTATCAATTCTTGGATTTTTACATCCTGTCAACCATATAATGATATAGGGTCACCCCAGGACAAATCACAGTCACAGGTTGAAATGCAGGTTACCAAAACAAAAGTAAAAACCTGGTACAGTTGTACACACCACACAATCATAAGCACAAAGAATTAAAGCATCTCAACATTTACATCTCACAACAGAGAAAGATACTTTTTTTCCCCCTTTAACTCTGTCCCCAAGACATATTCAGTACAAAATTAATACAATTGATCAAGTCATAAGTATTGTCTAATTTACTGTTATGATGCATAATAACATGTGTTTGGGTTCCTATTTACATTCCGCAGCACTCGCCACAGGAACCTGCTTAAATCCCATGTGACTATGACTGTATGAGCAGGGTGACCTATTTTATTCTGAAAGCCTGCATGGGAAACTGCCTTAGTCAAAAAGGTGAATGGACCAGGAAGGTAGCAATAAGGACAAGGAAAAAGTTCATGGCAGTGGATGAAGCATGCTTGGCTATATTCTGACCTACTCCAGAGGGGCCTTAATTTCTGCATCTGCACTACCCCATTTTGGAGCAGTCACAACAGAAAGCTATCTCCCATGCAAGCGGAGTCTACCACCTAGATGATGGTTTTCCTTCGCTAGTATCGGGCTGATATCCTGTCACCATTATGTGCCAGTGGTCACTGATGTGTTACTGAGGACATGTGTTTCACTACCTCAGTAACACATCAGTGACCACTGGCACATAATGGTGACAGGATATCAGCCCGATACTAGCGAAAGAAAACCACCATCTAGGTGGTAGACTCCGCTTGCATGGGAGATAGCTTTCTGTTGTGACTGCTCCAAAATGGGGTAGTGCAGATGCAGAAATTAAGGCCCCTCTGTTGAGAACCTAGAACTAATGAATGTTCCCCTTTGTCTAAGTTTTAAACCTGGAGTAGGTCAGAATATAGCCAAGCATGCTTCATCCACTGCCATGAACTTTGCTTTTGTTTTGGTAACCTGTATTTCAACCTGTGACTGTGATTTGTCCTGGGGTGACCCTATATCAGTATATGGTTGACAGGATGTAAAAATCCAAGAATTGATAATGTACTGTCGGTTTCCTAAATCCTAGGATTTTGTTCCCTGCAAGTGCTTACTCTTTGGAGATAACACTGGCTTTAACAAAGTTCGTGAATGAACATGGTCACAGGGTCAGTGAAAGAAAATGTGTTCCAGGGACATGTGGCCCAGTCAGTGCTATCACCATGTTATAGGACATTATTGTTCTAGGGGAAAATTCATTTGCCAGCAGTGTACACAGCAAAACACAAAATATCCCATGTAAGTGTAATGGTAACAATTATTCTTTGAATTTCTATGATATTGTGGCAAGACTCACATACATTGTAGCTTGTCTTGATGAGAAAGTAAGATGCTGTCACTCAAAGCTGCCTACAACAACATCATCTGAGATTCTGATATTATTTTTTCTTCTTCTCCCTAATGCAGATCAAGACTGATCAATTTTGACCAGTACTGTTTAAGCTGTTGGTCTGGAGACAGATTACTAGAACATACTAGTAGAAAACATGCCTGCAGCAACCAAACCAGCTTGTGAACAATATAAGTTTCCAGTGAAGGGTAGAAACACACACACACGGATGTGCTCACGCACATACACACATGAATAAATGAATGAACAAATAAACACATATTAACAACAGCAAGAAAAACCAGGGCAGCAGAAACTGGATGACATTGACAGCAAATGATTGCATTGCTCTGTTGAATTACTGCAGACATTTGACACACAGCAAATGAGTGACAGGACAGTTAACAAGTGCTGAATGGAGATTTTCTTTTCTTTTCTGGAACCTGTCATTAATTGTAAACACTTTACAGTAACAATATACAAAACTGAGCATGCAAACAGGCCAGAATGCATTTATGAGTAATCATATGTAATCACTGAACAAGCACCAAGCACTTCTAAATTCAGCTGAAAGAATCAATCTGGTAGCAGCTATCTGAAAGACAGTTAATTACAACAATAAACACATCCAATACAAGTGAATACTGAATTAAACATGATTATCACTTTGACATACACATCTCTACACTCCAAATACATTGACACTAGCAAGGAGGACAAAAGATGACTGAATTGTGCTCTGTGTTCCAGCTTGTAGTTATAAACGTACAGACTGGCCAGATGACAGCAATTCCCTTGCTCCAGTCAAGTGAAGAAAGTGTACCAGCTGTGCAACCCTGTGGTATCCACGGCATTGCTATTAACCCATCTGGTACCATGCTAGCCACTGGCGCCTCCCACACCAATGATATTGGTATCTACAAACTGCCCACCTTCGACCCTTTCTGTGTAGGAGAGGTGAGTTTGGAATTCACTGGAGCATGAGGTTGGGTGTCACTATGGGGGAATATTTTTACATTTCACAGTGCATGTATGTGCACAGTTACATATGTGCATGCATGCTTGCTGACAGCAGCACACAAGTATGTTTACTTATGTATGCATAAATCTAATGTTTCTCTTGACCTGTATTATCTGACCCAGCTGCCAGGTAATATTCCACAGATTGGTTACATGCACAGTGTAAACTTTTAAAACTAATTAGAGTGTAAGTTTGCTACCGAAATGGTTTAAATAATAAAACTGGCTAAGGCACATTCTTCTGGTCTTGACTATTCCCAGCCATCCAGCCTGTGCATGAAGGTATTAAGGGAGACTGCATCTGGTGCCTCGGATGGACCAGAGTTCCAGAGTCATGTACAATAGAAAGAGTAGCACCTGTATGTATAACTGTGGAGTCTGTAGCTTCAGCTGCTGACCTCTGGTGGCTCTGTTACTTGACTGGAAAGTTCCTATTGGTGTAATGTCAACAAGGCTGTTAATTGGTTTCAAGATTTTGAAGCTCAAGTCTGGTGATGAGGGCAGAGGCACTTGTTGAGGGACTGAAATGGAAGGGAGATCACATGATGATGATGAAGTGTTGCTTAATGTCCTCAGATATCAGTTGACATATTAGGGACAAGTTGTGACCAATGCCGAAGCACGGTTCAATAATTCTTTACGTCCACGGAAACCAGAAGGCTCGTTAGGATGGACAGCCCAGGACATCCACCTCGACTCTCACACAGCTCCTGAACTATGCGGGGGGAGATCACATCTAGCAAGCCTCCTTTGTACCATCTTAGACTTGAAATTCTGCTGGTGTGGGTCCCAGACGACAGATGCACCCTCCAGATCCTGTGATGGGGTCCTCATATTCTGTCCTTCGCTGTATGCTTACAAAAATGAAGGTGGTCGGTAAAAAGACAAATCTTTAAAAATTATCCATCTTGCAAGTGTGTGTGTATGCATGAATGCACCTGTTCTGTGGTATCCTATAAATAGTGTCACTAGCATCACGCTGACACCAGTATGCCAGTGTCCCTGAATAATACCACCTAGTCATGAATCACAGGGTCCAAAAAATAATACTAAAAATAACACTAAACAGCAAATACAAATCATAATGTGATGGAGATCATCATATGCATTCTTCTTTTTGGTAGACATAAAAAGTTAATAGACGAAACAGACACATTTGGTAATTACTGACATCACTGGTTGAAAGCATGAATGAAGGTGGGTGGGGTGGGTCCCACTACAAGATGTGTGTGCTCTGAAGATTTTAGGCAACAAGTTTATTAATGTATGCATGGCTGGATTTAGTACTAACACTGTAAACATCATCATGTCACTACTTCAACCAGCAGGTCAGTTCAACAGTAATTGATAAATGAAACTGATTCCTATCATTTTCTGATGGAAGGAAGGAACTTGTTTTACACCCAGTCAATGATGATGGTCCTATCAGGGCAAAAATCTGCACTACATATTGAAATCTACAAAGGTCTGCTGCATGAATCTGGTGATTTTGGCTGTATATAAATTCCACTGTAATTTACAGTGAAGGAACTGGTGTGTATCACAGTCCATCAGACAGGAAAACTGTATATGTGTGTGTGTGTGTGTGTGTGTGTGTGTGTGTGTGTGTGTGTGTGTGTGTGTGATGCTCATTATACCTTGCAGAAGAAAACAAAAAATTGTAAACAAAATGTAATGAAACAAAGTGGATTGTATGTATAACACATGTGGCAAAGTGATGGACACAGAATGCAGTTCTTGTGATCAAATGCTGGTACATACAATCAGCAGACCCATTGTCCAAAATATTTAAGAGCAGTATACCAAAAAAATTTACAAAATTACAAGTAATAATAATAATGATGAAATATTTAAAAATCACAAACCTCTAGCATAAAAATAGAGCTTGGCATGCTGTACATAATTGAGATATAAACTACATTCACATTTGGACACCTAAAGTGGAAAATGACAATACCAATGACTATGAACAATTTAAATCACAATAAGCTTAACAGCAAGACACACACAAACAGTTAAACACACACATGCGTGCACACGCGCATGCTTGCACGCGCACACACACACACACAACTGAAATAATCTAAGAAAAGTTGGGGTGGCATAGGGAATTTTCTAGCAGTAGCAGGTTTTAACCAGATGGGTCTTCAGGGCAGTTTTAAATGCAGTGGTTGGGTGAATATGTCTGCTTTTCATGGGTGGGGCTGGGATGGAGGATTCCAGACAGATGGAGCATCATAGGAAAAAGAGTGATGTCCAGATATATTGTCTTAAGTACACAGCAGCAACAATATTTGGGCAGGTTGAAAAGTATTACTGTCAGCAGTGGGGTTGTTTACATCAAAGACTGGTTTGATGTTGGCATTGCATCCACTTATCCACTTGAAGGTAAGTAAGTAACCTGGTGTTTTACGCCCAGTCAACCATTGTGGTTATATCAGGGTGAATCCACTTAAAGGATAAAAACAGCAATTATCTTTTAAAAAAATAAAAATCTTCCCCATTGTCAGAACAATGTTTTTCACATATAGGGGTATCATTAGTGCCATAAAGAAATAGCAGCATCACACCAAAGTAGTATAGCCAATTACAAAGTACTAGAAACAAGAAAAGTCTGGATAGGTACATTCAGAAGGGTAATAAATTCTTGAAATCATTGTTTGTCAGATCTGACGCCCTCCTTGCTTGTGTTCAAAGGTGGAATCAGAAATTTGAGAATATACACTGGAGGAATACATAAAAAAATATTTTAAAACAATTTGAAATCATCCTTGACACACAGCTGTGATGGTTCCAGATATGACGTATGTACAGAATTCAACCAACAGGCAGATTTCTATTTCTATGCAAAATTATTGATTCACTGCTTTGTGCAGTCAAGAAGAAGAAAACCATGAGTCATTTGATTTGTGGCTGTACGAAGTCAAAGTCCTTTAAGAATAACCATCAGTGTTTTGTCTAGGAAAAATGTGCCAACATCTTAAATCTGCAATTTATAGAACATTTTATAGAACATTTTATTTTCTTTGCTGTCCTGCAGACTGTGTTCATGGAGAAGGTGTTGGATTTAATAGTTCTTTTTGCCAAGTTTTATGCTTGTAAATGGTAGGAAACTGCTCCACGTCTTAACACTTTTCTTGGAATCTTGAAGGACAGGTTTACTGTGGAAAAGATACATATCTACTCATCATTACAGACAGATCACATAATTTGATATTTAGAGTGGCTACCTTACAAGGCATTGATTCTGACCTAACATCTAAACCTTATGGACAGGCCATTTTGTTGTTGTTACAATGTGTGCACTATACAGATACTTGTGCAGTGGGTGTGTTATGTCTGTCACAGTCTGTATATTATTATTGTTATGAGTGCACAAAGCTATCAGTTGTGGTTTTGCTGTATTGTGCTTGTGTCTAATTTTGTTTCTTCTCCATCCCAGTCTGTTTGTCTTCTGATGGCTTAAAACAACAACAACAACACAAACAAGAAAACAAAAACAATCAAAGGCCGGAAAGTAGACCAGAATTTGACTGTGCACAGAAATTCTATTCACATGTATTATTACACATTTCATACAAATAAACGTGGCTATTTCATCTAGCTATATATAATGTAACAAAAACTGAGGCTTTATTTTGATATGAATTTGACAAGTCAAGTCAGTATTCTTTAATCATCCCTCACAGGGCAATTGAGCTAACTACTAAGGCTCATTAATATATAAAACACACACACACACACACATGAGGGCAATGTCAAAAGCATTTAAACTGATAATATGATTATGAAACAGACATACTTGATTTTTCTTTTTTTTAAAGTCAAAAAGAAAATCCATAATACAAATCATCACAGCAGAAAACATATCCCTCCACCTCACCTCCCTGGACACCCACACCCACACAACACACATACTCCTGACCCAACCTATGTACACACATCACTACTATCATCAACCAGACACACAAAGCTACATTGGTAAAACCACACAGAATCGTTAAGACAGTTCAGATGGCTGATCGTGCCCTGTTGAGTCAAACTGCAGAGGGAACAAAAGGGTTCCCTCTTCTGTTGGTTTTGTGTGTCAATGATCTAAACCGGTGCCCATGGGGCAAACATTCAAACTCCTCATACAGGGCATGCTCAGGGTCCCTTAAAGGACAAGTCCAAGGTTTGGGGTGATTTTTGACACGATTTCTGTTAAAGTTCACTGAGAACAATGACGTAGGTGAAATTGTGATCTGAGGGTTATAAATGCATGAAAACAGGCATTTTCTGTCATACCAAAAGCATTGCCATGATGCTGAAAATCATGTGCACATATGCGCACTACATCACTCTGGGGACTCACTGCAAAATGGCTAGTAACCACAGGGTAACCGACTTGGATAAAAATCCAGTTCAAATCTCCAAGGATGAAGCTCTGACGCCATTGTCAGTAGTTGGGCCTTTGTTTATTTCCTTGTTATTTCATCTTTCTCGAGCCTTGTTAGGTGCATGGCGTTTCAGTCTTTTTTGTTCTGTTTACTCTAGCTTTCACAACAGGGAGCCTGCCTTTTATTGGGTGTTTTAGTTTATTTTCCCAATTTATCCTTGTTTGTTTCATCATATGTAAAAATGAAAACATTTTGTTCGTTCTAGCTCAGTAGACTAGCGATTTCGTGGCCTCCCTGGGTTAGGGTTTGGGGTTGGGCTAGTTACCAGTTCTTGCCATTCACTGTTTTTTCTCTTGGCTTGCCCTTTTGTTTCTCAAGTTATATCATTCATTTATGATGTATGAATGAGGGGGGTAGTCTCGATGTTTAACGAGACTGCTCATTCTTTCTTTGTGTGGGGTAGTTCATGAGCGTCTTTTGCCCTGCCGTGTTGTTGTCACTGCTAAGTGGGTTGTATTGTGTACACGGATTACGTGTATCCAGCCTTTGTCCCGTTATTCACTGACATTATTTGCCTCCTCTTTCTTTTCAGAAAGTTTTGTTGTTGTTTCTCTTTTCCCCTTCTTTTTCACCATGCGTTCTTTCTTTTTATCTTTGGTTTATTGGCCATTTCGTACCGCTTGTTAGCTTGCCTGATTAGGGCAGCCATTTTGCATTTCTCTTGTTGTCTGCATTTGTTTACATCCCGATGCTTTGTCATCGATAGTCCTGATTAGCGTTTTGCTTTATCAGTCTGCAGCCTTTGTTTTTCTTGATGGAAGCCGAGTTAGTGAGGGGTTAGTTTAGTGTTAATTATGGTTAGTTTGGCTTTCCATCTGTTTGTCATTGGCACAGTTATTTTTGCTCTGTGCTCTTATGACTGTAGTCGTCCACTCCTTTGTTGGCATTTGTGTACAGTCTCTTTCTTTCACGGCCTTTTCTGCCGTAGGCATTTGTGGTAGACTTTTTGTCTTTGCCTTGTTAGCGCTTGTTTCAGGGTATCAGTGTATCTCTCAATTTTTGGTATCATGGCTTCTTGCTGTGCACTTGCTGCTCGCCAGCTTCATCCTTGGAGATTTGAACTGGAATTTTTTGCAAGTCGGTTACCCTGTGGACAGCCCTACAAATTCCACTTTGAAGCAAACCCCATTTGGTATTCCGCCATAAAGTTTACGAAATCGCTCTCAGTGAAGTGCTCGCTACACAAATGGGCATGACTGAGGTGCAGCATCAAAGTCAACTTGTTTAAATTGTACAAATTTGACCCATTTTCGCCTCACAGTGGGTCGATCCCGCGGAAACTCATGCATAGTTATGCTTTGGGTTGCTTGTGAGTTGTTACAGTTTGCTGCAACACAGTAGCCCGGCATGGTTAGAGCTTTTTGTTGACCACACGCATACACATTCAATGAACAATCTAAGATGGCAACCGCACCGCATTGACTCCCCAGACTGACATCACTTCCAAGAAAGTCACATGACTGATGGAGAACCCAAGACAGCAGTTTCGGCCAGCCTACAGAAAATAAAATCGATCAAAAACCAACATAAATAAAAAAAATCATTTTTTATTTCATTAAATCTCAAACCTGTGACTCATTTGTCAATCATTTCGATGGTCATTTTGCATACTTAAAAACCTTGGACTTTTCCTTTAAAATAGATTCCACTTTGTGTAAAATCTGTTGATCACAAGGATAAAGTCCTGACTTGATCACAGATTATTTTGAAGCTAAAATTCACAGTTCTCTGTAATGAGTTTCTTTGCTTAGTGTTAAGATTATGAAACCAGATTAGTTAAGATTATAAAAAATTTGTGACTATTTGATGATCACCTATTGATATTTTGAAGTATTGCACACACACACACACACACACACACACACACACACACACCACACACACACACACACACACACACACACACACACACATGGATGGATGGACGCATGCACATGCACACACATGTACACACACAGATGCACACACACTCTCTCTCTCATCCAACTGAATTCAAATTGTTCTGTGCATGCACATGTCCATACAGTTAATAATTAAGTAGTGTCAACTATTCCTGCTCATGTTTCAGTTTTTAGGTAAACAATGTCATGTGAGACTACAAAAAGTACATTAATGATGGAAGGAAGTGTGAAAGAATGAGCAAAAGTGGATGGACGCATGAGCAAAAGTTATATATGTAGATGGATGTTTCTGAATAAATGCCCCAAAATGATGTACTTTGGAAAAGAAGAAAAAAACATCCTAAAATCTTCTGTCTGTTCTGGAGACATATTTATACTATTTTAACTATAGGTAGATGGGAAGATCTTTGCATGAAAAAATTATGGTTTCAGAAAAGTCTTTATGGCAATCAGAATGTCTGGGTTTGCAATTTCAAGTAGGTTCCACTGTTGAGGTGTACTCAGGCATAGACTCTGGAAATTGATAACTTGTGTCCACATGATTTGGTTTGGTTTGATGGGTAGTGGTGGTTGGTTTGGATGCAACAGTAGAGATGGAATAGGCCGTTTGCCACTGAGCCATGACCTTGACCTTGTCTTCACACCTCGGGCAAAGACGCGTCGTTTGTATTATCGACTGAGTGTCAGGATGGTCAGCTAACGTTGTACATAGGGCATATGCGACAATGAGTCATGGCATTAAGAGGCCATTTTGTCTGGATGCCAACAGGGTAACTGACTTAGCAGCATTTCCCATTCAGTCCTTTGAGAATGAAGCCCTGACAAGGCTGAACATGCCTCAGACATCAGGCAGCTTAAAATTTTGACTTCTTCTTTTTGTGTCTTCTCTCTCTCTCTTAATTTATTTGCCAAGTACATCCTCTGCAGTAAGGCTGGCTTTCATACTCATGCCTACTTCTTTTCCTGAAGCATTTGTTCATATTCTAAACCATATTACATCCACCCATTACAGTTTCATGTGTTTGTCATATTCAAATACAGTGTAATCATTCTTTCATAATGCACGCATGTGTGTGTTTGTGTGCCAATGTGTGTGTGTGTGTTTGTGTGTGTGTGTGCATGCCAGTGTGTGCACATGTGTGTGTGGGTGTGGGTGTGTATGTTTGTGTGTACCTGTGCATATGTATGTGTGTCAGTGTCTGCCTATGTGTGTTTGTGAGCGCACGTGTGTATGTGTGTGCATGTGCATGTAGTTCTGTGTGTTTAGCTATTCAATCAGCAATATGAATATTAAATTTCAAACATTTTGTCTTTTATCCCTGATGTAATACACACATTACCATACTTCCATTCATTACTGTTTCACTTGTTCATAAAAGACATCTATCAAATACAGTGTATCTATTCTTTTGTCCAAGGTGTTCTGTGTGTGTGTGCGTGCGTGCGTGTGTGCATGTGTACATGCGTGCATGTGTGTGTGTGTGTGTGTGGATGTGTGTGTGGATGTGTGTGTGTATGTGCACATGTGCATATACAAAAAAGCTTTTAGTTATCCTTCCAGCAAAGACATTTTTTTAAACAATATTTTTTGTTTACACAGACTGCCCACTTTTGTTTACCATTAATCATTTACGCTATAAAAAGGTGGATGTTTCAATTCAGTGTTTGACTCATTTTCTAAACACCATTTCTTTACATTATGAAAAAACAAGTTGATTGTTTTTATGTATGGTACAAATCATTTTCATTTACATGAACTGGTTCTTATGTAGTGCACACTTGAATTTTGGTAATAGCACTCACAAATTTCTCCACATAAATCAATTTATGTTTTTAAAAGAATCCAGCTTGGGGCAGTCCCAGAATACCTATCTATGCTTTAGAAACACACACAAAATATAGAATGTGTTTACACTAAAAAAAATCTTTCGTATTGGCCAGATAAATTCTTGAACATTTACACTTTGATAACGGGCAATTCTTCAAAATGGCATATGCATCAGACATTGAGAGCATGTGTGTTCACAAGCACATGTGGTGTGTGCATGTGTGAGCATGTGCATGTGCGTGTTTTGTTACTGACAAGCAGCAATATTAAGAGTAAAATTTTAAAAATGTCTCTTGACAAGTATATAAAATAATAGTGCACGAGTGTACTGTTTTGTTTATACATTGTTGTCTGTGACACTTACTGGATTTCTCCCCTTTTATTTTAACCTCCTGAAATTAAGTTAATGAAAAAGAAATTCAGTTTATGCATAATTCTAATAGGGTGTTCTATTTCAACATATGCACACATATATAGTGTTACTATTATATGATTAATAAATCAAATTAGTTTATCAAAGGGTTGACTGTTTCCTTTATAACCAAGCAACATGTCTTCATGATAAACTTCAGTTTGATCTCAAACTTAAGATAAACTGTTCAATTCTTTTCCTGATACCTCAGTCAAGAATCAATGGTTGAATCTCATCAGGGGGCTACCATTGTTGTGATCAATGTGCCCATTGGCACTATTATAAAGTAATAGGGCACAAGTCTTTACATTGGCTGCAACTTCTTTTCCACCATCATTTCCTTCTTCTTTGTCTTTGGCTTCTGCCTGCCTGACTGCCTTGAGTTCAATTGAAATTTCGTTCACATAGGTAGATAACCTGACTAAACATAAAATGACCACAACAAAATTGCCCCTTGTGGGATGATTAAAGTTTTTGAATTGAATTGAATTGAAAAAAACATTGCTTCTTCAATCTTGTTGTACTAATTCCCCATTTTCAAAGATATTGCTTAAGACTGTCACAGTCTAGTTTAAAAACAACAACATTGTGTGTCACAACAGTGTCTGCTGTGTTGGGCATGGACATCTTGCCCAAAATCAGGGGAAGTAACACCAAAATGGTTTAAAAATAGCACCGTGGCAAATGGCCTACTGAAGTCTTGGGAACAGGTGTAGAGGTGGTTGGAGTCACCCTGGAGTGGATGACTACCTGGATTGGTTGTAGACAGGAATAATGAGGTCCTTGATGTGTTATCAAAGGAGGGGTGATTTCTGAATCCCTGTTGTGGTTCTGCTTGGACACTGGCAAACAGTTCACTGGAGAGGTTTGGTACACCATAGGTGAAACGGGTCCATGAACGATTGTGCAACATACATGCCAGAGCCTTGCATATGGGATGTAAAATCAGCCAAGGACTACAATAACAGGATTTTTTGTGTAAATGAAATCGATGAAAACCATGTGGGTTAAGAAGTATTTTTACATCTATTCTGTCTTGGGTGCCTGTGGAGTAAAGCTCATAAATATCTCACTTTTCATTAAAAGATATCAAAATAAGCTGCTCCCTTTTCATGTGATATCTGATCATAGTCAATAGTGCCCTGTGATGCAGCTACAGTTCTTGCCATGTTAATGAGCTAGCCAAAGTGTCAGAGATTGTGCACCAGACCTGGAAAACAAAATGTTAATTATAGTATTCCTTTCTCATTTTTTTTTATTATTTTTTTTCCGTTCTTTTTTCAGGGCTACAGGTGGTTTGCCAAGAAAATAAAAATAGTACACTTTGGGTCACAGTGACTGGATGAACAGACTTTTCCACTCACATGCCAATGCTGTATAAACAAAGTAGATGAAGCTCCTAATAGCGGATGGTAAGCATATTCAAAATGTTATTGTTTGAACTCTTCAAGAGAAAAACATAAACTTAAGGCTGAATGGAAGGGAGAACTGAGATGGTGTTTGGTGAAAGTATTCACAGGAAATAATAGGGCCAGGCCACTGCAGGTGCCTCTGCATAAACTGTCATCACAGCCAGGAGGGTCAAACTCAGAGGCTGATTACTGTACTTATGAGGGAGGAAGCACTGAAAGGTTTATAAAAGGGAGATGAAAAGCAAATGAAACACTGTGAACTAGCTTTTAAATTTTTTTTGAGGAGCTTGGGAAATGGGGGGTGGGGGGGATTTTATCACATTGGCAGTATGGGAAATTCAGTGACAGTTTTAGCTGGCTACCAATCTGCCAAGCTGGTTAAGATTCTATCAGTAACTCAGGTGATCTGACATTTTACAGATGAAGACATTTTTAGATGAAGACATTTTACAGATGTTTAACACAGCTACTATTTATCAGTGATTTAACTTTAGGAATACTTGCTGGGGTGAGAATGCATCCAAACAAGACGAGAACAGACTCAACAAGAACATCAAGAAGGCAGGTGGGGTGGTGGGGAGAGGGCAAGAAATCATATATATAGACACAGCTTATCATCAACTAGTGACAAACTGAGGATAATATTGGCTGATGAGATGAACCTACTAAAACCTGAATTTGACCCACACACCTGTATGGACACACACACGCGCACATGCACGCATGCATGCACTGACGCACGCATGCACGCATGCACACACGCACGCACGCACACACACAGGGAAAGAGATCCCAAAAGAATCAGAGATAATAGACACACACTCTCATACTGACAAATTATCCTCACATAACAATAATAATGAACATACCAATAAAAATAAACAGTAAGGGATATCATGCATTGAGCATTTTTATGGTAATTATGGTAGTGTCCACTGGCCCAGTAAAGTTACCAGTAGGGAGAATCCCATTTCTTGCCCCATTTGGCACTGGCAGTGATGCATAAAGAACAGTTTACACACAAGGCTCTGACTTGTACACTTGGTTGCATAGGTTGATAATCGGTGTGGTACCATCACAGGTATCACATGCAATGCTATAGTCATTTTCTCTGACTGCTTTGGTGCAAGCTCAACAGGGAAACCTAGGGGTGTTGATCTCACCACAAAAAGAGAAGAGGAGGGTTAAAAGCAGACATATATATATATATATCTGGGTCATTCTCCTGAAAACTGGACCAAAGAGGGTGCTGCTTTCCTGATGAAATAAACATTAAATTAAAACATTAAACTTTTTAAACTACCACTATATTTCTGATGTAATGTGTTTTGAGAAATAAAGGAAATGCCACAATGTGTGGATGCGTCATTATTTCGTGTGGTGTGAGTCTTGTGGTACAAATTGTGACATCTTCATGGCCGTCATTTGTAACATGGAAGCTTAGCTGATCACAGATATTTCCTTGAAAAGGTTCATGATTGAATAAAAACAGATTTATCATAAATAAGGTGGCTAGCTCTTGCATACAAATGATATTTATTGTGTGTCACTTCCTACTAACAGCTCCAAACAAAGAAAAGATAATCAGTGTCTTGCACATTACTGATGGTGTCTTCTGAGTGACTGTTGCAATATCGTGACTTGTTCACAACAGAAACTAAAGAACTTTTTTTCATCTGCTTGGTAGATGACCACATCTCGCCTTGTCTTTTATGCTTGTTTGATGAAATGAGGGTAGATATGAAATAAATTACTTTCCGCAGGGGTGGTTTATGTGGTGTCATAAAATGGTGTAAAATGCAGGCACACAAAAGAACTAGTTCCGTTAGTACCATCAAAGATAGTACACTATGCAAAGATAGTGCGTCCTGTACAGTTACGCTGTAAAACACGTGGATCACATTAAACAAAGTGCCCCAAGTGGCAGCTATGAACAGTGTATTAGGGGAAACAGTTGCACCACATGAATGTAAACAAACGCCGATGTTGGTGCTCGTCTGACTGATTATTTTTGTTACTGCTCATTTTGAGTGCAGTTTTTTTAATTTGTGCGTGTAGTTTTACTTTTGATTTGTTTGTTTCTTTCTATTTTGTTCTTGCGGGTCCTGTGATATCACATGTTTAATTACATACAGTTGTAATTATGGGTTAGTGTGGTGGGCCTGTTTCAGAACAGTGAGAGGTCTATGCTGAGCCGAAGAAAGCAAGTGATTCTGATCTGCTTAGATCTGTGTAAACACTTTAAGGTCTCGCATGTGTGTGTGTTTGTGTGTATATGCGTGTGTGTGCATGCATACGTAAGTGCATGCATGTGTGAGTGTGTGCATGTGTGTGTGCGTGCGTGTGTGTGTGTGTGTGTGTGTGTGTGTGTGTGTGTGTGTGTGTGTGTGTGTGTGTGTGTGTGTGTGTGTGTGTGTGTGCAGGCCCTAACAACATTATGAGTCAGGTATGTAATAAGTCAAGCTTGATGTATGTGTGTGTGAAATCCAAGAGGAAACAGAGTGGATAAGCTGACGACTGGATGTAGGGAAAGAGATCCCAGAATAGTCAGAGATAATAGACAGGCAGGAGAAAGAGAGTATCAAAACAGATAACCAACACAAGGAGTAAATGTATAAATGAAAAGACAGCATGGATTTCACTGTGGTGTATTCTGTGACACAAATTCATCAATTCAATGGAAACTGTCAAAAAATTCACAGAAACATTTGGCAAATAAATGAGTACAGAGAGAGAGAGAGAGAGAGAGAGAGAGAGAGAGAGAGAGAGAGAGAGAGAGAGAGAGAGCACATGACAGCAGTTGTGGATGCCACTTTGGTGTCGTAATGTGTGTGTTATGAATAGTTCACCTAAAGAAAAGCAGAAAGCAGTAAACACACTAAATAAATGGATCAATAATTATTATAGTCAGTAGACAATGGAAAAGAAAGGGTGGGGTGGGGTGCTAGAATGTAACATAAATGATTAACCGACAACCAAGTTTCAAATGTAAATCCATCCTCTTTCATAAATTAGACAACAAAACAAAATGAATACAAACAAGAAAGTTTAACTTACCAAGCTATTGCCACTGGCACTGAGCTCATGTTGTAACTGGATCAAAAATATTTCAAACTTGTGAAGGTTGAAAACTGTAATTGGAATTTTAAGTCCTGTCAACCCAGAGGGCCACCTCAAACTGATCAAACATTGTCATAAGTCAATACACTCAATAAAATGCATCTTAAAAGTAACATTACACTTAAGTCAGACTTACAAACTCAGTATAAGCACACAAGTAGCACCTATGTATTACACATGCATTCCAAACGGGTAGTCCCTTTGATGTTGCCCTTGTGCACAATAACACATGACACTGGCATGATCAACCAATCTGTCAGATTTTTCCAACACCAGGTTACACCTGATGACACCAACCAATTACCTGCTTTATAAACAACAACAAAAGGGCCACATGTAAAACTGAAAAGCCTATCTCTCTCAAAAATTGAAGACGTTTCTGAAAAGTATGCAAAAGAATGGGCAAATAATGTTAAAAAAAGAAAGAAAGAAAAAAAAAAAGGGCATACAAAAGGACTAGTCACTAGAGAGGATACCATGAGAACAGGTAAAACAGTACAATCAAATGAGAACCCTGACTCAAGTTCTAAGAGAGAGAGAAAGAGTAAGTAAGTAAATAAACATGGTGCCTAACATCCACAGAAACCATGTTTAGTCATTAAAAAAATCACAAGAAAGATTCTCAGGTTTTGGGAAGTTAAACTCAACATTAACTAGGAATCAACCACTGAGCTCAGTGGATAAACATGAGGACAGCACAGTACAGTGCAGCAGTGCAACCATGACAAACACTGGACGCCATTCTGTACAACGCAGCCACTTGGTGGCGCCAGTTGACTTCCATTTCACTCCAAATCGCTGCATGCACTGTCGTTGCATAGCATACTATCTTTAGTACCACTGACTTTTGACCTACCCTAACATACGAGTCCACATCAGCTGACTTGCGGCAGCAACATTTGACCTCTTTTTGCGCTGTGTGTGGTGTATTATTTGACTGCAAGAGGGAAAGCACTGTAGTGTTTTTAGGGTTGAGGGCTGTAATACCCCTGACAGATATTTGTTCCCAGTCTGCTGAGTGTTTGTATGCAACCTTTTGTAACCAAACGTGGTGCACCACCATGAGCCGGAATGTTATGTGGAGAGAAAAAAAAGGGATTCTATCATCAAGGTCAAGGTCACAGTGTGGGTTTATATAATCAAAATATGTTGGTTTCTACTGTATCTTTTATTAGTTCTAAACTAACCAGTCTTTTGCAACCAAACTCAATTTGATGGTATATCATCATAAGCAAAGAAGTGTTCAGTGAAAATATTGGATTGTTATGTTCAAGGTCAGTGTCACAGCTAGTTTGGATGATATCTTATGAATCACTGATCCTTTTGTAATCAAACCCAGTATGGTGATACAGCATTATAAGCCAGAGTGTCATGTTTGAAAAATGGGTTTCTGTCTTCAAGGTCAAGGTCACAGTAACTGAGTTTGGGTTTATACAATGAAATCATGACTATTTCTATTGTATGCTCTGAACTGTTCATTTTTCTTTTGGCGACCAACTTATTTTGACAGTGTATGTTCATAAGCTGGAGTGTCTTGTGAAAAGTTGTTTTGCTGTATTCAAGGTCAAGGTCACAGTGAAGGTTCTGAACTTCAGTGAATGTTTGGCCAGAAAATATCTGATCAATCGATGTATCCTCATCAGCCAGAGTATTATACAGAAATATCATTTTGTTCAAGGTCAAAGCCACAATCATTTCTACTAGATCTTCAGAAATATTGAATCTTTTTGCAACCCAAATTAGTTTGATGGTACATGATCACAAGACAAGGTAAGACATTGTGAAACAATTTTCTTGCTTTTACTCAGGGTCTGAGACGGAGGATCAAGAAAATGTGGAGAGAACATTGCTTTTGTAATAAATATACGTGTTTATTAAGTTTATTAGTCAGTGGTTCAAGTGTGCGATTCTTATATCCTTTTGTACTTGTGATGGTGTCTACATAACACGTGAGACAGATTACTAATTAATTGCAATTGGTTATGAACTTTAGAAAGGAAGAAACATGTCTTTTATATATGTATATAAGGTTCAGAACAAGTTGGTGCAACACCTGTACCCTCCTCCAAATTACTTCCAAAAAGAAAAGAAAACTAAGGAAAAGAAATGTGTGATTTCTATTTCGTGCACGTCTGTACTTCGAAGAAGAAATTTAAAAGCAAAATCATTAAAGAGGCAGGAAAGTAAAAAATAAAAAATAAATTTAAAAAAGGTAAGAAGTGACAGATATTCCTTCATTAACTGGGAAATACTGTAAAATGAAAAAGGAAAGTCAAACTGGTGTCTTCTGTAAAGTGCAAGACACTAACCTATGACATAACATAATGCACCAGTAACCAAGTTCCTGTCACCCTGTCAGTTTATGTCTTATATTTATGTACACAAGAGATGTCAAGCTTTTATTTCCAAATAATAACATAAATAAATTCACACTTTTGAATTGTTACCCTCTGTGTCACCATTTTGACCAGTTTTCAGGAGAATGACCCTTATGACAAGAGATGAAAAGGAAGGGCATCCATATTTCATGCTGCATGGTACACCATCTTGCTGCATGTTGGGGTCTGCTTTGAGTTTGTTTTTGTGAGCAAGCTTTCACAAGTTGGCATCTCAGTGAATGGTTATTTGATATGTGTGAGTTGTCAACTGTGAGGCTGTTCCAGCAAAGTCTGAGGTAGGTGCCCACATTAACAAGAAAAGGATAGGAGGCACTGCATATGTTTTGTTGGTGAGTGCCATGTTTGTTTACATTTAACTGGACCCTCTCCAGTCTTGCACAAAGGCACAAAAGTCAGTCAACACTCTCGTGAACTTGGAGTCCCCTTCTAGATTTGCACAAATGTGCAAAACTCAGTCTTTATAAACACTAAAGAAGTTGGAGTCCAGGACAGACAAGGAATAAGAATATAATTTTTAAGCTTCATGATAAGATGATGAATAGTTTTTACATAACAGAAGCACAGAGGGAACAAGATCCCAAAGAAAGAATGTCCTTTCGGAGGACTGAAAGAAATTATCTTCACCAGTATTACAGAAGCTTCCACAGAAACAGAATTGAAGATCAGTTTTGCAAGTATCGCTAAAGGACAGATTTGATACAAGTGCAGGATGAAAAGTTTTGATACATACGTCTTTGATCCAGTCAGCTAGCAAAGGATTGGAAGTAAAATCATGGTGATCACAGGAACCCACATACAACACACAGAAAAACTTAGAAGTTAACCATCTGAACATAATCCCCACCCCCACCTCCCACCCCTCCCCATGTCGTGGTCAATCCTGATCTGATGAGCTGTCTAGAGACTGGAAGTCAACTTGCTGATCACAGGTGTCCACAAGAAGTTTCAACACAAGGAAAAATGTAGAGGTTCACCATCGAAACATAAAACCTCCCCCACATGTTGGTAGTTTATATTGAAAATCAGCCTCAGGCTGGTCAATGTTGGTTGTCACACAGTTTTAGGGATGTTGTTTAACAAAAAATGGTTTATAGTTTTAAAAAACAACAACACATTCATGAACAATGACTTGCACACTCACTCACTCACTCACCAAGTCACCGACTTATCCAGATTGACATTTTGACATTTTTTTGTTTTTCAGGGGGCACACAGTGATTGGGTATTTGACTTGGAGTGGATAGATGATGAATTTCTGATCACAGGTAATGGAAAAATGCTGCTCAGTGTTGTTGATTGATTGATAGACAGGTAGATACTTTTGAGGTAATGATGGCTTATGCATGTTTTTGACTTGGTTACCTGATTTTTGTTGTTGTTACTTCTACTGTGATTGATTGATTAATTGCCCCATATGAAAAATATGAGTTAGAGACATGATCAGTGTTTGGTTGTCTGGCTGTTCCAAAACCTTCGTTGGTTTTTTGTTTGTTTTGTTTTTTGGACACTATAAATGTGATAAAAGTCAACCTGCATAACAAAACTGCTTATTGAGATTTACACATTCATACCATATTGGTGACCTTGACCACTGGTCACAGCATAGTAAAACAGAGGCAGCACCCTTTTGTGTCCTTGCAGCTAGTTGCTCTTTGTAGAACACTTAGAAGAAGAAAATACTTGATAGACATTCTTTTAGGATGTTGTTCAAAGATGAATTGTCACAAATCTGGAACAATGTACCTCTGGTGGTACAGAGGCTGTACCTCTGGTGGTTTATGTACCTTGTATTTACATGCATGGCAGGTGAGAGTTACCATAGGCCATTCAGGTCTTTGTTGTTGTACTTGTGTTACATATGTTGAGTGCCAATTAACATGTGCATGTTGGTTTTGTTCAGAGATCTTCAGATTCTGTAGGAATCAATATTTTAACAAATTGAAGGTGATCAGATCTGAATATACTAGTTTACTCTTTTGGTTGCCACTGTTGGACTTCTAACTGTTTTTAATTATTTAAAGCATATAAGAGATTAAAAATGTCACCTTTCATTTTTTGTTGTTGTAATGTACTAAACAATTTGTACATTTTAGGCAACTCACCTTTTTTTTAGAAAATCAAAGCAGATGAAAAGGGGTGGGGGTGGGGGGGGGGGGGGGAGTATACTGGAATCACCATGTCTGCCTTTCTGTCTGTGCATCAGGTTTTGTCCAGATGTCTTCTGAACTGCTCAACCTTTTGTAACCAATTTTTGTATGAGAGGGTGTGTCATGCAAACAACACATGACATAAATGGTTTGCAATCTTCAAGGTCAAAGTCACAGTGGTGGCTTAATATATAATCAAAATATGAGACCAGTGCAGCTTTATTAAAGGTAGAAACATTGCTACAATTCTAAGGATGACTGATGACATTACCTACAGGTGATGCAACTACCAGGACTTGTAGTAGCTATAGACTTTACTAAAGCATTTGACGCTGTTTCCAAAAAGTTTATTTGAGATAGTTTGAAATTATACAACTTTGGCCCAGATTTCTCCAGATGGGTACGCACTTTACTTTTACAGGCAGACAGTTGTATAAACCACTTTGGGTGGATCTCTGAGCCATTCAACCTCAAATGAGGGATTCAGCAAGGGTGTCCTTTCTCAGTTTTAATTTTTGTAGAAGCAGTAGTATTAAAGGAATAAAAATTAGCCAGACCACACCAATGAACAATCCCTTAGAAATTATACTTAAAATTCAGCAGTTTGCTGATGACACAACACTCTATTTAAAGGACAAACAAGACTTGGATACAGTAATGGAAATTTTCAGCTCCTTTGCTGCTCTGACCGAGCTTAAGATAAACTCTCAAGAAACATGTGGTTAGGACAAAATAAACCTAGTAAACAAAAACACCACAATCTAAAGTGGGTCACAGTAAGTAACTTGGTGTTTTATGCCCAGTCAACCATTGCAGTTATATCAGGGCGAAATGGGTCACAGAGACCAAAGTGAGCCGGTTTGGCCTAGTGGTAAGGTGTTAGGCTGGTAAGCAGAGGGACCTCAGTTTGAATCTGCTTCAGCTCTCCTTTCTCTTCACAAGTTGTGGTCTGTGGACACTGTCTTGTGACTTTGTCCCTCACAATTATGAAAATTAAAATGGCTCTCATCACACCCACCTTAATGCAGAATCATTCTGGTGGTGACAGTGTAGCGATAGGTATATAATCTCTGTCTCCCCCCACCTCCATACCCCCTTTTCCCCATCCCTAATAAGCCTTATGGTTTCTGTGGACATTAAGCACCAGAGAATACTTAGTTACTTACTTACAGAGACCAAAATTCTATGAGTACATTTTAAAAGTGATACTAGTGCACACTGTATTGAAGATAACTGGTGTAAAAAACCTGAAAACATGGACAGAATAATTAAACAGTGGTCAAGAAGAAACCTGAGCATATATGGAAAAGTACTAACTGCTGAAACCCTCATAATCTCCCAATTCATTTACATTATGCAATCAGTAGGATTGCCAGAAAAGACTGAACATTATTAACCGAAAACTATATACTTTCATTTGGAAAAGGAAATATAACAACAAAAAAGCTTTTCAAAAAGTAAAACGCAAAGTTCTAATGCAAGATATTGATAAAGGAGGCCTTAAAATGGTTGATATGAAATCTCACCAAAATGCGCTCTACTTGAGCTGGGTGCCAAAATTAATGGCAAGCAACATAGACAAACCCCACTGGAAAACACTTCCAACTCTGTTTTTCTCCAAATTAGGAAAAGGCTTAGACATTTTCAATACATGCTGTCAGTGGACAGACCTTATTGGGATGCCAAAACATGCAGGAGAATTCTGGAGAAATGTTCTACAAACGTGGCTGAAACTTCAAATGAAATTCAAAGACGAACTCCCACAATCTGTTTGTCCCAAATGTGCTTTATGGAAGAATAATAACATCCAGTACAAAAATAAAAACTTGCATTTGAAAGACTGGATTAACAAAGGAATATTCAAAGTAAAAGACATCACAAACAACAGGAGACAAATAATATCTTTTGAAGAGGTAGAATGTACAGTTGGTAGAGCACCACATAGACTCTTTGAATACAACACAGTAAAAACTGGCCTAGAATGAGCAAGAGAATGCAGAAAACTACATGTTGAAGATCATGAAGACCATGAACTCCAATCTTTAAAGGTAAAACACTTTTAAACAAGGAAGCACAGCCATGTGCCACCAACTTTTGGAAAAATAAACTTAACATGGACATAAGCAGTACACACTGGGAATCCATCTTCCAGTCAACCAAAGAAAGAAGATTAAGAGTGCTACAATGGAAGAAATTACACAGTGTATACCCGACAAATATCCTACTCAACAAGATGGAAATCGCAAATTCTACAAATGCAGTGCATGCTGTTCAGGTGACAGACTACATAGAGCACTTTTTCTTTGTATGTGCCAAAATAAAAACAATATGGGAACTTGCGGAAAGAGAGATTGGAATGAGAACTGAAAAAACACTGAACATTGCTGATAACATAGCATAAATAGGATTACACAGAAGCAATTTACTGGCATCAGACTGTAACTTTGTTAACCACTTGATTGTGATAGCAAAGATTTGTATTAGCAAATTCAGGTATGGCGGAGCTTGCCAAATTGATCTTATCTTTGAAAAAGAGCTACTTCTCAGGAAACATCTGTTGTAACCTCCCCCCAACCCCCTCACATACACAAGCACACACACACACACACACACGCACACACACACACACACACAGAGTTGCAAGCATAGATAACACTGTTTGTTGTGATTGAATACAAGATAAGTCCTGATACAAGATAAGTACATTTGGCACAAATTGTGTCCATGGGAAAGCATGTTTTTTGTTTTTTTTAACAACAAAACGTTAGGAATGTACATGGATGCCCGTCATTATTAAATCATAAAGCTATGCTACCTTCCAATGTACATAAAGTTATGCTAATTTGCAATGTAAGTACGTGACCATTCTGTAAGTATGTGACTTAAGTGATGCCGGGAAAAATTCAACCCCGCCTGAATCGCCCAGTAGCTTCTGAACTAATGATTCTTTTGGAACCAAACTTAGTTTGATAGTAGATTATCATAAGCCAAAGTGTCCAGTGTAAATAATTAATATTGGATTGCTAGGTTCAAGGTGAAGGTCACAGAAAATGTTGAGAATTTCTGTTCATGTTTGTTTGGATGATATCCTCTGAACTGCTGAACCTTTCGTAACCAAACCTGGTATGATGAGCTGGAGTGTTGGACAGAAAAAGAAAATGGTTGCTATCTTCAAGGTGAAGGTCACACTGAGGGACTTATATATATATATATATTGAAAAAGATCCAGTTTAACCTAGTGGTAAGGCTGGTTAGCGGAAGAACCTCTGTTCAATACCGCCTCAGCTCTCCTTTCTCTTCAAAAAGGTTGTGGTCTGTAGACACTGTCTTGTGACTTTGTCCCTCACAATTATGAAACATTAAAATGGCTCTCATCACTGCCCATCTTAATGCAGAAGTCATTCTGGTGGTGACAGCCGCATAGCATAGGTATATAATCTCCCTCTTCCCCCATCTCCATACTCCCTTCCCCCCTTCTCCCCGTCCCTAATAAGCCTCATGGTTTCTGTGGACGTTAAGCACCATGTTTACTGACTTACTTACACATAAAAAGGTTAAAAAGAATGCTATTTATTAGGACAAAACACAACATTCAAATTATCAGGGTAATTCCTATTATCAAGCTACAAAATGACACTTAAACAACAATTAAATGATGAAAAAGAAGAAGAAGAAAAAAGTTTTTTGGAACCTTTTATGTGTTTCAGTCTTGTTTTAGAACTGATTCTTGTTTCAGATTTTTATAATAAAAAAGACTTTTTGCTATTGCTTCTAAACTAATGATTCTTTTTGCAACCAAACCTAATTATTTTGATGGTAGATCATCATAAGCAAGTGTCCAATAAAAATATTGGATTGCTGTGTTCATGGTAAAGGTCACAGCAGATATTCAAAATTGCAATTTATGTTTGTCTGGACAGCATTTTCTAAACTACTAAACCTTTTGTAACCAAACTTGGTATCATGGTACATCATCATAAGCAGGAGTGTGAGGCAAAAATAATTTGGTTGTTGTATTCAAGGGCAAGGTCACAGGGCTCATAATAATACCAAAAATATAACTGTTTCTATTATATTTTCAGAACTTCTGATCCTTTTGCCATCACAGCCAAGCCAGAATGTTTTGTGAAAAAAATGCTTTGCTCAATTTGAGGTCAAGATCACAACAAAGGTTCAAAATTTCATTGAATGTTTGTCTGGGTGACATTTTCTGAACTATTATTATTAAACTCTCATAGCCAAACTTTCTGTACCACAGATGTGTTTGCAACCCAGTGGGGTGTGTGGGTATACTATTACTAGTAACCATAGTGCAGTGGTTGGTTGGTTGATGCTGAGTTGTCTCAGAAGAGGTGCTGGCAGGGATCAAGGTCCTAGGAGGTGGGATAAAAAGGAGACTATGCCCAATGCTATACTGTCATGACCAGAATGACTCCTGCATTAAGATGGACAGCAGTGAGAGCCACTGTAGTGTTCCATTAATTGTGATGGACAAAGTGACATGGCAGTTTTCACAGACCACAATTTTTGAAGAGAGAGAGGGGAGCCAAAACAGAATTGAACCAGAGTCCTTCTGCTTACCAGCCCAATGCTTTACTGCAAGGCCAAACTGGCTTTCTCACATTATAGTATACTGCCAATAACAGTGCCTTACACTAGACACTCAATTGGAGGTATTTTGCCATGCAAAGTGACAGACTGTTTTTATGTGTGTTTTTGTCTTTTTTTCTCTCTCTCTCTTTCAAGCAAGAAATGGACAAACAGTTAATTTACAAGAAAACAATGAAAGGACAACTTTCAGTTGTTGTTGAGATGGGGGTGAGAATGAGACTCCTGAATTTCTTGAAAATTAAATGTCTGTTTGTCCACTTATTGCTTATGAAAGGTGAATTGCTGGAAATTTACATGTTGTGTACTGTCTAGTCAGTAGTTGAGAAACAAAACATTGGTATGTTTTGATCTTTAGCAGTATTTTGTTTTAGATTTTGTGTTGTTGTTTTTTCCATATTTTTGTTAAATGTTATTCTGCAAGTGATGTTTGGTGGTATTATACTAGTTATAGTGTGTTTGATCTTGATTAAACCTATATTTATTTGATATTTAAATTACACAGTGTATATGTCAGAGGACCCATATTTTTTCAACCTGAAGTATACGTTTCCTTTCTCACCAGGGACTGGCTTCGGCATTGATCATTAGTCACTGGTGGATTGAAATCAGAAATGACCGATTGATGTATGGGTTGGCGTATAATAGAGTTAGTTGTGGCATGACAGATTTTGGTGGAGCTGAAGGAGGCTGGTTATGTTTGCAGTTCAAATTGTAGCACTAGTGGGTGGAGATTTCTCAAACTGGTTATGGCTGACATGTTATGTCAAGATCAAGAGAACTGCACCAGGAAAAGGTCATGTTCATGAAACTCTGGACTGGAGTAAAATGAATTTATGAGGCAAACATTGAAATATAAAGAAGAAAAAATAACTGATCAGAGAGCTGAAACCTCTCTCACAGTCTGCAGTATGCTGTAGGTGTTTTTGTGTGTCTCTGAGGGAAAGATCTTCAAAGATAAAGATATGGAGAAAAATATAGATTTCTACTCCACTGTCTTTTCACTTTGTAGTGGAGTGTATCTACATGCATGTGTGTGTATATGTGACTTTGTGTATACATGTGTGAGCAAGTGCTTTTTGTATGTTTTAACGGCAATCCTGCCCCGGTTATCAGATTCGTGCAATTTCATTACTGTACTGTTAGTAACCCGGGAACCGGAGCAGATGACGCTTTTGTTTTGAAGCGATGCGTGTTGCGTAACGCCACATGGCCTTCACACAGCCGACCGGCAACGCCACATGGCCTTCACACAGCCGACCGGCGATAGCCGCTAGTGCGCACCATTTTCAAATCTGTTTTCTCCCTTAATATTTTGACCGCTTGTTTGTTTACCTACTCTTTGTTTACCTAGTCCTTTTTATGCACCAAGCCATGCGTAATATAACTTGGCGTCTTAGAATGTTTATTCAACGTTTATTTAGACGCAGGATCAAGCTTAATCAGTAGCCGATGCCTCTCTAGGTCCATTCTTTTTATAGCCGTTGTCTGCATGGTGCATTCTCTGTCAGTAGTAGGCCTACTAGTGAATAGTAGTGAATTGTTGTTTTGACTCAATTAAAGTAATTCTGTGTCGATCAATGCTTTGTCATATAGTATTTTGCTTAGCTGACTTTATGTTTAGTGTTTATTTTGGGTTGAAATTAACTTATTAAGTATTGTGTACTGTAGAAGCTAAGTTGTATTCATAGACTACTTGGTATCACTATCAGCGCTACTGCGACTAAGATAACACTCCCCAGGCGAAAGTTCGCACCGATTGTTTTAGTGCTATTCTTTGAGTGTCTTGCTTCTCTTACAGAGTGTTGTATTGTAATTGTTATGTACCGTTTTAACTGTGGGAGCGTGTTCTTTATTCTGATGTAAGTTTTAGTGACAGTTATATTTTGTACATTGTGTTAGTTGTGATTTAGTTGTCGGAATCTGTTTATAGACAGGTGCAAGCCACGCTTCCCACTCTTGTTGTAAATAAAATAAGTCATGTGTGTACATTTTGTTTATACGGTTTAAAAGGTTGTAATTGTAGCTTTCATTTGATGTTTTTCTTGTTTTAATTAGTGTAGTTATTGTTGAGGAAACTGTATTTGTGCAGGCCATGGAAACACAATTGTCAGCCATTTTGTGGTCCAGAGGGCCGATTTTATTGTAGCGATAGCTTGTGTTCCTTGCGGCCTGCGCCGTTCTCTTATCTATGCATGCGCGTGAGGATTTTGTGGTGCTGAAAAGTTGTCTGCTGCTGAGCAAATAAAACCTGATTGCTGCCGTACGCCTGCTGTAGTCTCCATTTTACTGACTCCGCTGCCTGTGTCCTGTCCTTTGACCACTCCACTCCATTACACATGTATAGCACATTTTGTGTGAAAATGAAGTTCAGATGTGATTTTGTTGCTGGAAATGACACTTGAGCAGTGCTAAATTTTGGACCTGTAGATCTCCATAGAGACCTGTTGCTTCCTGGCTGAACTGGTTGTTTCACCTGTTGTAGAAAAATCCTAAGCCAATACCTTTGATTTGTTGTCACTTGCCTTTATTCTATAACAAATCAGGTAGCAGAATCCATTGAGTCATCTGCACAGTTGCTGTTCGTGTTCAATGGGAAGGTTCAGACTAGTGAATGGCTTAATGGATAGATGTGTTACTTTATCTTGATTCTTTGCATTCTCTGTCTGTCTCATTGCGCTCTCATTTCTCCCCCCCTGGCACTGGTATTTGCCATTATGCATTTATGTAATGTTCTTTATTGTTTTTGTCCATTCATTATTGTTGTAGTTTTCTTTAATCTCAGGCATGGGAATTGTGTGCAAAAGTGCAATTTCTATGGCAGTGAAACTGACTCTGCAGAGGAAAAAAAATGTCAGCGGGGAAAAGAAATTGGGGGTACAATTTAAAAATAAATAAATGGAAGCACCAATTTTAGTTCCGCACCAAACACCCACGAAACGTACAGAGTGTGTTCACATGTGGCTATCGCCCGTCTTAGTCACTTAATTGTGAACACTGCTACTGGCTGTCACTTTCGCGGGGAGGCATTAGGCTTGAATGCAGTCATTCTCACCCGCTTCTGCACCATGTTACAGGTAAGAAAAAGCGAATGTTCTGAAAGTTTTCAAAGTGAAAGATTCACCATGACGGTTGCTTGAGTTCCAAACCATTGCAAAATGTTCAGTGAATGTGGCTGTGCCAGTAAATGTGAGTGGGCATCAGTAAACGGTAGGTGGATTGGTCTAGTCGGTCAGAGATGTGAAAATCTGGTGGGATGCTTGAAATTCCATTTGTACGTGCAGTTTTTAAAAAGTTTTTTTTGAAACTGCTGTGCAACCCTAAACAGTGACATACTCTTCAATGTAATGAAGGAGGCCACTGTACGGAAGAAAACTACTAGCTGAGCTGGAAGTGAAAGTTTGTGAGGAATTGAAGCCTGGAACGCATTGGCATGTGCTGCCATGATTTGACAGTTCTTGCTCTTGATTTCATATGCTGCAGGACCTAACTTTCAGTTTAGATATGATGAGAGGGGAGTACACACAGGAGTTAGATGGTGCTTGGGGTGGCGATCAGTTCTTTGGAGTCTTTAAATATGGCAGCTTTCACCTGTTCATCACTGAGGTGGTTCCAGTTGGTGGCAGTGCGATCAAAAACGTTTAATTTATTTCCATAAAAATTACCACAGATGCCTTAGATTGCATAGATTTTGATGTTTTGATGGGGACATTTTCCAGGGGGGGGGGGGGGGGGGGGGGGGGCATGCTCCTGGACCCCCCTAGTTTTCAGAGTTTTTCTTTCAAATCAGTTCCCATGCCTGAATCTGTTATTAATAAATTTGACAGAATGGTCAATGATACCAGCATGTCCTAGCCTTATGTGCTCTTTTAACAAGGGTAATATTGAAGGGACTAACTCTTGGAAAAATTTGTGTTTCATGTTTCAGTATGTATGTTGCCGCATAAGGATTGGTTTTGCGGAATGACTTGAGAAAAGGTTTATACATGAGAAAAGGTTTGAAATGTGAATTTGATTGTCCTGAGCTGATCCTGTGTAGTTGACAGGACCTTAAATTGCAATTACTAACTAACTCCCCCTTCTCTTTGTTCCTCTCCTCCCCATTTGCTCCACCCCTACCCCCCTTCTTATTTCACTCTCTCTGTCTCTCACTCTCCCTAGTTTTAAAAGTGTTGATGAATCAGTACCCAGTCACGCTGTGTCTGCTATGACTTAACACCATTTCATGCCATTTAACAAAAAGCTGTACATTGCCATAATAACATTGGTCAGTAGCAATTTTATTTGTATTGAGATATACCAGTCACATTCAACTTGCCATGAAAGGCATCTTTTGATGCACTGTTTGGCTGGTGTGCAGGTTCACGGGACAACAACATAGCGCTGTGGAGGATACACAATGTGGATGAGAGCCAGACGTCTCGCATGTCATGTCTATATGTTCCTGAATATGCAGTAAGGAAACCCCTGCTGGTCAAGAAATGTGAAAAAGCTCAGAAAGTGAGAGCACTTGGTGTCAACAGACTGCACAAGGTGAGAACTGTGACAGTGACTGACTGGCATGACAAAAATATGAATCTTTGTGGTGAACAGTGTTAGGCAGCTGAGTGGCTGGCTGGCATCAATCAGTCCACCATTATCTTTATTACCATGTGTCAACTAAAAATATACATACACATGGCATGGTGCTGAGAACATGGTGCTGAGAACATTCACTTGTATCATACACACATTCACAATAACATTAGCAGGTTAACAGTCTACATACTATAATAATAATAAGCTTGACAAACACAAAATACCTATAAACACACAGTCACAGTAACCACTTCATGTTTTATAACTATAACCAGTAACCACTTCATGTTTCATGTTTCCCAAAACTGTAGACCTGCCATGTTTTCTGTTCATGCTGCTGTCTTTATCCACCTCAAGTCTCTGTTTGCTGCCCATTATAAGCTGTGTAAATTAAACTTTGTATAGTCAGAATGCTTGTGTGTGTGTGCATGCATGTGTGTGCATGCTTAAAATAGTCTCTATGGACAAGATTTTGTATGTTACAAATGCTTTATTATTATTATTAAATTAGAGAGTAAAATACCATTATGTAAATGAACAACACAACATCAACAAGAGCGAAAGAGATTGGGGGGGGGGGGGGGGGGGGGGGGGGAGAAGAAAGGAGTGCTCAAAACTCACCTCAGTGTCCGCACCAATCACCACCTGGGACCCAATTCACACTTGCACCCAGAATATTCCTCATCATATTTTTATATTTTTATGGAGGGTTCAAAAACAGGAAGGAGTTGGGCAGCTGTCTCCACTGAACATTTTTGTAAACCATTTACTTGTTGGCTGTTGTCTAACAGCTCTGTATTTACTGCTGAACCATGAGCTATTCTTTTGGCTCTGTTTACTGTTCTAAAGAAGAATTGTTTTTGGTATTGTCTGACTCATTTCATCACTACAAGCTATATTTAAGCAAAAGTATGACCACCCTTAGTACAGATTCTAGAACTATATATGGATTTGACCAAAGATGGGAAGGAGATTGGCTTTGTCTGGGTCGCCGGCCATTTGGGCATTACAGGAAATTTGGCTGCAGACTCCACTGCTAAGGATGCCCTCAAGGGCAATATCTTGGATGAGCTCATCCCCTTCTCAGATTTAAAGTTTAGTGTAAATAAATATTTGTCAAAGTTATGGCAGTTAGACTGGGACGAGTTCCTAGAAAATAAACTACACAAGATATTTCCTCATTTAAAAGACTGTAACATATGGACAAATAGGAAGTAGGAGACAGTGATGTCCTGATTGCACATTGGTCATTCATATATCACACATTCCTTTTTATTGAAGGGTGAAGAACCACCAATATGCATTGGATGTAACGAAAGACTAACTATTGAACATATTTTACTCACTTGTTCAGATTTTATTGAAATAAGAGAGCTGTTTTACAGCTCAATCATTGCATATCTTATTTCAAGATATTGGAAAATATTTTTTAACTTTTTGAAATAAATCAATATTATTGGAAGAATTTAAACTCTAAGATAATTTTTGGTTCTGTTTGTCTTTTACCCACCTTTTAAGTATGTTAAAAAAAAAAAATCTGTACATATAGCATTTTTAGCATGTACACATTTTTAATATTATTTTGTTATGTGGTGACAGAATGTGTCTTGCCCTGATATAACCATACTGGTTGACTGGGCATAAAACACCAAGTTACTTACTTACCAGCACACAGTACAGGAGTATGCTACCAAGGGTGCACAGGTACCAGTACCAGGAGTCACTAGCAAAGCATGTGAAAGATGGCCACATGTGCAGATGATTTGCAAACGAATAAACGAACCTGTCAGATTAAGTTCAGGGGACATCTTACATATTTGAAAGGATTGCCTTGAAAGGATTGTGTTGAGCCCAAGATGTAAAAACACAACTGTAAAGTAAATAAGGTAAGATTTACCACTGCAATGATCCATAATTGATTCAGCAAAGCCAACTAGGTCAGGTGACTCTCCCTGTTGGCAGGCTGGGTATATTATATATTCCCCCAATCTGGAATCTTATGGCTGTCATTTAATTCCCCTTTCCTATCTCTTCTCTTGTTTTTCTGCCTAGTCCTCTTGCTCTTTCTGTCTTGTCATTTTTGTGCTAATGGTCCATTCTCCTGACTTTTTCCCCAGAAAACTCAAATATTTTTTATTAAGAATTAGGCTTTTTTGTATGGTTCTTGTTGAGCAGCTAGGAGATGATAGCTGGTAGGTGGTATGTGCAGCTTGCTGCTGTATGGCACTGGTATTTGCCATTATGCATTTATACAACGTTTTTTAAATTTTGTATTGTGTCTGTCCGTTCCTTTTTTCCCCCTCTTTAATCTGGTGTCGAGAAATTGGATGGAATGGTTGACAGTACCACCATGTCTTAGATTTATGTGCTCTTTTAACAGGGGTAATATTGAATGGACAAACTCTTCAAAAATTTGTGTTTGATGTTTGTGTATGTATGTTTTGTTTTATGTTTGAGAAGTGATTGGTTTTGTGGATTGACATGACAAAGGGTTTATATATGAGAAGAGTTTTGAAATGTGCATTTGCTTATGACCTGAGTTTGACTGTCCTGAGGTGGCTCTGTGTGGTTGTCAGGATGTTAAAATCCAGTTAACTAACTTGATTGACTCATTGATTCTAACACTGGAGAAACTAGGCCCAGAATGTTCTAACCAACTCAGCTCAGAATAAATAATCAAATGATTTTATATAAATAAATTCTCACAGATTGGTAGAATGATAGAAGGCACAATAGTAGGGATGCACAGTGTTTTAGACCTAGGTGACAAGCACAGAGACCCAACAGAACACCCTAGGCAGACTTCATGAGACTTGGTAGCATGGGCATGGGAAGATAAAGGAGCGATAAAACTGTAAGCATGATTAATTAAACCAAGTTGAACATAAAAAAGAACCACAAAAACATCATGTGTAAGGTGTATAATATATATAATGCCAGTTATCATGTACATGCATACACACACACACACACACACACACACACACACACACACACACACACACACACACACACACACACACACACAAATGCATGAAACCTGAAGGCACACTAAAACAAAAGTACATATCCCCACATTTGGCATTTGCCCACTATGCCCACCACATGTGATATGTACAGAATGTAATAAATATTTATGCTTTGCACTGGTGTATTATTGTAATACAGAACTAACTTGTACACACAGACACACACACACACACACACACACACACACACACACACACACACACACACACACACACACACATAAAAACAACAAAACAAACACACACACGCATGAAACCGCTATGCACACTAACACAAAAGTACATATCCCCACATTTGGCATTTGCCCACCATGCCCACCACATGTCATATGTACTGAATGTAACATGCATTGCACTAGTGTATTATTGTAATACAGAACTAACTTGTATATTTGGTTTTTACCCCACCTCACACTACCAGTACCACACACACACAAAACTAGTTCATCAAAGCCATGACATGGCTATACTATTACTGTATTACTGTTAGTATAATTACTATACACATACAGGTCTGCTTATTATAATACATCCAATAGATGCAGACATGTTGGTCAAACTTATTAACTTTTTTGCTCAGCCCCATCAAGTCTGACTTCTTTGATACTGTTACAAGATCTTAATAAAACTGATTTTCTGCTAGATTAGCCCTGTATTTGGGGTTTTGGGGGTAGGTTTGGTTTAATGCTCAAAGCTCTAGAAGTTCCATGTGGGAAAAGAAAAGAAAAAGAAAAAAAAGTGAAAATCTCCTTTGTCCAAATATTGCTACTACCATTATACTCTGGGCCCAGGACCCTTGAAAAGTTGCATGCAATTCTTCTTGATTGAGTCCAGAATAGAGTGGGTACAGTCTGCATGTCCACACTGATTTGTTGTAGTCTTTGTACTGATTCTTACCTGAAGAAAGATTGTAGAAAGAGGCAGCATTCAACCTTCAGCTAATCAAAGTCAATGGAACAACAGATCTATTTCCATTGGAATGTTGCAGACATTTTGAGACATGGTGTGGAACACCTGTGGACTTTCTTGAATATCTAGATAGTATCATTGACAGGGATAAACTTCTAGGCATGTTTGGACAGTGTTATTAAAACATATTAGTAGAAGATAAGATAAAAAAAATATTTAGGAGGGTAATAGATAAGCATGTATTCTTTTTTCATCCAGCCCTTTTCAAGGGACTATTCTAGATCTAATTATACATGTACACATTTTCTAAGCTGTGACACACTGGTCTACACAGGAAATAAATGAAGTTTAGACATCAAACATGATATGAATTTGGGTGGATACATGGGACTTTGAAATCCTCAATACTAAACATTATTTGGTGGGTAAATGCATAAAGAATGGGAGACACAATAAGATAGAATGTTGCTGGTGGGTTACAATCACCAGATTCAACATGGAATGCAAACTAATCAGTGCATAATGTATGACATGTAATGTGATTTTAATGTTTAAGTGCTGGGTGGTAATCTAAGAGAGCTGGGGAGTGAGTTCCACAGAACACTATTGGCATGATCAAGCACAAACATGATCGAGCACAATTCACAACAATCCCCATGGTTACTTTACCTTCCTAAATCTCTCAATTTGACAACAGTGCTGAATATATCATGCCATATAAACTATTGTGTGCTTCAAACCATTTTCTGAGCATTTCTTCGGCAAACTTGTTCTCAAATCTTCCATTCACTGACTTCATGAAATCAATGATCTTTTCCCAAGTTTTCTTTGTCATTAAACTCGCTCTCTGTGTCTTGCAGAAAAGTGTCTTCTGCTTCAGCTCCACTTTTGGAAGGCGGTTGGCAAAGCTTATCCTCTTGTTCATCTAGTTCTTTGTCTTCATGTAAACAAAGGACGTTGTCCAAGTCATGGTTGTTTGGCCAAAGTTTCCTCATTTTGTTACTTTGGATTTGAAGGGATCATTTTAATAATTCACTCAGTGACTCAGATCTCCTCTTCCATTTCATGTCCATTACCTCCCTCAAATTTTTGGCTGAATCTGGCACCAGCTGTTAGGTACTTAGCCCTGAGGTACCTCCTTCAGCATCCAACATGTCTGCACCAAACAAAATTGGGAGTGGGGATAGCTCAGTGGTTAGAGTGCCAGACTCATGCTTGAAAGGTCATGAGTTTGAGTCCCTGTAGGAGCGGTTGGATAATTTTCTTCTCCAGGGTCAACTTTTTGTGCTGACACTTATTTTGGTATTTGTTCCACCTCTGTGTTAACGCAGTAGCATGTGAAAGATCCTGGTCATTCTGCCAAAAGTGCAGGTGGCAGATTACAGCTAAACATGCATACACCTTACTTTTTTGGCTTTGCATGAAGTGACATGGTGCATGGTTGTATGGTGTACATAGAATGCGCCGAGATGGCAGCAATTTCATGTGGCACCAGCCATGCCAGCACTGTAAGTATACCACTTTGGTGGATATTCACGAACACACTATAAAAAGCTAGTACTCATGTAGAATCGCATGTGAGCGCAGTGAGTTTGCTCAAGAGTGGAGAAAAGCACTATAATTTTTTTTTTAAAGAACCAATGTCAATCAAAACAACTGATGTAGGGCCTGACAACAAATAACAAAGTGGTAGCCCTGAGCAAAAACTGAACTAGCTAACAAAAGTCACTTACTTGTGATAATGGTTATTAATGCAAACAATTTTCAAACTCTGAGGATCCACAAACAATAACCCAAAACAAATTTGTTTGACAGGCTGCTGGCTATTTAACGCATTAACGGACTTGGTTTCATATGCATCACATCTCATGTGACTGTCTGACCAATCTGCAGATGACGAATAATTATGATAGTAATCGTGGTCTGTAGCCATGTCAGGTAGTCTCAAATTGAAATGGATCTCCATAGCATCAGGTATCATCTTCATCCTCATCTATCATTGCATAATAAATAAAATTGTCTCAGCTTCTATGCCATGCTTTTGTGATGACATCAGTCCTGATGTTCCAGACTCCTTCCTTGCTTGAGGCAGTTTTGATCAAATCCCTCAACATCAGAGTCCATATAAGATGATGGAAGGATGTAGTATGGTAGTGGCAGCCTGCTCTCTAGAACAAAAATATTGTGAATAGGTAGGTTGTTCCTGATCATCATGATTTAAAAAATAAAAGATGCACCAGTAAATGCTGTGTGTACTTTCAAAAGGAATGTTGGGAAAAACGTCTGGGAAACTGGACTGAGTGTAAGTGCTTATCAAAATCATGTTGTAATAATTAAAGTGTGTAGCAACTAGCATATGTAGTTATTTCTAGGCAGGAAAAAAAGAAGTTATTTCCTGTCTTGTATTTGGCAGATTACACACAACTGAAATCTGAAATAGCTGTTAAGATTAATGTGATCTTTCAGTGTTTGTGAGTCTGATGTCTTTGTTTTGCAGGAAATGGCAGTTTTAAGTTTGAATGCCTACTTACATTTATGGGACATAGAGGCATTTCAACAGGTAAGGCCTGATTTGTGCTTTTTTGTTGTTATTGTTGGTTTTGATTTAAATTTAATTTGTGTCTTAAGACTCTAAACACTTGTTTTTATCCTGAAAAAAGTTTTTGTCTGTGTTCAGTGTACATTTTGATTTCTTCACTGGTATAGCTGTTATAGTATTCTGATGCCAGTGTCTGCTGTAACCACCATGTAAGGTACAAAAAAAAAAACCCCACAAGTATGGGGGAGATAACGTAAACCTGCATGTGGTGTTAGGTGGGTAAGTCAAAGTGAAATGAAGTGTTTGCTGAAAACAACACTGGGACAATTTGTGCCATATGCTGTTGTGGAACAAATTCCTGTGAAATGTCCAGCAACATTATAGCTTCCTAAAGGAACTACAAAATAGTCTAAGAGTGTTGATCAGCTTTGTCAAAATAGCCAGAAAAACAACTTTTTTTAGTGCATCTACCTCAACTGTCATCTGTGCCTTCCACTGCACTCCAGAGAGTTTCATAGACCAATTTACTGTAGATCTGAAAGCCAAGGTTGGGTATCAGCACATTGGAATGTGGAGGGCAAAAAAACAACTCTTTTTAATGATAAATGTCTTGACTACTGTAACTCTTTTGTCAGGAACAGCTCATCAAAAAACTTCAGAAGGTTCAAAATTGTTCTGCCAGACTCATTTTCAGGACCTCTAAACACACTCATGCTTCACCACTCTTAACTAAGCTGCACTGGCTTCCAGTAGCTCAAAGAATTGAGTATAAAGTTTCTTCCATGTGCTATGATGTAGTCTCAGAAACTGCCCTGCCTTACTTGTCTGATCTGCTTCACCTGTACATCCCATCCTGTTCATTGCATTCCTCAGCTCACACCCACACTTTTCAGGTTCCAAAATGAAAGAAAAAGTTCCAAGGGCAATGCACTTTTCCCCATCTGGGCCCTGTCACATGTAATAAACTCCCATACTCTGTATGCTATGCTGCAACAAAATCCCAGTTCAAAACTCAACTCAAAACCACACTATTCCTCTCAGCCCATGAACCAAACTCCTAAATTTCATTGTTTCCCCTGCCAATGTACCCCAACCCCCCAACCTCACCACCATTTCCTGTTGACTTGCCCGTATTGATGTGTACATGCTGCACATGTGCCTGTTTGCGCATGCATGTGCATGCGTGTGAGTGTGTGTGTGTGAGCGTGTGTGTGTGTGTGTGTGTGTGTGTGTGTGCTATGAAGTAAGTGAATGTGTATTTTTGTTAAATGTTTATTTTATGTTGTAGCATGTTGTCACCATTCTTGCTTGTGTATGCGCCTTGGGCTGTTAAAATATTTTGATAGGTAAGGTGCTTACAAATTTCCATTATTATTATTATTAAATGTGAAGCAGCTCTGAAAAGAAAATGAGGTGTGGCTGTGACACTATATCACTATATCACTATAGACCATTCCCACGAGTGAGGCGGCAGTTTGGTACGAGTATTGCCCCTTGCTGACTGGGACGTCTCTCAGCCGCCATTCAACAGCAGCGAGTGCCTGGTCATTTCACTTGACGAACATTAATTTTTAGATTAAAAGTATGGTTGAAGAAAAATGGACAGCTGGTCAGGGGCACCAAGGCAAAACTTGTCTGTTGTAATCTATCATACTTTATTTTTCCACAAGGAGCAGTTTCATCTGGCGGGCTTCAAAAAGGAGACGAAAGAAAGAAGATAGAACTCAAACTTGAAAACTTTATTTCACAAGGATTGTAGTTTAGGTTCAGTCAAAAACCTGTCTAACAACTAGTCCTTGCTAAGCTACTGATGAGTAAATATAAAATTACAGGAATCATTTAGAGATAGAGAGAGAGAGTGAAGAAGAAGAAGAAAAAGAGTAAATAATGTAAAATATATATAAGAAAATTCACAAAGAAAGAAAACATAGAAGTAAACATAAATAAAAATACTGATGAAAATGAAGTTAAAAAAAAGAAGAAAAAAAAAGAGAATAAGAATAGACAAAAGGTCAACAGGCATATTCACACTAAACACACAGGTAAACAGATACTGTACTCACACAAAGCACACACAGATTATATTCATAAACAGGTGCAACTCATATCAGTTGTAGAAGCAACCAAGTATTACACATAAATGCAACACTGAAAACCCTGCTGCCCCACCCTAAGTAATGATACAATTTGATCAATCAGTTCACATCCCAAGTATAATTTAATAACTAAACTACATTTAAAATCATATGTTTATTTGTAAAATTAGCCACACACACACACACACACACACACACACACACACACACACACACACACACACACACACACACACACACACAATGTCAGACTCAAATTATGAGTCTTTTGAATGTGATCCTAAGCAGCTTGACTAGTGATTCCTTCAAAGACAGTGAGCAGAGCTACTCAGAGTGGGAAATGTTCAACTTTCTATAAGTGGACATAAATAATCACACATGACTACCAGCATTGACAAATTAATTCATAAAGTTAATTCATCAACAGCCAACCTAACCTGCATTTTAACAAATGGCATTGCCTATCAGCTTGTCTGTATGAATTCTCATGAACTGAAGGATGAATATGTACAATCTTAATCATGTCAGAGAACACTGCTACTCTATAAAATCTATAATGATTTTTAAAATTATTTTTATATAATTTTATTCATAAAAATATTTTCAGTCAAATTATCCAAGTTTCTTAAAACTTAAAGAGGTCTTAAATATAAAATATAAATATAAAATATAAAATCATGACTTAGAATTATTGAGATATGTTCTTCATTGTGCAATCGAATGACAGCTTTAATTTCCCATTGGGATTAATAAAGTATATTGTTATTGTTACTCTACTAGATGAACCTTTAGTTCTTGTCCCGTTTATTTTGAAATTATGTAATGTATGGCAGTATTTTTCTGCTTCTGCATTTAATTTTGTAAGTTACAAGCCAGGGACTTGAAGTGTTTACTAGAAATACCCAGACACTGAAATAGTTTGCAATACATTTCTCACTATGACTGATCCAATTAACCATCTGAAGAAAGTGAGTGGAAGAAGATTTTTTTTCTCATAACACTGAGCCAGAGAGAGGGAGAGAGGAGGGAGGTGAGGAGGAGGGGGGTACAGTTTGCAATTTCTTGACCTTGACATTATTATAGACTTGTAAAGATATATATCAACACTGAGTATATGGACTACATATGATAAAAGTTTAATTCAGTTAGTAATATTAATAATAAAGCTATAAAATGGGTGTGTAGAGTGATTTACAACACACAACACACACACACACACACACACACACACACACACACACGCACACACGCACACACGCATGCATGCACACACACAGACATACACACACTCACCCCCCCACCCTCCATCCCCACACACATACAAACAAGTGATAAAGACAATGAAGAGATTGAGGCAGGAGGTTTAAAAGTAGTTTTTGAGCAGGTGTTTTATGAGGACAGTTTTGAGAGGAAGCAGAATCAGTTCAAGTCAGTCTCTTTATTTGCTTATTTAACAAAACATTTTTAAAATGGTAATAAAAATCAAGTAGACATTTAATGAGTTATTCACAGTTACTTGTTAACTAGTGTTATTTTTCTCTGAGAACACAGAAGCACACATACGACTGAAACTGAAAACTAAAGTATATATCATTAACAAAATGTGAAACCACAAAACTACATCAATCACTGTATGAGGACTGCATTTTGTGAATTGCAAAAACTAGTTAAAAAAAGCACAATGCATGTATGCAGCTTGCGTGTGTGTGCGAGTATGTGGTTATGTGTGTCATTTTAATTGTTTTAATCTTAACCTGTGGCTGTATTTATTTTTAAAATAAGCAGAATGCATACATGCCAATTGTGTGTGTATGTGTGTGGGAGTGGGGAGGGTGTGGGGGGGTTGGGGAGGTGTTATGTGGGTGTGTGAGAGAAAGATAACGATTTATGGGTGTGCGCGTGTCTTAATAGCTGTATTTTTAATGTGTCTAAATTGACTTGCATATTTTAGCAGTGTGTGTGTGTGTGTGTGTGTGTGCGCGTGTGTGTGCATGCGCGTGTGTGTGTGTGTGTGTATGTGTGTGTGTGTGCGCGCGTGTGTCTGTGTGCGCGTGTGTGTGTGATATATATATGTATATGTACAGTAATATTAATACTGTGTGAGTGTGTGTGTGTGTGTGTGTGTATGTGTATGTGTGTGTGTGTCATCAATAGTTAATGCACTAGGCCTAAACTATTTATTATTTTTGTTTATTTTGCTTGTGGCCATAATTTGAATTTCCTTTGTTTACAGAGGACAAATGAATATTGAAAAGCAGTATATGATAAAAAAAATATATTTCTGTAATTTACACTGTAATGATTCAGACCTCTTTAAGTTTTAAAAAACTTGGATAATTTGACTGAATTAAAAAAAATTAGAAGCCAAAAGGTAAAACTCCAGCCACATTCCTTACCCTAAGTTAGTAAGTAGCAGTGGGTTTAATATGAAAAGTTGTATTCTGAACTACTCCAGGCTTTTTAAACAAAATAAATAATTAAATGTGTGTTTGTCAGTGGAAAGCAAATGTCACCAACACCACTGTCTCACTCAAACCTTACATTTACATTCTGTCATATAAAGGCACAAACACACTCAGTTGGCATACATGCACCAATAGGAGACTGTTCAGGATTTACAAATTAAAAACTATGAAATAAATTAAAGGCACACTGCTGATAGACTGTAGTGCAGAAACAGTAATGATAGCATGTAGGCTTGGTGATTTTCTTGTGAGTCCTCTTTAAATATACACCCCCACCTCAGTTTTTAAAAGCATCTGGATACTGAAAGAATTCTGTCCGAAATAAAGTCAATAAAATAATAAAAACAAAGCTGTGTGGATTGTAGTGGCAAACATGCTGTCACTTTTTTGATCAGTTTCACTGAGTGGTGACCACCTAACTTTCTGCAGTTTCTTGTCAGCAGTCAATCTGTGCAACTTTAATTCACGTCCCTCCACCTCCTTTCCTTTGTAGTTCGAACAGCACACACAGTATCCTTCCCCATGGTAGTTATTTGTTAGTATTGTGTAAAACTTCTAAGTGAGTTATTACTTCTGGTTATGTTTATTGTTTCTCTCCTTCCCTTTGCAATTTTTGTGTGTGCCAGTTTTACTGCTGCTGACATGCTAATATGCACACATGCATGGAAGACAAATTCTCATGTTTAGTGACATCAGATTTATTTCTTAGACAAGCCGACAGTCTGGTCAGCATTAGTGAGTATTTTAGGGGCATCCTGTGGATTCCCTGGTACAACTTTAAGAGGGTCCCTGCAAAATTTTAAAGGGTTAAGTCTAACATAATACAGCAGTTGTGCAGAAGTATACTGCTTTGGACATATGACACCCTTTGCCACCTCTACAACTCAGTTATGGGTTCAGTTTAGTTCTGTCAGACAGTGCAGCTTTTAGTTGTACTCTTTCAGGTTCGTTTGCTCATTATGGCTGTAATAATTTTTTTCAAAGGCCTTTTCTTGTAGTTCTCCATGTCAGTATTACTCTGGTGGTTGGCAGCCTGCCAGCCTGCCAACTTTGTAAACCTGTTTTAGTAGCATCCAACTAAAAAGTCCCAAAAATTCTGCTTCCAGGCAATTCTGCCCTGTTGCCCTGACATCACTTGTGATGAAAACTCAGGAAAAGATTGTGAAGTCATTCATTCTCTCTGCTGTTCAACCCATGCTTGATCCACTGCAATTTGCATACAGGACAGGAAGGGGTATCGAAGATGCCAAGCTGTTCCTTTTGGATAAGTTGTATATAAGCACTTGGAGCTGCTGCATCTTCATGCTCAGATCCTCTTTGCTGACTTCTCTTCTGTGTTTTGCAACCTAATATTTTAGCTCAGAAGTTGATTTCAAATTTTAGTCTTCAGCATGACCTGGTTTTGTGGACTGTTGATTTTTTAACATACAGATGTCAACAGGTGTTTGTGAACATGTCCGCAACATGAGCTGTCACTTGTACTGGATCCCCCCAGTGGTATGTCCTTTCTCCCCTCCTCTACATTCTGTATACAGATGACTGCCATAATAACCAAGAGAACAGTTACTTGGTTACATTTGCTGATGACAGTGCTTTACTTTCTCTCCTGGGAACACAAGATGGTCACAGTGCAGCACTTGATGACTTCGAAGAATGGTGTGATGAGGTGTACTTTGACCTGAATTTGAACAAAAATAAATAGATGATAGTTGATTTCAGGAGCCTGGGGCACACTCACAGGGTGATCCAGATACATGATGATCAGATAAATATTTCAAAACAATCTTTGGGGACACCCTAAAATGGGATCTTGACACTGAGGCCATCACTAAGAAAGGGCACCAAGTGACTCCATCTACTGTGGAAGCTCAGATCTTTTAATGTTGATCCAACTATTCTTAAGCTTTTTTATAACTTTTATTTATTTATAATAGTTTGACCTTTTGTGTCATTTACTGGTTTATAATCTTAACAGTAAGCAAAGAAACTCATTGCAGAGAATTGTAAATTTTAGTTTGAAAATAATCTGTGATCAAGTTAGGAGTTTATCCTTGTTCTGTGACCAACAGATTTTACACAAAGTGGAATCTGTTTTAAAGGACCCTGAACATGCCCTGTGTGGGGAGTTTGAATGCTGCTTGAACCATAGGTGCTGGTTGAGATCAATGACACTGCTTTTGACTTGCTCTGATGTTGCTTTTACATTAAAAAAAAATAAAAAATTAAACCAACAAAAGAGGAAAGTCTTTTGTTCCCACTGCAGTTTGACTCCTCAGTTTGATCAGTCATATGAACTGTCTTAACCATTCTGCCTGGTTTTACTAGGGTAGCTGTCTGATTAGCTTTGAGTGGTTTGTATGGATCCAGCAATGTACAAGTGTGTCAGGTTGATGATAGTGGTGTGTGTATGTAGGCTGGGTAGGGGTGGGTATGTGTGTGTGTATGTCCAGGGAGGTGGACTGGAGGGATGTTTTTTGCTGTGATAATTTGTACTATTGATTTAAAAAAAAAAAAAATCCAGTATGTCTGTTTATTATTATCAATTTTAACTGCTTTTGACTTGCTCTGATGTTGCTTTTACATTTATTTATTTTTAAATTAATGAGCCTTTAGTAGAACTGCCCTGTGAAGGATAATTAAAGTATACTGACTTGACTGTCGGTATCATAGGGATTTTTCTGTAGGAATTAAAGTAAGAAATCAAAATATGTGGCACAGTATTTCAGTACAAAATTGTAAGAAATTAGTCCAAGATCTATTCTGCTGTCCACTGATGGTTAAACAAAAGCAAGGCCAGTCACAAAATTGGTGGATACATGGATCTACCCTGTTAGTCTCACTGTCATCACTTTTGCTGGATGGTATTCTGCTGTCATATATGAGGGCTGGTAAAAATGTTTGCAGCATCCATATAAAGGGGGTGTCACAGGATTTTTTTCACATGTTGTTATTTTAATGTAGGACTTTCCCCTCAGCTCCACCATTTCTCCTGGAATTGCAGCGGTGCCACTATGCCTGCTGAGAAGAAGGCCTTGTCTTACATGATGATGATGTTTAAGTATACCCCTGCAGCAGCCATAACAGCATCATCAGTGGTAAAATGTGCCAGGTGCTTCTTCATGTTTGGGAACAGATGGAAATCAGAGTGTGCCAGATCTGAAGAATATGGCATGTGATCAATAAGTTCAAAGGGGTAGTGGTAAATTGTTGTCATGGCAACAGCTGACTTGCTGGTGGAACAACACCCCTTTAATTAACTTTCCACAGAGTTTGGAATAATTTTGCCAGCAACTGAAGGACATAATTACTCTGACCTTTTTGAAGAAACTCAGTGTGATATTGACTTTTTTTTTTTTAAATATAACAAATCTAGGGAAATGTACTCACCTACACGAGGAAACACAAGGAAGAAGACAGATGGATAATATTAAAAGAAGGAGGAAGCAAAGAAGAAGAGAGACAAGGAGTTGATGTAAAAAAAAAAAAGAATGTGTACGTAGATATAAAACGACATCATCAAAACAAAACAAAAGTGGGAGGAGCCTGATCTACCCATGTAATTATGAATAAACACAGGCACGCACGCATGCATGCATACACATGCACACACACACACCTATTCAACCTGCAGAGCAACAACATGCAATTTTGTTTGCATGTTATTGCTCTGCAGGTTGAATGGGGGGTCATCCAGCAGTTGTTCACTCATTCCTTCTTTTGTAAAATGTTTGATTGTGGCTGCTTCCAGAACTGATTCAGCTGTTTACTGGTTATTCAGTGACTTAAATTGTGCTTTGAACAATTGGTGGGATTTGTCCTGAGGTGACCCTGTGCAACTGGTGAGACATTGAAATCGATGAACTAACTATAAGTTATTAAACATTACATGAAGTAACATTTGTCATAAGAGTGAATTAGACTTTAATTCTTGATATGATGAATAGCATTTTCCCTTAACTTTTGTTTGTGATCTGATGACTTGTTTTATCCTGTGGTTGACTGGGCATTCAATATAAAAATTCAGTCATCCATCATTCTTATTTGAGGGTCTAGATATTCACTGATTTGGTCAATAATCCCTGCACAGACTAGGAGACAAAAATAGAGCCAGGATTGAACCTGGACATTCCCAGGATAACAATCCCTTAGCTATTTTGCCTCTTAAGTGCAGACATGCATTAGATCTGTGTATAGTTGCAGGCACTGTCTTAATACAAACCTTTTTTGTTTGTTTGTTGCTTTGCTGGTATCCCAGTCATTAAGATATGGACACCTAATAAAATGGGAGGGTGTGTAGATGGGGAGAGTGGTGTTTGGTGGGACAGTTCGAACAATCTTTTGTGTTCCCAGATATTGCAAAATACTGTGCAAATACATATATGTGCTCATGCATGCATGCATGTACACAAAGAAGGAACTAGTTTTTTATTTTGTTTATGCCCAATCAACTCTGATGGTAATATCAAGGTGATGTGTGTGTGTGTGTATGTGTGTGTGTACGTGTGCGTGTGCAAGCATGTGACTGTGTAAGATAATACTAATAGAAAAGATGTTTAAAGCATCCCGTCTCATTTGGGCCTGAAGCACCTCACAATAGCACAAGAACAACAATGGTAACAACAACAATATCTGAAAGTACCCACTAACAGTAGTGTAGTGAATGACTATGATTAAAAATGAACCAAAATGGGTGGGAAGGGGGAGGGGGCTACAAGATATATTGTCATCTTTTACTCAAGCTGCAACATGTGCAACATGTGTCTTGATGGCTTGCTTGAATGCTGTTTTTGATTGTGAATTACTGACATCATATGGAAGTTGGTTCCAGATCATAGAACTGGCCAATGAAAAGGAACTTTGATGAAATGTTTTTGTTTTGATGGAGAAATTGAGCAGGTATTCAGGACCAGAATATGACTAAGAACTGTAACAGAGGGAGGATACTTTGTATTGAATTTTAGCTGCCACTGGAAGCCAGTGGAGTGAGTGCAAAATGGGAGTGATTTGGTCTGACTTGGAAGCTTTGACTGTGAGTCTTGCAGCTGCATTTTGGACTTGATGAAGTATGTCCAAAAGGTAAAGCAAGGCATTACAGTAGTCCTGTCTGGAAAGTATGAAGGCTGAAATGAGTGTTTTTGTGGCATGAACAGTTAAACACTAATAAATCAAACTGATTTGTTGAAGTTCAGTATAGACAGTTGCGCAGTTATTTGTCACCAGTTGGTGGATAAATAAACTCAGCATCTCCTATAGTCATTGACTGAGGAATAGGTCCTGACACAGATGATCTTTTAGACATAACAAGCATTGCTTGAAGTTGCAGGAATCTCTTTGGTGTCTTGCACAGAAGCTGTGGTCAAAAGCTGTAGTACGTGTTTTACTTTATGAAATACAAAAATATACTGTGAATAAAAGTGAGTCTTAAAATAATAATTGGTTTGTTTGGGGATGTTGACAGAAATGGAGCAGTCGACTGACATGTACCAGAGAAAACGTGTGCATGACAGTGAGTGAGGAGAAACACCTGTATGCTGTTGGCTCTCATTCTTATGTTACACTTGTTGACGTCAGGAAGAAAATGTGTCAACCTATTCCAACCAAACAGAGGGATCGCGGCCTGTTCCAAGGTAATGTTGGGGCTTGTTTCAAGGTAACGTCTTTTTTTGGGGTAGGGGACAATTCTCTCTGTCTCTCACTTTTGCTCTTTCTTGCTGCTTATCTGTTTTCTTGATCTCTTTCGACCCCCTTCCCCCTTCCTTCCTATTCTATCAGTTTGTCACCCCATATGGGCTGTCTCATTAAACCCATGTAAGGCACAGATACACGAGCAGTTTCAGCTGTATCGTTGAAGAGGACCATTTGAACCTTATGCATTTAGACCTGTCCATCTTAAGCATGCTGGCTGCCACACACTACAGCTAAAACTGGTGGTTAAAGCAAGGGGAAGGTTGATGTAGTCAACCTTGACACTAATCAAGAATTACTGACCCTTGTGACCTCTGGCCTTTGCCTTCACTTCAGACTAGATGGTTGGTGCTCATTGGCTGGTGGATGGATTTTATCCGTTTGGAATATAATCAAACTGTATTTTGAACAGACAAGTTCAAACTAATGCTCTGAGCTGTTCCAACTATATGGCTATGTTGACACATGATCTGTTTGAGATCAGGTTCAGATGGTTTTCCTCAACCATAATCATGGCTGAAACAGCTTGTTTGTCAGCGCCTTAATGAAGTGGGGGGCTATTTTGGAAACACTATGCCCATGTGTCTGTGTGTGTCCATGTGTCCAGGCTTTATCTAGATAATATCTTCAGGACTGTTGAATGTTATGTAACCAACTTGGTATGCTGGTGCATTATCATAAGATTGAGTGCCGTTCAGAAATAGGGGTGTTGCCAAATAGAGTGGGCTCACCAAGTATCGTGACAAAGTTGTGTGACTCAGTGAGACCTTCATGGTTTTAAAGGCACCTGCTCTGTCAGCAAGTGTGTCACATGGAAATAGCCGTGGCAACCAAAACTTCTGCAGAATACTCTCACCCAAATGCCACCCTGCATGACTATGAAACAATGCTCTGAAAGTAGTCACCAATCACATCAGCAAGCAAAATACTTCAGTAGCCAATAAGAGCTGATACTTGTACCACAGATTATATTTATCCTTTTTTGCTCATACTCAATGTCAAAAATGTACATTGGAAGTTGTTTTCTTAAGTGAAAGTGACTCACAGAGACCGTTCAAAAAAATCAACTTTAAGACCAGTTGTAGGCTGATATTGAATGACTATGACCAGATTTCCCCCAAATTACCAAAGTAGCCACAATCAGCCTTTTTATGTGTGTGATAAGGGTCCCTGCAGGGCAATGCTTCAGTCTTCAAAGCTGAGTGTGTGTTGAATGAAGTTGACATTGCCATAATTACTGTGTGTGTGTGTGTGTGTGTGTGTGTGTGTGTGTGTGTGTGTGTGTGTGTGTGTGTGTGTGTGTGTGTAAGTGTGTGTGTGTGTGTGATTCTTTTTTCTGTTATCATTATTTGTATCTCTGTACATATTTCTACATTTAACTACTGCCTATAGTAGCACTTTTGGGAAGGGGTGGGTGGGTAGGCGCTGTTTGTGCTTTATTGGTATGAGTGTCCTGTGGTAGCTTTTAGCTTGTGGGAGCTTACATGTATACACTGTGTGTATCAGGCACTGTGAACATGCAAGGTTTTGTGTGGATTTTTTTTTAATGTGCTATATATGTGTGAGCAAGTGCTCTTTGTATGTTTTTACAATAATCCCACCCCAGTTATCAGATCCACGCAATTTCATTACTGTACTGTTAGTAACCTGGGAACCGGAGTAGACGACGCTTTTGTTTTGAAGCGCGGCGTGTAGCGTAACGCCACATGGCCTTCATACAGCCGACCAGCAATAGCCGCCAGTGCGCGCCATTTTCAAATCTGTTTTCTCCCTTAATATTTTGACCGCTTGTTTGTTTACCTACTCTTTGTTTACCTAGTCCTTTTTATGCACTAAGCCATGTGTAATATAATTTGGCATCTTAGAATGTTTATCCAACATTTATTTAGATGCAGGATCGAGCTTAATCAGTAGCCGATGCCTCTCTAGGTCTATTCTTTTCATAGCTGTCGTCTGCATGGCGCGTTCTCTGTTTAGTACTAGTCAATAGTAGTGAATCGTTGTTTTGACTCGATTAAAGTAATTCTGTGTCAATCAATACTTTATCGTATAGTATTTTGCTTAGCTGACTTCATGTTTAGTGTTTATTTTGGGTTGAAATTAACTTATTAAGTATTGTGTACTGTAGAAGCTAAGTTGTATTCATAGACTGCTTGATATCACTATCAGCGATGCTGCGACTAGATAACGTGGCCCAGGCAAAAGTTCGCACCGTTTGTTTTAGTACTAGTCTTTGAGTGTCTTGCTTCTCTTACAAAGCGTTGTATTGTAATTGTTATGCACCATTTTAACCGTGGGAGCGTGTTCTTTATTCTGATATAAGTTTTAGTAACATTAATATTTTGTACATTGTGTTACTTGTGATTTAGTCGTCTGAATCTGTTTATAGACAGGCGCAAGCCACGCTTCCCACTCTTGTTGTAAATGAAATAAGTCACATGTGTACATTTTGTTTATACGGTTTAAAAGGTTGTAATTGTAGCTTTCATTTGATGTTTTTCATGTTTTAATTAGTTTAGTTATTGTAGAGGAAAGTGTATTTGTGCGGGCCAAGGAAACACAATTGTCAGCCATTTTGTGGTCCAGAAGGCTGATTTTGTTGTAGCGATAGCGTGTGTTCCTTGTGGCCCTCGCCGTTCTCTTATCTATGCGTGCGTGTGAGGATTTTGGGCATGCTGAAAATTGTCTGCGGCTGTAGCAATAAAACCTGATTGCCGCTGTATGCCTGCTGTGGTCTCCATTTTTACTGACTCCGCTGCCTGTGTCCTGTCCTTCTACGCTCCACCACACCATTACATATAAATTTTCATTCATTTTTTCTTTTTCTTCCCCATTCAAAACCAAAAACTGCAAGACCAAGCCAATTGGCAGAAGACCATGTCAACAGATTGATGATGTTATCATCTGAAGCAACTCCTGGTGAACAGTTTCCATCTCTTCATCCTTGCACGATTGTCAGAAGTAGATCTAGATTTATTCTATCACTCAGCCTTGTGACAAGTCACAAATGACTACCACATGTTTTGATTTGATTGCAAATACAGCAATCAAGAGGATTCCTCAATCTTTCCATTTTTCAGACTGAAATATTGTATGAATTAAATGACATGGTCTTGGACATCACTTTTCCAGTTAGGCTGTTAATCCAGTTTCTTTGTTATGAAACTCAGACTCTGCATCAGGCAACATTCATGGGTTCATGTTTGGGTCACTTTCACAGTGGATTAGATTTTAACTTTGACATTCACCTGTCAGTATAGTATGTCTTCAAAAGACTGACATACTGTGTTCACTCACAGGTTTAGATATCGATTACAACAAGAGCACAGTGGTTGGACACTCCTGTAATGGTGGTACAAGCTGAATTGTGTTTTGTACCAGGAAAAAAGTTGTACTGTTAATGTGGTACCACATACTGGTACTTTTAAAAGTCTAGCAGAACCTCTGATTATTGACCAAGTAACACACCATAACATAATATTTGCTTATGTACTCACAGGTACACCAAATAATACATGCATGCATGCATATAGCATCAGTCATGTAACAACTAAAAAGCACTGCAGCCACTTTGGTGGATATTCTGAATGCACTGTGTAAACTACAGTCACTCATTGAGAGTCACAAACGACTAGAGCACAGTGGGTCTGGTTGGAAGTAGAGAATAGCATTGTTGTTGCCATTCTGAAATGCTTATGGCTTATGTCAAGGTGAGGCCCTCAAGAAGTCTTCATGTGAATAAATAAAAATGCATTCATTCATGCACATACGTGCGTGTGCACACATATGCATTAATGTGTGTACACATGTGTGCATGCACACACACACACACACACACACACACACACACACACACACACACACACACACACACACACAGATGCAAAGCACAAGACAAATTTGTGTACCTATGTAAACCAGTTCTTGCTTTACATACTTGTTTCTCACTTTTGTGGTGGTAAGGTTTTGAAAATACTATGGCACCCTTTAACCACTCAAAAGTCCTTGGGTAGATTCTTCATTTCTTTTCATTTGGTATTGTATACATGTATTCCAGATCAGTACTTCTTTTTTCCATTTCTGATTCTATTCTTATAAGTAATTCCTATAAGTAACTTTTTTTACACCCAGTCAACCAGGATTAGGGCGATCTAATAAAGAAGAATGTTAAGAAACTAGACCTTGCAATGAAACCCCAAGTACTTTGTTGTACTCAGAGATAATACAGATACAGTTACATCCAGTTACTGTCTACAAGATAGATGCAGATACATATTTTTATGATAACATTCTATGGAATACTAGTTCGTAAGGAGTTAGGTTGTTGTTGTTTTCTTCACCTTTTTGCTTGATACAGATATCAGTATTTACTTTTGACTTTGAATGAAAACTTGTGGATTTTTCCCGGGTGTGTACTGCAATAGATTTATCCAGCTATAGTAAACAGTTTTTGAAAGCAACTGTATTATCAGAACTAATCAGCCTTTGTTTCCACCACAATATGATTTACATTCTATGTATCATGTATACAGCTAACAACAAATGAATAAGTTAGCTGCATTAGCCAGAAAACTAAAGTAGGGGAAGTCATCTGTGTCTCTTATACAAACTGACATGTGATGTGACCTGGCTTTTGTTACCAAACTTGGTATGGTGGTACATCATCATAAGCTGGAGTGTCATTTGAAAAAAAGAAATGGGTTGCTATCTTCAAGGTCACAGTGAGGGCATGTGGGCAGTTCCATACAAAATTTTCATTTTTGTGTCCCCCAAATAATAGAACCGGATTTACTAGGTTTACTTTTTTGAGTATGCAATAGTCTGAATACAAAAAGCAGTTTATGGAGAATATGAGTGTTTCTACTATATCTTCTGAATTAATGACTGTTTGTCTGGACAATCTCATCCAATTTGTCTAACCTTTTGTGTCCAAACTTTGTATGGTGATGCCTCACACTCATCTGTTTCCAGCTTCCAGAGCTCTAAAAGATGTATAGTCCACTGGAATGGGGGAAGAGTTCATCTGAGATGTTGCCATCAAGGGCATCCTTAGTCTGCTGCTGAATTTCCTCTGGGTCATCTCCCACCACCTCACCCACAGACTGCCTTACTCATTAAATGGGGCAGAGTCCTGTGCAGGTGACACAAACCAGATGGCCACTTGGAAGCACCTTGCACTATGGCCTGTTAATCAGTCTCACTTCCCAGGCCGGTTTCTGTGCAGCTAACTTTGGCCCTTGCAGATTTTTTTCAGTCAGGTAATGGAGACAGGACCATTGGGTCATCCACGTGTGAACATTTCCATCAGTTAGGCCTGTTATTAATCAGAAGCAGGCTTGTGGCTAGTAAGTTCCCCATATTCCCCCCACAAGGAGGAAAATGATTCTTAGCAAGTCACTGGAGATGCATGTGGCTAGGAACCCAGACAAAAATGATCTTCCCATCTGTGGTTAATTTCAAGTGTAGTTCAAGAGTCTTTGCTGGAAAAGGCAGATGATATTTCATGTTAAATATAGCTTGGAGAGATGAAAGGGAATCAGACACAATCAGAACTTTTTCTGAGTAAGCAAGTACCAGTTTTTCTCTGCACAGTCAATCAGGATGGTTATATGAGAATTGCAAACCTGCCAAAGACTACAGCTAAAGGGATAGCTCAGTTTTCCAGCATATCTAGACCTGTCATAGGCATAACAACAGCTGTATAGTTTTCACAAATACTTCGAGGATACAGGTGCTGCAGCAACTTCTTCATCAGACTGAGCAGTAATTATTTTTTTCCTCTGAAGAAGGGTATTCACAAACACATTTTAGATCAAATTGTTTGTACATTTCAGGATCTGTGGTATCTTATCAAAATCAAAAAATCAAAAAATCTAAATGGTGAACAGAAAAGAAAAAGGATGAAATGGTTCACTGCTAATGTTCTAAAACAAGATCTAAACACATTGACAGATGAAAAAAAAAAAAAAAAACCCCACAAAGACAATCCAAAGTATGTGCACATTTTTAGGTAAGCTCCTTTTTCAGAGTGACAAAACAGCAGAGGACAAGTCCAAGGTTGGGGGTGATTTTTGACACGATTTCTGTTAAAGTCCGCTGAGAACAATGATGTAGGTGAAATTGTGATCTGAGGGTTATAAATGCATGAAAACAGGCATTTTCTGTCGTACCAAAAGCGTCGCCATGATGCTGAAAATCATGTGCACATATGCGCACTACATCACTGGGGAGTCGCTGCAAAATGGCTAGTAGCCACAGGGTAACCAACTTTGAAAAAATTCCAGTTCGAATCTCCAAGGATGAAGCTCCAACGCCATTGTCAGTAGTTGGGCCTTTGTTTATTTCCTCCTTGTTGTTTCCTCTTTCTCGAACCTTGTTAGGTAGGTGGCATTTCAGTCTTTTTCGTTCTGTTTACTCTAGCTTTCACAACAGGCTAGACCTCATCAGGGAGCCTGCCTTTTATTGGGTGTTTTAGTTTATTTTCCCCAGTTTATCCTTGTTTGTTTCATCATATGTAAAAATGATTTTGTTGTTGTTCGTTCTTGTTCAATAGACTAGCAATTTCGTGGCCTCCCTGGGTTAGGGTTTGGAGTTGGGCTAGTTACTGGTTCTTGCCATTCACTGTTTTTTCTCTTGGCTTGCCCTTTTTTTCTCGAGTTATATTGTTCATTTACGATGTACGAGTGAGGGGGTAGTCTCGATGTTTAACGAGACCTCTCATTCTTTCTTTGTGTGGGGTAGTTCGTGAGCGTCTGTTGCCCTGCCATGTTGTCATTGCTAAGTGGGTTGTATCGTGTACACGGTTTACGTGTATCCAGCCTTTGTCCCGTTGCTCGCTGACATTACTTGCCTCCTCTTTCTTTTTAGAAAGTGTTATTATTGTTTTCTCTTCTTTTTCACCATGCGTTCTTTCTTTTTTATCTTTGGTTTATTGGCCATTTCGTACCCGCTTGTTAGCTTGCCTGATTAGGGCAGCCATTTTGTATTTCTCTTGTCATCTGCATTTGTTTACATCCCGATGCTTTGTCATCGGTAGTCCTGATTAGCATTTTGCTTTATCAGTCTGCAGCCTTTGTTTTTCTAGATGGAAGCCGGGTTAGTGAGGAGTTAGTTTAGAGTTAGTTATGGAAAGTTTGGCTTTCCATCTGTTTGTCATTGGCACAGTTATTTTTGCTCTCTGCTCTTATGACTAGTCGTCCACTCCTTTGCTGCAGACAGTAGTCTATTAGACTGTTGTGATTTGGTGGGGTTTTGTTTGTTTGTTTGTTTTTGGTGTTTTTTCCACCTTATGCTTGCAGGTCGGCAACCGTTTGGGGTTTTGAGGTGGTTTCAGCTGTTTTGTTTCTTTCATTTGGTGTCAGCTGTTTGCTTGACTGATTAGGGAAGCCATTTTTCATTTACCACCAGCATTTGTGGATTGCTCTTTCTTTCTTTGCCACAGGCATTTGTGGTCTGTTCTTTCTTTCTTTGCCACAGGCATTTGTGTACGATCTCTTTCTTTCATGGCCTTTTCTGCTGTAGACTTTTTGTCTTTGCCTTGTTAACACTTGTTTCAGGGTATCAGTGTATCTCTCAGTTTTTAGTATCATGCTGTGCACTTGCTGCTCGTCAGCTTCATCCTTGGAGATTCAAACTGGATTTTTTTGCAAGTCGGTTACCCTGTGGACAGCCCTACAAATTCTGCTTTGAAGCAAACCCCATTTGGTATTCCGCCATAGAGTTTACAAAATCGCACTCAGCGAAATGCTCGCTACACAAATGCACATGACTGAGGTGCAGCATAAAAGCCAGCTCGTTTGAATTGTACAAATTTGACCCATTTTCGCCTCACAGCAGGTCGATTCCGCGGGAACTCATGCATAGTTATGCTTTGGGTTGCTTGTGAGTTGTTACAGTTTGCTGCAATACAGTAGGCTGGCATGGTAGAGCTTTTTGTCAACCACATGCATACACATTCAATGAACAATCTAAGATGGCAACCGCACTGACTCCCCAGACTGACGTCCCTTCCGTGAAAGTCACGTGACTGATGGAGAACCTGAGACAGCAGTCTTGGCCAGCCAACAGAAAATAAAATCAATTAAAAACCAACAGATTTTTATTTTTTCATTTTTTATTTTATTAAATCCCAAACTAGTGACTCATTTGTCAATCATTTCAATGGTCATTTTGCATACTTAAAAACCTTGGACTTTTACTTTAAGGGATGATAAGTGAAAATATTATACTTATCTGGTTAGAGTTTGTCATTGGAATGCCTGGCATGTGAATGTTTTGTCATTTTGAAAAAAGGGGCTTACTAAAACATTTGCACATGTTTTGTATTGTCTCATTTAAATTAGAGTGTTTTTTTTAAATATATATAATCATTTGTGTGTTTAGATCTAAATAAAAACAGACTCACTGTAGGTGCAGAGAGAGTCCATGGAGCAATCCCCAGGAAAAAAAAGTTTATTAATCAGAGTGAAGTCCATTTTGGATTTCTCCAGGTGTGGTAAAATTTGGATTGCTGGTACATGATCATAAGCTAGAATGTGTGTGTGTATGTGTTGGTGGTGGTGGTGGGGGGTTACACTGGAATCACCATGTCAGTCTGGAAGATATCTTCTGAACCACTCAACCTTTTGCGGCCAAACCTTGTATGATGGTGCAAACACATTGGGTTGTTATTTTCAAGGTGAAGGTCACACAAGTGTTTATACATAATCAAAATATGCTTCTGAAGTAATGACTCTTTTGTAATCAAATTTAGTTTGATTTTAGATAATCATAAGCCAAGGTGTCCAGATAAATGATTGGTTTGCTGTGTTCAAGGTCAAGGTCACAGCAAGCATTAAAAATTGCATTTAAAGTCTGTCTGGACAACAGCTTCTGAATGGATAAACCTTTGGAAACCAAACTTGGTATGATGGTGCATCACCATAAGCTGGAATGTCACCTAAAAACAATTGGGTTGCTATGGTCAAGGTCACAAGGCTTATGTAATGAAAATAGCTATGATTATTTCTTCCTTTTTTCTTTTCTTTTCCTCCTTCTGATCCTTTATCTACAATATTTTGTTTGATGGTGCATCATCACAAGCCGGACTGTCTTGTGATCAAATTGTTTTGCTGTGTTCACGGTCATGGTCACAACAAAGGTTCACAGACTTTACTGAATGTTTGTCCGAATGATATCTTCTGAACTGTTTATTTTTGGTAGCCAAACCTATGATGGTGAAGCATCATCATGAGCCAGAGTGTATTGCAAAATGATTGTTTTGCTACCATCCTATATCTTCATAGCTGTTGATCCTTTTGCAACCAGTGAAGCATCATCATGAGCCAGAGTGTATTGCAAAAGGATTGTTTTGCTGTCATCATATATGTTCATAGCTGCTGATCCTTTTGCATAAAGTTTCTCATGGGCATATTTGTGGGGTTTTTTGTTTTTGTTTTAGCATCCAGTCATCTGGAACTGTCCGGCTCTGGCATGCATTAATGTCAGTTTTGGACATCTTCACCTAACTCACTGAGAGGCTCATGTATTGATGTTTGCTGTTCATGGAGAGTTTCTTCATCAAAGATTAAGTTATTTATGGTGAATTGACCTGTGTGTGTGGATAGCATACAATGGAGGCTCTCTGGTACATCCAAACTACCTGTTGCCTTTTCACAAAAAAACATTAGTGAGCAGATGTGTGCATTTTTTTGTTTTTGTTTTGTTTTTTGTTACCGCTCAAGGCATTCATTCACTGCAGGAAACCTGCTGCATTCCTGTGAGATGGTAATGCAAGTGATGATTTTTAATTTTGTTTCAGGCATACGTTCATTGAGCTTTACCAAGGACATCATCACAATAGGTACAGGGACAGGCCTTGTGATGTTCTATGATGTGCGAGCCTGCAAGTACTTAGAGAGTGTGTGTGGTCACCCATGTCAACTAGCTATTGGCCCAGGCTGGCTGGTAAGTGCCTAAAGAGCTTGTGTATAACCATATGTATCAGCTGTCCCAGGTTGGCTTATAATTGCCAGAAGAACAAGTGTGGTTCAACTGGTATGCTGTAAAAGGTTACTTTGTGATGAAATGTGCAGGTTGGAAGCAGGTAATGACAAACAAACCACAGCCAAAGGTTCCTGAACAGATCTTTATTTCTTTTGGGCAACAATTGGTGTTTCTTGCTTCACTCCTGGCACAGTCTTGTTACATCTCACAAATGACATCAAAATAAAATGGTCCATAAAAATGAGTAGAAAGAAGAATTGCAATTAAATGATGTCAAACTGCTTCCCCACACAACAAACTAGGCCAAAACCACAAACTTCTCTCCCCCCAAAAAAAGCTAGGCCAAAGTCTGGAGAAAAGAAAAGAGTGACAGTGACAGACAGAGTGACAGAGTACAATCAGCAAAACAACACCACTGTGTTGATGCACTCAATCACAGTAGCAATCAGGATCATTTCTGTTTTATCATTGTTTAACTGTAGTTGATTGTCATCCAGGCTTTCACTTGAAAATATAAGACTGAGTTAATAATAATAATAATGTACTCTTTTATGTGCTATTTCTCCAAATTGCAGCACATAACCCATTACAAAGCAAAGAAACAAAACAGCTGAATGAATGATTTAAAGAAGCTGAGAATGTTGTTAGACTTGTGCAGTGGGTTGTCATCAGAGAAACTGATGTGAGAGAGAATGATAGCTACAATCTCTGAAGGCACCAAAGGCACTTATCTCAAGAATGCATACACACATAGAAAATGCATCATTGGCAAATATTACAAGGAGTGTGTGCTGTGAGGTGAACCAGTTCTACAAGAGGGCCCGACTGAATGAGGGGGATCAAGCATGACAATGTACCTGCTTATGAACTAAGACTTGTACAGGGATATTTGTTGGAGAAGAACACAAATACTTTTCCCCACCCTTCCTACTCCCCTGACCTTACCCCCTGTAAATTTGTTCCCCCCCCCCCCCCCCCCCCCCCCCCCAACCTCCCGGAAAGTGTTTCACAGGGTGCTGACTCCTCATGAAGTCTGCCTTTGGAAGTGGCTTTGGGTGTTTCTCACACAGTGTTCAAGATTGGGTGTCCAAGAACAGTTTTTAAGTTCTCCGCTCCAAAGACTCATCCACTTTCACCAGCAGTATGGATTTTTCCTGGACCAAACATCCTTCTGGGAAAGCTGCCTATTAAAATTAGGTCGTCCAAAGTGCTCTCGGCTGCGTTCTGCTTAACTAAGTTGGTCTAGTTTTAGTGATTTTCATTGACGGATTTCTTGTGTGTTTTTGATCCAATCTCAATCAAAATTACAGTTGAGAAAAGCTTCATGTCTCGTCTTCCTAACTGTGTTGTTATGTTTATTATGCTTTGAAAAAGAATGTGAAAATTCACCCCGATCTCAGTACCCCTAAGCACTGCCTTCTGTCAGCGATGTGCATAGGCTGCGAACACTGCTCGCTGTAAGCAGTTTTCAGATGCAGAGTGTTAAGCAGTTTTCATACGCGGAGTGTTGGACATATGCTAGTCCAGCCATGATGAAATCTATATCAATCAAAAGTGCTGTTGCTAAGCTTTATTTCCATGTCCATGATGGCTGCCTTCGACAAGCAGAAGTCCTGAATAAAGTTGTTTGAAATGTGTTTAACGGATTTTGTACTATTTTTAGACCACAGACACTCTCATAAAAAATATCAGTAAAAAGATCAATCTTTCTTCTTCAAAGTTATACTAAAATAAGAGTTCAAAACTATTCATACGTCCAACACTCAGCCACCGAAACGTGATAACAAACAGATTTTATTACCACAGCCGCACGGTCAGCCATGGCTGCTGAGGCGACTGCACAAGTGATCGTGCGTGCCAAGTTGGTGGATTCTCCACTATCAGAGTGTTCTACACTGCGTGTAAATGATCTTGTTGATGAGTAAAATTATTAATCTTTTTCTTGAAAGCCAGATTAAGCTGTCAAATGAATGCTTCTGTCAGTAAAAATGAAAAATGAAGCGGTCTGTGAACGATCGCAAACACAGGTGAGAGCTGGTTTGGGTGTCGATGGGATGATCGACAAATTTATTTATAAACAGCAATTTTAGCAAACTTTTCTACTAATGACAGTCTAGGAGAGGCTTTATTGGTAATATCCAAGGAGACAGTCGGAAATTCCTGGGACATTTCAAGTGCCATTTTGGGCCACAAATATCATCAGAATCACTCAAACAGATCTAGCCAATGAAGCCAACATTTGCAACAAAAGTGACTGATTCAGTCTACAGACTGAGTGAATGGGTGAGTGGATCAATTGTTTTACTGACATCAGCACTCAGGAAGCCTGCACTGTTACTCAGAAATTAGATCTAGATCAAATGTCTGAAAGGAGCATATGCATACTGAAGGACACATATATGTTGCAAATTTTGGGTTTATTTGTTTGGTATATATTAGGTAAATGGCTGCAAAAAGAAGTCATAGCTGAGACTGCTGTGCACTTTGTTTTGAAATTGGGGTTTGAAGTCAATCCGGTTAGCAACAATTCCAGGATGTTGGAGACAGAGGTTTTGGGGGACATCACTTCCGCATAATTATATGCATTTTTTAATGAATTTAGCAAGTTTGATGTGAAATATCTGGAAGAATAATCAAAATGAAGGTCTACAAAAAATTGGGCCTATTATTTGTACTGTGGAGAATGAGATTCCTAAATATTAGACAGGTTTATATGCAAAATAGCATCCAGGTGGGACCTTAAATCTCAGGATTTCTCTAATTTGCATTTTGTGGGCAAATTGGGGCAAAATATTAAATATTTAAAAAATCATAACTTCGGAACTACTCAAGTGATTAACATAAAATTGGTATCACTGAAATCAGATAAAAAAGATCTATGCATATATATAAAGTCTGATAGTCAACTATTGATTTTCAAAATAACTTTGGATTACCTATTAAAATAGTCAAAGAAGCCAAATTCCTTGGTCTGATTTTTGACACCAAACTGACATTTAGAAACCATGTACAATACCTTAAATCTTCTTGTTAGAAAGTTCTGGATATACTGTGAGTAGTGGGGCATACTGATTGGTGAGCTGGTTGTATCATCCTACTGCATCTGTATCACGCATTAGTCCATTTGAAATTGGATTATGGATCGGCTCGTCAGTTCTAAGGCAATTGGATGCGATCCACCGTCAGGGCTTGTGTATTGTATTGGGGGCTTTTCACACATCTCCTGCTCAAAGTCTTTATGTGGAGACACGCGAACCATCCCAGGCTTCTCATTGTGTAAAACTGTCTTTAAACTATGTTCTCAAACTAAAATCTTTGCCAGAAAATCCAACTTACAGTTGCGTTTTCAAACTTGAAAATGTCAGGCTGTATGAAGAATTGGAGTCAAAAATTCTGCCTCTTGGCATCCACATTCTACCACACTTGGAGAAATACAAAATTAACTTTAACCTGGTTGACAATGGACACTTTGAGCTTTTGACTTAACAAAATTAAAAAAAGACACAACTAACCCCGAAACCTACGAACAGTTCTATTTGCTGGTTATTAGAGATTATCCTTTGTCAGATATTTTTTTTACAGACTTTTTGAAAACAGATGAAAGAGTCCTGCAGCAGCTGTCTCCACTAAACATTTTTTAAAACCAGTTACTTGTCGGCTTCCAGACGACAGCTTTATTGTTGAATTACAAGCTATTCTTTTGGCTCTCAGACATGTTTATTGTTCCAAAGAAAAATTGTTTTTAATATTGTCTGATTTTTTCCCATCATTACAGTCAATATCTAACCCAAAATATGATGACCCTATCTTAGTACAGATTTTAGAACTATATATGGATTTGACCTGAGATGGGAAGGAGATTGTTTTCATCTGGGTCCCTGGTCATGTGGGCATTAGAGGAAATTTGGTGGCAGACTCTGCTGCTAAAGATGCCCTCATTGGCAACATCTTGGATGAACTCAACCCCTCCTCAGACTTAAAAGCATGTTAAAAAAAAAAAAAAAAAGTGCTATAACTATGGCAGTCAGAATGAGATGAGTTCCTTGAAAAAAAAGTACAAGTTCCTTGAAAAAAAAGTACATAAAGTATTTCCAAATTTAAAAGAGTGTATTGTTTGTCCTCGGACAAACAGAAAAGAAGAAACTACAGTCTATAGACTATAGCCTGATTTCACGTTGGCCATTCTTTTATCGTTTATTCCTTGTTATTGAAGGGTAAGGAACTGCATCAGATGCAATGAAAGATCATCTATTGAACACATTTTAATTACTTGTTCAGATTTTATTGAATCATGAGAGAGCCATTTTACAGTTCAATCTCTACATGTTCCAAGAAATATCAGTAGAAAAGATGCTTAACTTTCTGAAAGAGATTTAAAAAATAAAAATAAATTGCCACAATAATAGTCAAGGGAGGCAACTTAGGTTTTGTGTGGTGGTAAGATATGATACGCACATTTTATTACCGAATCTGTAGTTATATTACTCAATTCTTCACTTGCAGTTTGTTAAAGATAAAAGCTTTCTCCATTCTCTGGTTTTGATCTGTTCCACAGATATTCAGATCACTTACACTAATTTGTTTCAGATATTTATTCTGTAATCGTCTCATGTTTGAAAGTGCCGCATATTTTGCTTTCTAATAATAATAATAATAAAACTAAAGCACAAAATCTTCTCTGTAGAGACTTTTTTTTTAGGCACCTGTACACATGAGCATGTTGACTACACAAAACGTAATGCTAGGCTACTGAAAATCGTTTTGACACGGACAGATGGGTTCTTCTAAAAATTGTCATTGATTGTGGTGTCAAACATTGTGATCAGCTTAGTCAGAATGCTCAAAACAGCCTCTGGACATATCGAATGAGACAAATACGAAATGAAAGTCCATTGCATGGCCAAGTCATCAGCTCAAACATAGCTGATTGCATAACATTTTGTGACCAAAACCAAAAGGATCCAGAATTCAGCTAGTCTGAATGGTATAGAGGCAAGCGAGTCAACTTATTGAAGACTTCTGACACCACTTTTGATCTTCTGACAGAAAGGGTTATCGCCTTGTGGATGGCATGCAGTAACACTCTCTCTCTGTCCTCAGTCTGTGTGCAGAATATGTGTGTGTGTGTGTGTGTGTGTGTGTGTGTGTGTGTGTGTGTGTGTGTGTGTGTGTGTGTGTGTGTGTGTGTGTGGAGTCAAAATGCAAATATGAAGAAACATCAAGGGGGCAGGCTTACAGGTTTTGTTCTTGACTGCAATTTGAGAAAACTGTTTTGAAACAAAATATGTGGTGCTGCTTTGGGTTTCCGCTGCATGTTTTTTGGCATTTACGTGATGACTGTAAAACAAAAAAAGTCATCCACTCATCATGCCAGGGTGGTAAGGAAAGTCCAGCAGTGGCAGTGATTTTGATAAGTTCTATCATAACAGTTGAAACATTGGGTGTTGTGCCTGTAGTGATCAGTACAGTAAATTCAGTCTTGAGAGCATATAGTCTCTAGGCTAATCTGGCAATGTATTATTTTGAACAAGAAATGCTGAATTCAAGTTCAGCATGTCAGATTTGCCAGATGCTTGTACTGACCTTAGTACAAGCAAAAAGATACAGAGTACCATTGACTATGGACTATGTTTGTATTCAGTCATTCATGTAGATGGCTGCATGTTTTTATCCATCTCGGATTACATTTCTCCACACTTTGATGTGGTTTAGGGAATAGTATGACTCTCTCAACTTCTAGGTGATTTGGGTACCATGTGTCAAAAGTTCAATAGCCCCATGCATGTTTTCATCCTGGTCTCTGGTTACTACTCTGAAGGTCTGAATAGGACAACTCTGAAGCTCTGGATAGGACAGGGTTATAGGAGTGCCATGCTAGCAGCAAACCTTATTTCAGTTGTAGTTAGTTCACACTGGTTGTTGTGAACATTGTGTTGGGACACCATTTCACTGATTTGGTGACTGTCCTTGAGAATAAAGTAACATAAAAAGTGAATTTTTGAATTTGTTGGAATAACTTTAGCAGCTGTATGAAGTTCATTCATTGAAAATGCTGTGGTACCAGGAGCCTTTCTTGAAATGTTGCCAAGTAGACAGTAACAGAGAAGCCTTTGCTTGTGTTGATTTCAGAGACAAGATGAGAACTTTCGGGATATATTTCTTGGAGCTGCCTACCCTAATGCTATCTACACCCATGCCTATGATGACAGTGGAGTCCGGTTGTTTGCAGCAGGTGGACCACTCCCAGCTGGCCTGTGGGGCAACTATGCAGCGCTGTGGGCATGATAAATGCACGTGCATAGTAGTTTGGCTGGACCAAACTCCACATGGCTGTTTTCTTAGTGTGGGGATCTGAGATCTGTGGCTGTTTTTGTTTGTTTGTTTGTTTGACTGTAGAATGTATTATTCCACTGAGGACTTTTTCATGTGGAAGAATCTTATTACTGTTGCACAAGGAAAGCCAGCTTAGACAGCCTGTTTGGCTTTTTGATGCACATGAAATGAGAGTGTAATGATCAGCAATTAGGCCATTGGGCAGGCTGACCAGACATCTTGGTGTGGAAAAAACTGTATCAACTTTAACATTGCTATTTTCGTGAACTGTATAGATGTCATACTTTGCATGATGTTAATACTGTTTGAGCTTTACCTGTTCATAAATGTATATTTCACTGACCTTGAACATATTTCAGGGTTGCAGCTAAGAGACAGTTAAGAGAATTCAGAGCTGTATGTTTCAGTGTCCATTTGCCTGACCTAATTCAAACTCTGTTTGGTCTTGTTGACTCCCATGAAAATTGATGTAGGCTATCTGGACATTTGGTGTAATAAAACTTACACTGATTTTCTCAGACATTGCAAATGTGATGCATTTCAGGGCTTTACCCATTCATACCACTTTCAAACTCAAACTGAATAATGATAAAGACTGAAGCTATTTGCTTCTCCCCGTCATCATCTTCTGTCAACACAACCTTGCAATACCTGCAGACAATCTCTCTCTGCTTTACTGAGACTGTGTTTGCTGAAATCATCCACAACCTTGGCTTCCTCTTCCATAGTGATCTTTTAATAAAGTAACACATCATCATTGCATGTTAGGCAGCATACATTGAAATCAGACACACAAGTTCCATTTGCCAATATCTCACTGAAGATGCAACCAAGACACTAGTTAACTCATGCATCCTGTCCAGATTAGACTACTGCAGTTCCCCACTGGCAGGCTATCCAGTTGCAAACCACTCCAACAAATACGGAACTCTGCAGAATCAACACATGGTTGGGGTGGGGGGGGGGGGGGGGTCATCCTTTTCAGAGGATGTACCTCTGGTGGAGTTTATGTACCTTGTATTTACAGGTGAGAGTTATCATAGGCGACTTAGGTCTTTGTTGTTGTGTTACATATTTAAAGCACTAATTAACTCCCTTGTGTGTTGATTCTGCACGAGCACTTTGGGCCTCGTTCTGTTTCAAATACAGAACTCTGCAGCTAAACTCATCCTTAAATCTTGTAGAGCAGAACATGCCAAACCGCTTCTCAAGCAACTGCATTGGCTTCCAGCAGAACAGAGAATTAAATACAAAATAGCTTGTCTCTGCTATCAGATCATCATTGGCACTGCCCATCAGTATTCAACTGAATTTGACCACATCTATGTCCCTTTTAGATCTCTGGTTCTTCTTTGGATGATAGCATTGTTTGCATCCCCACCTTCGAAAGAAAATGGCATGGTGGTGGTGCCTTCTGCTTCTCTGCTGCACAAATCTGGAATTCTCTTCTTTTTAATTTTTGTCACAACCCTTCCCTGCCTGCCTTCAGAACTAGCCTTAAAACATACCTCATCAAACAGTATTTTGGCTAGTAAGATTCTCTGCTGCACAAATCTTGAATTCCCTCTCTTTTGCTTTCCATCACAGCTCTTCTGTTCCTGCCTTCAAAACTAGTCTTTAAAACTTATCTTTTTCAAACCAGCATAACCTTTTTCTCTTTTCTTTCAATGGCCTTCTTGGTTGTATGTGTGTGTGTGTGTGTGTGCATACATGCATGTGCATTGTATGTGCATGTGCGCATGATCCTGTGTGTGTGTGTGTTTGTGTGTGCACATGCATGTGATCATGTGTGCGTGTTTCATATCCTTTGTATGAATATGTTTATTAATGTTTTTTGTATGTTTGTATAGTATTGATTTTTATGTCTAAATTTGTGCATTTTGTATTTTTTAAAAAGAAGTTTTAAAATGCTTTGAGTCGCTGAAAGTGCTCTATAAATTCCCTATTAGTATTAGTATTATTTCAAAGACCTTGACTGCATTCCAAGGTCATTTCAGCATCAGACAGGTGTGAAAATGGAAGATGTACATGTTTATTCAATCCAGTTCAAACTTTATCTGATTTGTTAAAAACAGACTAGCTCATGCTTTTTTTTACTTTGGTTATGTTGAAGGTAGACAGTTGACACATTATTGATACAATATTTCCATCAATATTTATGTCACATTGGCAATGATGAACACACACCAGTAACAGTCACATCTCTTTCTCTCTACCCCCCCCCGCCCCCCCCAAGATTATGTCCAGCAGCAAAAATAGTCACCTGGTGGATTGTGGCCCTTCATCACAGATGTGGAAGATTTACACCCTGTTTCTTAGACACACACACACACACACACACACACACACACACACTCTGTCTGTGTTAGAGTCCATTTTGCTCTCGCTCTCAAAAGTGTCCCATAACTCTTCTTTGGTGTACTCCAACTCAAAGTTGCAAGACATTCTGAAGAAGATCCATTCTGCATGCACATGAAGGGCCTATGGTCAGAGTTTGGTACAATGTAAACAGTGGGTACTGATCACAGGAGGGCTACAGTGACAATGCCATATTAATAATGTCCTAGATTGTGTCAAGATGGCATATCTTCTCGTTGTCTGTAGCTGTTAGAAGGTCATTAACAATCCTGAGCAGGACAGTTTCAGTGCTGTGGCTGGGTCTGTAGGCTGACTGGAGAGGACTGAGAAGGCTGTTCAGGTGTTCATTTAGCTGAGATAGAATGATTCTAAGACTTTTGACAGAAAAGATAAATTTGACACAGGATGGTAGTTCTTTAAGTCATTGGGGTCAAGTGACATCTTTTTCAAAAGGGGATTAACTAGAGCAGACTTGCAGCAGATGGGAAAACACCAGATACCAAGTTGTTGAATACAGCAGTAATGCAAGGTAACAAAAAGTCAAGGCATTCAAGTAAAAGAGAGGTAGGAAATGGATCGGGTTCACATGCTCACATCATATCAGCATTGACTGCATAGAAGAGACATGTGGTATACAAAGTATGTTTAAGTTTGATCAATAAAACATAGTGGTTTGACTAGTTCTCTCCTTGACTACTACTTCCCCCCACTTAACTTCCAGCTTAGATTTTTTTGTTCCTCTTATTTTTGGCGAGGCAGTTCCCATCATTAAGTTGTAAGAACTGGGTGGTCAAAACCAAAGGGCTGTTTTATGTTTGTATAGCACAAATTATGAGATTAGTGGAAAGCTGAATGCTTGAAAATTAAAACCAATCAACAACAAAACAGAGGCTGTCCTCATCTTCTAGATTTCCAGTCTCGAAACCCGCTACCATCTCTGTCTGTGGCAGTCAAATCTTATTTTCTACTTCTGCCAGAAATCTTTGATTTTCAGGCATGGGAATTGTCCATAAAAATGCAAATTTCCACGGCTGTGAAACTGACTGTCCATGGAGAGAAAAAATTGTCCACGGGGAAAAGAAATCAGGGGTACAAAAACAACAAAAAACAACAACAGGAGCATCAGTTTTAGTGCTGCACTGAATACCAGCAAAACAGTTCACATGCGGCGATCACCCATTTTAGTCGCTTAATTGTGAACTAAGCTGTTACGGCTTGAACGCAGTCATTCTTACACGCTTATACATCTTGTTTGGCTGAGAAAAAGCGAATGTTCCAAATGTTTTGAAATCGGTCATTTGAGTAAACTATAGTGAAAAGTTCAATGATTGTAGCTGTGCCAGTAAATGGGAGTGGATATTAGTAAACGGCAGCCGGATTGGTCTAGTCAGTTAGAGATGTTAAAAAAAAGCTGCTGGGACACTCAAACTCCATTTGTTTGTACGTTTAGTTTAAATTTGTTTTTTATTAATTAATAAACTGCTCCGCAACCCCAAACAATGACAGACTTTTCAGTATGATGGTCACTTTATGAAAGAAGAAGACCAGTTGCACTGGAAGTGAAAGTTTGTGAGGAGATGAAGAAGCCTGGAACGCATCAGCATGCGGTTTCGTGATGCTGCAGTTCTTGATCTTGATTGCATATGTCGCAGGACCTAACTTTTGGTTTAGATGCAACAAGGGGATTTCAGAGTTTTTCCTTCAGATCAATTCCCATGCCTGGATTTTACATCACAGATGGCATGAGTGTAGAACTAAAGAACATCTGCAGATTAACATACTGGTTGCAGTAGTGTTGGTGTGCTTTCGATTCATTCAGGCAAGTCAAAGCTGAAAGCAATCTTCAGTGCTGAAAGCTTTTTATTTGTGTCTCCATCTTCCTGTCTTTTCTCTCTCTCACGTCTTCTCTCATGTTTTCTTCTCTCTCTCACACGCACACACTCTTATAGTTGTATATATACCACATGGTCTACTGAGAATAGCTCAGTTTTCAACCCATGTTGCTCAGAACACATGTAACACAATCACAGTTATTCAATCCACTGACCATTCACTGATCCAGTTGCATGCAAACACATTCACATTCAACTGACCATTCGCTCATACATTGTCATTACCACAGGCACACGCTATCATACCACTACACACGTACCCATTGTGATTATTATTACTTGTGTTTTGATTTTGAACTGAACTTTTGAAGAAGTCTAAAAATACTTCGGTCAGTTTTAGATAAGGAAAATGTAAATACTGACATATGCTTGTTGTTAATGACTGTTTGACTTGGTTGTGTATACTGTTGACTGTGTTGTATCCAGAATTCTGAGCTGGCTTTTTAATTGTGATTTAGTAACTTGTGACTGGAAGTGGTATAAAAGAATTTTGAGTGTGTGATTCATCCTGAGGTGACTGTAGTTACAGGGTTTTTTTTAAGTTCCTCTCGTCAACCCCCCCCCCCCCCCCCCCCCCCCCCCGCCCCTCCCCATCTCCATCCATACACTCACTCACACATGCACACAGGCTCACTCTCTGTTTTTCACATCATCTCTCGCATCCTTCATACCAGCCTCCAACTTTTATTCCTTGTTATAACACATGATTCATCTCTGAATTGGGTAGTAACAGGGGCATTTTATTCCACATAGTCAAGAACTGACAGACAATGCATCTTCATATATTTTGCAGTCCTTTGAGTAACTATTGTCAGTGGATTTCCCCAACCAAGGGAATAAAAGGACCCTTGCCCAGATTGTTGGTGGACATGCAGTAGGTTCCCAGTAAACATGCAAGATCTGATCTGGAAGCGTTTTGGTTATGGCCAGGGTTCAGCCAGAATCGGGCTGTATTGTATATGCCGGATCCGACTTCCTGCATCCTTTTCAGTTCCGTTTTTCAAAAGAAGGCATGGGCCATACTTGCAAAACCGGCCTGGATCTGATCTGGATGGCCTGGCCAGGGTTTGGTTAAACTCATCTGGTCTGAAAGCAAGCTGGTGTGCAGGAATCATCGGGCCCAGTTTCTGGCAGGACACAAAACAGCCTGCTGCTGTTTCCCATTTTCAGGCTCAGTTGCATTCTTCCACAGATGTCCTGGATAATATTATACAAAACCAGCCTGGATCCGATTTAGTTCTGGCTGATTGTGCTATGTTTTGGCCAAATGGATCCAGTCCGGAAGCAAGCCAGTGTGTAAGAGTCATCCAGCCCACTTCTGGCCAATGCTTCCCAGCCAATCCACCCTGGATGCAGATTGGATCCAGCATGTTTACTGGGTTTCTGGTCTAATCTGTTTGACAAGGAGTCTATACTGATCTGTAACATTCTAGGGTAATTGATCCAGGTACTGCAGGTAGACAATAATTTGCCAATCTCCCATCATCCTATCTCCCCAGGCACACCACAGGTGTGAAAGCTATGACTGGAGTAGTCTCCCATGGCAGAAGCAGTAAGTGCTTGAACGGCGCTTATTGAAATCTGATTCTTAATGAGGAAGGCTGCGACTTGGGGTGTGTGGGGCCCAGTGCAATAAACATAGCAACAACAGCAGTCATGTGACAGAGCATCATTGGGACACTAGGACAAATTTCAGAAAATCAAACACCCCAAGGCATTTTGAGGTAGAAGCTGTCAGAGAATGTTTTCTAAAGGAATTGGGTTTGCTGAATCCATTTCTGGGGTCTGCCAAAGTAAAAAATGCTTACTTTGTCGATATCCTAAGATATTCAACATTGCTGACAAAATACTGTAAAAAATACTATCAGCACAGTGTTCTGATATTCGCTAGACTTTCACAACACTTTTCATGCCTTTTTGTTGTTTCATAGCATTTTCGAAACATGTGAAGCTCTCTTTCAGACCTCTTTTAGGTTTTGTTGTACTCCGCATAAAAATGCTGGAGGGTGGGGTATACTGGAATCGCCATGTCCTTGTGTCCATCTCTTTGTGTATCTGTCTACCAGGCTTTGTCCAGAAGGTATCCTCTGAACAGTTCAAACTTTTGTATCCAAACCTGATAATTATGGTAGTGCATCATCCTGAGCTGGTGTGTCATGCACAAGAATTGGGATGCTATCTTCAAGGTCAAGGTCACAATAAGGGCTTATATAATCACAATATGACTTTCAACTATATCAATGAACTGATGTTGTTTTTTTGTTTTGTTTTTACCAAACTTAGTTTGTATTGTTGGTAGACCACCATAAGCCAAAACATACTTTGAAAATGTGCTATTGTGTAAAAGGTCAAAGTCACAGTAATGGTTCAAAATTCAATTTTTTGTCTGGATGGTACCTTCTGAACTGCTGAAACTTTAGTAACTGAACTTGGTACTGTGATACATCAGCATGAATTGCAGTCATCCAATGTTGTATGGAATGTGTGCTTTGCTGTGTTCAAGGTCAAGGTCAGGGTCACAGCAAAGGTTCAAAATGTCATTGATATCAGGTGATATCTTCTGAATAATATAGCCTCTTGCAGCCAAACATAGTATGGAAATGCATCATTGTGAGCCAATGTCATGTGAAAAATGCTTTGCAAGGTCAAGGTCACAGTGTGGGGGTCATATCATTTTTATTGGATCTTCAGCACTGGTGATCCCTTTACAGCCAAACTCAGTTTGATGGGACACCATCATAAGCCAGAATGCCTTGTGAAAAGATTGCAGATTGCTTTGTTCAAAGTCAAGTTCATAATGACGGTTCAACAAGTCACTGAATATTTGTCAGTCCTATATTTTCTGTACTACTGATCTTTGCAGCCAAAATAGGTGTGCTGATGTACTATTACTAATAACAAAACCTAACAAGCTGCCCAGAACACCGTGTTTTTGGCACACAACAAGTTGCATCCACATTTAATCAAAAGCAACTGTTCAGGGATGATGGGTGTTTTCTGATGGGGCATGCAGCCTTTTACTTTCTCTGTGCCTTTCAGGGTGAGGTACACCACATTCTAGATTCAATACATGTATGATGTTTAAGTACTGCCACACAGAACTAGCCTTTCTTTAAACTTTTGGCATAGAACACCACAATCTGTTCTGAGGCTGGTACTGGCACTGTGTCCATGAGGTTACAAAAGTTAGATATGAGTTCAAATGCATCTGATATGTCTGTTTCGTATTGGCTGAGAATGTTTTTGCATGGTATCTTGACACTTCCCATTTCAGCTTTAATGGTTAATTTGGTCAACTAACTCCTTTTCTATGGCCTTGTTTACTGCACAGCTGACTTATGATTTTTTTCTTTCTCATTGGTTACTGTGATGTCATTGTTAAGAATGTGGAAGCCATCCCAAACACCATCTAATAAAAATGACTTTATCTACAGTGAGCTCACATTCCCACATTCTCCGTTTAGAGCTAAAAGAACTAAAGCCAGGCTGATTAGCTAAGAATTGATGATTATGGGGGTCCTGTGGTGGCTGTGGTACATAGGGCTTACCTAGGGGGTAACGGTCCACTGCTGGGATTTCTATGCTTGGGCTCCCCTGCTGCTCCCAGTCATTGCCATTCAAGATTATTATCTCATTTGAGAAATTAAAATGTGGCTGAACATTAACCACATCACAGTACACAATAACATATTTTAGAACTCAGAACAGTTTTGAAAATACAAAAGTTACATATTAAACAAACTAGTAATTTACACACACACACACACACACACTGCTCTGGCATTTGAATGGATTTATCTGTTCAGAAATTATATTGACTGTATTAGATTTCAGTATGTGAAATTGTCTACCAGATGGAATAATCTCATAACATTTAACTATGAGATAACATTGCATGGCTGTTGTCATCCACAATCACCCTAGCCTTCCATACCACATGTCGTTCATACAACTGACTTAAGTGTTCTTGTCTTTCACCCACAACCTTGCCACACACATTCACCACGTTATTCAGAACATTTTTGCTTTTCACATTCAAGCCACCAAATCATATAGTCATGGGCCAGGTGTTCCTTGGTGTAAGTGGAACACACATGCCCAAACATGCAATAGGTACTGAAGGTGCAGGCACCTCTGTTGAATTGCATGCATGCCGCCTTCCCTTGAGGTCCAATCAGACACTGTCGCCTGTTGCTGCTGCCACTATTGAAACTGTTACCAAACTGCTTGTGCTGTGGTGGGTTTGGCTGCAGCACATGATCCCAGAGGATGTGCGTCTGTCCCCCAGGGAAACCTGCTGGCTGCCTGTTGTTGCCAACATTCATCGTCAAAGCTCGTACACTCTGCCAAGTGCATCAGCTGCCCAATTCGCTGATCATTTATGTGTACTTGATGTATGCTTTGATGTTGAGGACCAAGTCCGCAGCTGGCAAGGAGGGTTGCCATAATGCAGCTGTTTGTCACAATCCAGAGGGAGGGAGACACTTTCCCCAGCTTTGGTTTAGAGTTCCTTTTGATAGTCACTCCCCTGCCTCCTCTAATTTGACTAGGATCGCTAATGAGATGAAATCGACAGTATGTAGTGGTCACTCTGTCACCATGCTGCACTGGGGGGCTCTCCCCAGTGATCTTCAGCTGGCCCAGTAATTCAGTGAGGGGTCTAGCTGGAGCTGCTGTTGCCTCTGGACCAATTCCACCCTGTCACAGGGGTCCCCCTCCAAGGAACTGGTGGAAGCTGGGTCACTGCTGCCCAGACTGTCACCAGGTGGTTGTGACCAGGTTTTAGGGTTTCCAATTCACTGGCCTTAGTGACTAGTAAGGTGTCCAATGTGTCAAACCCTTCCTTCACTAGGGTTTCCTCGACTACTAGTGGAAACGCTCTTCCTTTTTCACCCATTTAGGAAAGGAAAAATTCATGCATCTCCATGATGGAAGATTTCACAAAGTGTGTATGACTTACAAATGTATTGCCAGTTGATGCTTGCTGCCTCTGCCACCAAGAAGTCCCACCCTTCTCTGCAGGGATATTGAAAATGAATGTGAGTGTTATATTGAAAGGAGAAGATCCAAATACATAAAAGGTTCAAAAGAACGCTATTTATTAGGACAAAACACAAAGTTATAACTTGTACATCATGCTCATGGTGGATAAAGCACTGTATTTTACCAATACATAATTATATGCCATCCATACACTGATAATAAGTGCAAACACTAGCAGTCATTCTTGTTTCAGATTTTTAAAAGACTGGCATTTAATAAGCTTGACACAACATAGTTGCAAAACAACAGTACCCAAGTTTGTGGCAGCTCCTGAGGTAAACTTGCAAGACAGTCTGGTACTGGGTAATTTTTTAATTTCACAATCAAGTGTAACACCAAGGTTTTTGACAGACATGAGAACATATGCACTGCCTATAGTCATAGAGCCTTGGAAGGAGATCTAGCATTTCTACCAGAGGGAAGTCTGAGTTTGTTGTTGAGTTTGTTCACTGTCATCGAGGTTTTGAGGTCATCAATACATTTCTGCATGGAGAGGAGGAGATGTGGGATCTGATGAGGGGGCCACAAATTTCTGGAGTTGAGCCATTGGCATATGAGTGGTGGAGGATTGAATGCTTTTCTGTGACAGTGGAAAGAAAAGCTATGTAAAGAACAAAGAGGTCCAAGTACTGATTCTTGTGGAACACTGAATCAGTGAATGAGATGGGAGCTGGCTCAGAGGTGTGGCAATGGATACTGACAGACTGAGTGCGGTTTGTAAGGTGTCATGAAAAGAATGTATTGAGGGGAGCCAGAAGACAGACTTGCAGTAGTCTAGCTTTGATGGAATGAAGGCACTCACAAGAGTTTTGGTTGCTTCAACTGTCAGAAGGTGGTGGATGTTGCTTATGCACCACAGTTCAGTGTATGCAGACCTGCAAATGTTTGCGACATTCTTGTCCATGATTGCATTTGAAGAAACTGTGAAACCCTGATTTCTTGCATTGGTAGCAAAAGGAATGACAGAGTTGCCAACCTGAACAGAAGTGTGTGCAGGGTCAGGGAGCTTGGTTCAGTCTGACTTAGTCACAATAGACATGTTTTTTCTTTTCTTTTTTCATCATTAAGCTTCAGCTTATTGCAGTGCATCCATAACTTCAGAAATGTAATTCCAAGGCAGTGGCCTCAATATGATGTGGATGGCAAGAGTTGAGTTGCTGAATGTCATCAGAGAGCAGTCAAATGGTATGCTAAAATTGCCAAGGACAATCAACAAGTCCACTGTGCAAGGCATGGCTGTTGGCTGTAGAGTTATGACACAAAGCCTGTGAGAACTTTTTCTTGAGCTGACCGGTTGGACAAAAGGCAGTGCAGTAAGCACAAACAATGCGCAGAGAAAAACAGTCCAACAGGACATACTTCCAGAGGAAATATGGCACACAATTTGCACCAGTGTCAGCCACATCGGGAGGAATAACGCTGATCAATCACACTAATTAATGAAAATAGTGGAAAAAAGAGAAAAACCAGAAGAGCTGATAAACAATGCCTGTCAGGTGCCTGCCTGACTTGATTCTTCCAAGCACTGGACATAGTTCAACCAAAAAAAGATCAGTGGATTAGTTTTCCATCTCATTTTGCATCATTTTTTACTGTTTAATTATTAAGTGTCATTTTGTAGCTTGATAAAGGGGATTTGCATGTTGTGTTTTGTCCTAATACGTAGCATTGTTTTGAACCTTTTATGTGTTTGGATAATGCCTGTCAGGGCATTAAACTCAGTCATGTGTGTGCAGTATTTTTGTGTGTGGCTGCCAGTGTTTCAGATTTTAACATGCATACAGATGTTGATAATGTGACTGCATACAAAGGCTGTATGGACACTGTAACAGAGTCAGCACTGGAAGATGACTGGGAGAAAAATCCCTTGCTGCACCAGGGACTCGATCCCATTTTAGTATTGTTCCTGGCTCTTCAATATGATGCTCTACCAAATGAGCTATCCTCACCCATGTGTCCCTATTTCTTGATGAACAAGAACTTGAACAGTTACTTTCAATTTTCTATTTTGGACACTTAGCAGTGCCTTTAAATTTTTGTAATATTATGTTATGACCACTGTTGAGGTTTATCTGTTACACCATTTTAGATGACCTTGAGGGCATTAGAAAGATACCATAATTTAAATTGTAAATTCTTGTTCATTCAAGTGTAAACTTTGTATGGTTGTAAAATGCATAAAAATGATCACCACAAAGTGCTTGTCTTTAGGTATGTACTACACTTTGATAGTTGGTGCATTAATGGATTTGATCAACATTTTTAATATGGGCTCATTCATAAAACAATAATTTATTGTCCTTATAAACATTTGCTTTGAAAACTACCATCAATGCAACATGTAAATAAATAAAATTCAAATTGACCATATAATTCATTGCAAGATATATAGATATATATTAATGTTTAAACAAATTACAATTATAGCTAAAAACAAGTTAATAACAACATAACATGCACACATACACGTGCATGCATGCACTCACACATGCAGGCGCACACACACAGGCATGAGAGTGCAAGGCATGCTGGCGTACATGTACACACCCACACACACGCGCATGAGTGCATACACACATGCATACATACATACACACATGCACAGCTGCAACTGACCGCTTTTCTGTGATGACACATGCACAACAACAACAGCAACACACTCTCATGAACACACATGTTGTATACACAGTCACCAGAAAACAGCATGAAAGACCTGTGACAGGCAGTTGATCTAGCTGCGCATTCCTGGGGCAGAATACTGACTCTGCATGTGCATTCTTTGATCAAGAGTGGAATGAAAGATTATTTGTAGCTTTGAGTCTGCACTTTGGGATTCAGTAATGTTTTCCTGAGGGAAGCTGTTGATATTATGAGTGAAGGACATGTATAGCATCAGAGCAAATCTTTTGTGCTTGTTGGACTAGGGTCTGTTCAGATTTCCTGGAGTGAAGGAGAGAGAGTACAGCCTACTATTTTTGAAGAAGTGCTTGTGATGCACAGGAGTTGTGATTTAGACTGACCTGACAGGTTTCCATAGAAAGATATCTAATCATGCTTCCAGTGGTAGCACAACAGAACAGCAATATGTTTGTACTAACGCCAATGCACCGAGTCGCTGAAGGAAGAGACACTTCTGGGCCCAGGAGCACACATCTTCAACATGTATGCTCCAGCTGAATTTGCTGTCAGTGTGAATACCCAAATACTTGTATGACCCAACTTGTTCAATGGTTTGATCACTGATAATATAGATTTTCAGCAAGATGTTTTAATTGGTTTGGATTTCATTATCATGATCAAATTTAAAGGTTGTGATCTGGGTAAAAACTTTGTTTTTGTTTTTTGTTTTTTTTGTTTTTACAGATTACTGTTCCTTCATTTTTAATTTTAGTAACTGTCTTCTTCTGGTCTGTTTCTTCTTTTGTCTACCTTCTGGGTCAGTAATGATTAAAAAAAAAAAATCCTGACGAAGAGCTCTCTGTTAAAACATTGTATTTCCGCTTTAGTATTTTACTGCATGGGTCAAAATGCCCAGAATGAGACATTTGGAAAGACACAGAGAATGTCATCATAACTTCATTTATTATGTATCAGACAAGGTCTGGTGTTATTTACTATGCATGACATGATTTTATGTGATGTGCACATAAAACCTTGTAATAGAACAGGAATGGAAAAATACATGTACGAGTTGTAAAAGATGTGACCTTAGGAGCTTTGCTTCTGTATTTTAAAGGAACTGTAACCTATATATATTCTTTTTTTAATGCAACATCCCATAACAATTATTTTGAAGAGTGCATTGTAAATGAATGTGATTATTATTAGTATTACACACACATATGTACACAAATGTGCTCACACATACATGCACACTCACATACACAGGCACATGTATACGAACACATTCACCCCCCCATATATAGGATGTCAGCATAGTTTGTCACCTTGCATGGCAACATAACCCCCCCTCCCCTCCCACCCCATGCAAGTCACTGTCACTGTCTATGTTTGCATTAGATCTTGTTATTTCAGATATCAACACACTTAGTTTGTGTGCAAAGATCAGTAGTATAAAAAATATAAGCTTGACAAACATTCAGTGACATGTTGAACCACCACTGTGACCTTGCAAGACAAGGTACTCTGGCTTATGATGATGTACCATCAAGTTTGGCTGCAAAGTGCTGAAAGACAAAGTAGAAATGATAATATTTTGATTGTATGAGCCCACATAGTGATCTTGACTTGAAAATTAAAGTTAGCAAAACATTTTTATGTGACACTGGCTCATAAAATAATGCATTACCAGTCTATGGTCAAATAAGGTATGAAATGGAAAAGTCAGCAACAACAGGTTTTTTTCAGCTCCATACCAACCGGATGTAATGACTTGTTTACTTGATTTTTACACTGTTCAAAACAAGTACATAACACACAAATGGAAGTGTCACATTATACTGTTTATTTTCATGTCAAGGTAGTTTCATTTCAAATGCCTACAGCTCCATACAATTTGTGTGCTAAAAGTAATTGATTGCTATTATTGGACTTCTATGGTGTTCAAAAAACAAAACAAAAACAGAAATGAGGCGACAATACATAATTCAACTTAGCTGTCATTATCTGTGATTTGGTAGTGTGTATCCAAGTGAGCGAGTGAAGGAAAACATGTTTGGCATTAAAACATACTGGAGCAAAACCAAACATTATGCAGGCAATCAAGTATGCACATGCACACATCAACAGATGGGGAGGACAGAAAAAGGGAAGCGGTAAACATGCATCAAAGATGCCATCATTTTATTATTGACAATGTACATTTTGCAAAGGAAAACGGGACTGAAATGATCAAAACCTGATGATTAACTTATACAATGATTGCGTCATGAGCTACTGAAAAGGATTTGGATTAATTTTTACTTTTAGCATCAATGTCAGGATCTCATCACTACATCAATTTCCAAGGCAAAGCTGGACAAAAAACAACAACAACAACAACACACACACACACACAAACTACAACAAATACCAAACAAAATCCTTGTGTAATAAAAACATAAAACCCATCATCATCTCTCCCTCTCTCTGAATGATGATCTGGATTGGGATTTGTCATGGTAGAAGATGAAAATTGCTGAAATTTGAACACTGAAATTGAGATTTAAAATCCTACCAGCAATGATTGCAATTTTGATTTTTCCAGGAGAAATCCCAATTTTAAATTGTCAGTAGAAATTTAAATCCTACTGGACTTTATTATATATATCTGGTAGGATTTAATATATATGTATCCAAATCCTGTGGATTTAAGATTCTACCAGTAAAACATATATATAGCTCATAATAAACAGCTTTTAAAGAGTATAAATTCTTCATAAAAAATGATTTTGAAATTGTCCCTAATATGCTCTTTAGCATCTGAAGACGTTAAGCAAAAAGATGGAATAGATTTTGAAAGCACGGCCATAAAAGGAGGAAAGCGAACTTGACTCGATGAGCAAGATTCAGTTTACAACCAGTTTTCTTCAAAGAGCTTCTTCTTTAAATGTTGCTTTACTTCAACAGAGACCATGAGGACTATTAGGGATGGGAGCTCTGCTTTAAAAGCTGTTCATTGTGAGCTATATCAGAGCTCAGGAGCTGCATGAGGGTCAAGGCAGATGTCCTGGGCTCATTCATACAGTCGTACAGTCTCTGTGGATGTAAAGCAATCATTTGAAGAAAAAGAAGATAATTTATATAAATATATGCAGAGCCCAGGAGCAGTCTGAACAGGGAGATGGAGCTGGGCTCTCATAGTGAGTTGGACAGTCCTTTGTTTCAGGTTTCAGCAGCTGGTTCTCCATACACTGTATTTGTAGACCATGAGCCAGCCTATACACCCCCCTCCCCTCCCCCAGGATTTTACCACATGGTAATATCTGGGTGCCTTGGCCATCAAAGTACACAGTTCAGGTTGTCTGCAAGTGAGCTGTTGCTGTTTGTGTCTGTGATGCTGATTCTAATAAATACATTGTATGGATTTCCAAATTGCGGTGTCCTCGTCTCTTAGCAACTCATTTATTATGACAAAAAAGACCATTTCCATATATTATTTTATTGTTTGAACAGTTTAATATGTTGCAGCTTTCAGTTTCTCTTTGTCTTAAATGTGTCTTTGTTATTGGGCACTGCGGATGCAGAAATATTAAGGTCCCCTCTGTTAAAAACCCAGAGCTGACAAATGTTTTCCCTTAAAAGCATGGAGTAGGTCAGAATATAGCCAAGCATGCTTAGTCAGTGCTATAGTTTGTTCCTTGTCCTAATTTCCACTTCCCCGGTCCATTCAACTTCATTTTTTTCCAAATCCTCTCCACACTTTTCAATCGCATTAGTCTTGGAGGAAGCGAATTCCCGCGTTAGCCTGTGAAACAAAATGGGCACACTGCTCATAGTCAATTGATTTAAGCCGGTTCTCATGTCGAGTGCCTGCAGAATATAAATAGGCACCAAAACATGTGTTACTGTGCCTCAAAAAGGTGATCTAGACTTTACTTGTGATCTGATCAATTGCTCTTTAATTTTGTACTGAATGCATTACAGGGAATCTGTCTGGAAGTATCTTTTGCAGTTGTAGATAATGATATGGGCTAATTATTGACTGTTTTGGCTGGGATGTTTGCTATTGATTGTGTTCTGTGTATAGACCATTCCCATAAGAGAAAATTTTAGAGTGCTCTGCCCCTGCGTAAGGCGGAAGTTTGTTGACTGGGACGTTCCAGCGGCTATGTTAGGCCTACTGGGTGTCGCCTGAGTGAAGGCAGTTTCGATCAACCGCAATACTAAAAAATAACTACCATGGGGAAGGATACTGTGTGTGCTGTTTGAACTACAAAGGAAAGGAGGTAGAGGGACGTGAATTAAAGTTGCACAGATTAACTGCCAACAAGAAACTGCGGAAAGTTAGGTGGTCACTGCTCAGTGAAACTGGTCAAAAAAGTGACAGCATGTTTGCCACTATAATCAGCGCAGCTTTGTTTTATACTATTTTATTTACTTTATTTCGGACAGAATTCTTTCAGTATCCTGATGCTTTGAAAAACAGGGGTGGGGGTGTATATTTAAATTCAGGTTTGGCAACCTTCTATGGCACTGGTTTTGGTACCTGTAGCTATACTGATAAGCAGTAAGAAATAAGGAGAGTAATGCATTGAATACAATTTTTTTAATCAAAGTCAGATAACAATTTCAGAAAGTCAGTAATGATTTGTGAAATCACTGACAGTGTGCACAATCACTTTTGTGAATATCTTTGACATTTCCTAGCTGTTCATCTGTATTGTTGGCATAATAGCAAAGAGCCTGCTGACTGCAAGCTGATACATGAAACTGTCCAGCAGTTGCATGCTGAATTAAGCCAAACCAGAGGTGCCATCCGGTGGCGTCAGTTTAATGGCTCCTGAACCTAAACTGTTTTACTCAGACATAACAAAGGCAAAACTGGTAAGTTTTTTGCTGGCATGTTTTTTGCCTATTTTCCATATGGTGTGAAACTGATTTAGATTAAATGGAGGTAGAACAGTGAATAAGCCAGCACGTGCAGCTGTTTTGTGACAGTAGTTTACTGAGGTTTGAACATATGTGCATTTTTTGTAAAAGGTTGCTTAACTTTTGAACTTGAGTATGTTCTATTCCATGACGTCATCCATTAATGCAGGCGTTAATCAGACATTCTTTGTGACTCTCTCAGACACCATGATACATTTGGTGGTAAATGAAGCACTTTTGTTCAATATTGTTACACAAGCATTGTACAAAATTTTCTTTTTTTTCTTTTTTAATACTTCATTAATCCCATGTGCGTAATTCAGGCCACCATACCTGGGTAAGACAACACCAGCCACAAGAGCAGTGCTAACCATTGATACCATTGATGTGCGGTATTTTTGTGTGTCCAAAGAATGGTATAGCTTCCTATTGTTTGGGATTTGTAAGGGACATGCCCATTTTAATACATGCGATTAAGCTGCTATGTACCATCTCAGATAATCCCTAAAAGCAGAGTAGTTCATCTTGCAGACAAGCAGATATTGAAAAGACACATACTGAGCTATCCAAAAATCATTGTCTCTAAAAATCCTCGGGTGGGGGGGGGGGGGGGGGGGGGGGGGGGGGGTTCAATACCTGGCCCATGGACTATTGTGACTTTGTTCTGCACAACTGTTCAAAGAGTAAGTTGTGGAGTATGCAAATTGCTTTGCACTGGCGATGTCTCCATCATCTTAACATCTATTGTTCCCAGGGCCGATAGGCATGATCAGCAAATAGCCCCCCAATTGCTGTTTATCTTCTAAATGGTGATGACAGTGAAAAACTAAGTTATAGACTCATTGACATCACATTGTATGAAGTTGACAGTTCATGCTGCCTTTACTGACAAAGACTACCAGTATTTTGGAGAACTGATGCACCCATAGGCTCTTAATGAAGGGAGCAGTGCTTTTTTCTCTCTTGAAAGCCAAGCTTTCAAAATATTTCTTTATAAAGAATTTCAAAATTCTGTTTAAGCAGTTTTCTGTTTAGTTTTTAGCAGCAAGTGTCTTTAATTTTCATCAGTATCCTATTGTAGGACCTGTATAAGTACACTGTTACAGGATCCTAGCGGGGTACATGACACAGATTCCTCAGAAGCTCATTTCCATCCAGCTTCTTTCTTCGTCAAATGCATTGTGTTTGGGAGTCTGTCCAGCCAATGCCAACGCTAACATTTGTCGCACTTTCCAAGCTTTCATATATGCTCCATTTTGTATCCTCACAAAACAGGCAATTCACACAAAATTCACAGATCATGTCTTTGCATGGCAACCACCAGTTTAACAGTCTCTCACAGTCCTAACATGTTGAAACACTGCAGCGTGAGGAGCTGAAAAACTGAGACCCTGTGTGCAGATTTAATTTTCAATTGCAATTTCAAATGTTTTATTCCAAAGGCTGAGTCATGGCCCAAAGTGCGTCTCTGACACAGCTGCCTTTCCCCCAGGGATCTGACACAAGGTTTCATTGGGCAAATCCCATGTGTGACAATACACAAGTCCAAATCTCTGATAGGCCAGACTGATAGGACAGCAAACAGCTCCCAATGCATTGGGCTCATTCCCTGGTTGACAATGCAGAAATGCAAGTTGTTCCTGTTGCATACAGGCTACAACTGTTCAAAGGAGCCCTGACAAGGAGGTACGTCCTGTCATCGTTGCTCAAGTTAAGGAGTTGATTGATGCCACAGTACGGCCAAGTCTTGAGAAATGCATGGATTTTGTCAGACCATACAAAGCTGACATGTGCGTGCATGTCTCTGTGTCTTGTTCACCTCTAGTGTCCAAGAGAAAGAAGTGGTTTGTGCCCTGGTGTCCTCTTATGATTCCAGTACTGGTCAGCATAGGGGTGCAGCTGCATTTATTTCAAACAAACGCAAATCGTTTCTCATCACAGCTGACATTATGCACATCTGTGCTCTCAACACACCGTTTGATGTTTTTGATCTTGGGCAGAATGACATGGATGTACAGACAGGAAAGAGGCATCATCTACATCAAGAGGTGGAGAGTAAACAGGAAACAAGAGGTGGACGGTTGCAATGCTTCGACTATCTCAACTTGCCGGTATTTCTGGCCTCCGCATACAACTTTCTGTTAATGAATTCTTCCATGGCTGCCTCATTGTTGGCACTATGGATAGAACCCGCAGCCCCTCCTCCCCCAAAGGCATTGGCCTTGACCTTGGCCCCACCACCCCCACCTAGTGCCCTCTGATGATAATCTGCTGCTTTCATTAGCGGATCCATGAAAGGACCATCTAGCATAGCTCTGTTGTTGGCTGGAGGCAGGTTGCGCCTACTGAGCTGAGGTTCCTGCCGGTTGAAGGGAACTCCACCTCCCTGCAAGCTGACCCCGCCCCTGGGCATCCCTGCACCACTTCTCTGCAGCAAGGCAACACCTCCTTGTATTTTGGGAGCCCCTCGCTGCATCACTGGCACCATTTCAGCAATCTGCCTATTCTGCACCCTGGAGGCAGCCCCTTTCCTGTCTGTACGTCCCTGCATGAGTGGGCCATTCCCATGCATGAGTGGGCCACCCCCTTGCATGAGTGGGCCATTTCCAAGCATGAGTGGGCCATTCCCTTGCATGAGTGGGCCACCCCCTTGCATGAGTGGGCCATTTCCCTGCATCAGTGGGCCATTCCCATGCATGAGTGGGCCAACACCTTGCATGAGTGGGCCATTTCCCTGCATCAGTGGGCCAACACCTTGCATTGGTGGGCCAGCCTCCTGCATCAGTGGGCCACCCCTTTGCATCAGTTGGCCATCCCCCTGCATTAGAGGGCCACCCCTTTGCATCAGTGGGCTCTCATGCACTGGGAGACCTCCCTGCTGGACAGCAGGTCCTTGCATCATCCTAGCATTTGCTGCCTGATCCTTAGACAGGAATAGCTGCTTCTCAAAATCATTGAGCATCTCCTTGGGAGACTTGGTATTCTTTTTCTGCTGTTGTTGTTGTTGTTGTTGCCCCGCTCCCAGCAGCCCAGGGCCCAATGTGTCCTTGGCTTCATTGGCCAGACTGGTGGGAGAACCCTGGTGCTCGAACCTCCAAACCTGGCTCTCCTCTCCTCGCCGGCAGCTCTGCATCACCAGGCGGGGACCCTGCATCAGCTGCAGGCACAGGCCTGTCTGGTCGTGCTTCAGCTGCAACAACTGTGGACACAATCATCATCAGCATTATGATACTCTTTGACACCATTCTGCTCATGTAGGTCAATTGTAGGACATCGTCACCTGCAGCATTGTTATTATTGCACATTTGCCACAACTGTAATGAATCATTATCATCATCGTCAGTCATCATGTTTCCCAACATCATCAAATTCACCGTTCAAAAATGTGAACAATCAACAACCTTCAAAGTTCTTCAACTGTAAAACAACCAAGGGCACTCCTTTTTTTTTTTCTTTTTTTTTAAACTTCAGTTTTCCTTCAAATAATTATATCTAGCAATATTAAATAGTAGCCTACACTTTTAATATGTGTACCACATGCGAGTAAAGAATCAACGGCATTGCATAATGCATTCAGCTTAATAATCTCTCTCTGTGTCTCTGTCTGTCTGTCTCTTAACCAATACTATTTTAACTTACTCAAATATGTCTAATAAGAAGCTGTTTTTCAAATGTTACCACCAAGGAAAATGCAGAATTTGTTTTAAAAAACTTCTCCCATCAGTTTACACACATCTTGATAGGAAGCAATACCTTTAGGGGTCATCATGTCTGCCACATTCATAATTCCTGCTCAAATCCAGTCTTTAAAATGCAACACTTGTCCTTGACATGTTATGTTTCAGTTGTTCCATAGCAAGGTACAGCTGGAACTTGTACAATTAACATGATCATTGTCAATCCACATTTTCAGCACCGCCTGCGAAAAATATGACTCCACTTCATCCACACCTTTAAACAGTCCACTGTTAACAGCCCACTTACCTTTTGGTAAGGTTTTGCATTTACGTTGGAATATGTTGGAATAAAAACATTCATACATGGGATACAATATTTTGGGATACAATATTTTGGGAGTCCAGGCCCATTTTCCCCAGTTTTGTGCTTGGCATAGCCTAACCACCCAGTCCAGCAAAAATACACTTGCATTTGCTTTAAATCAATCATTTTTAGACCTCCGTTTCCAAAGTTGTTACACATTACTATTCTCTTCACTTTTTCGAAGGCTTTTCTGTTGCAGTCTTTTTTCGCCACAAAAATCTGAACAGCAGCCTATTAATGTCTGTCAACACATGATCGGGCATAACAAGAGCTCGCATAATGTACACAACTTGAGATAAAAAATGTTTTAATAATACATATCTTTCCAACAATACACACACACCAAAAAAAAAGAAAAAAAAAAGAAAATCCCATGTAAAGATCAGTCTTTTTTAATGGCTTGAATTATTTCTGTCCAATTTTCCTCAACTTACGAGGTGCATTTATCATTGCAAAAATAAACTTGAAGAATTTTCACCTTCGTTTTCCAGATAAAGTTTTTAAAAGTTTCTACACACTGTTTTTTACTACCAAGCCACATTGCTTCTGACTTCGTCTTATTTCCAGACTAGATATCTGAGAAAAACCCTCCACAATGAACAATGTGTAAAAACAATGTTATATTGTCAGCATACAAGGCAATCTTAACAACAGTTTCCATATTTACACCTTTCACAGCACTCCAGTTCCTTATTCCTTTAATATCCTTACAATCCCTTTTAACAGCAAGAACAAAAGCTAGCGAGGAAAATGGGCAGCCCTGCAGAATTCCAGACTCTACTGCAAAAACGTCTGAGAGCCATCCACAATAGCTTACACAGCTTTTGATGTCTTTCATCAAAACACAAACCCATTTCACAAAGTCTACACCAAAACCAAATTTTTGAAAAGCATTTATCATAAAATCCTTTGAAATGCTATCAAAAGCATGAACATAATCTATCATAACTAACAATCCTGGTTTGATTTAATACATTTTGTTGATCAGTAATATCATCAATCAGGCGTAAGAGCACTGACACATGTTGGCCTTTAATATATCCAACCTGATCACTATTTACTACATCACCAATGACTACTTAATCATAATGCAATACATTTCACCAACAGTTTGTAACTGCTGTTTGTGAGAAAAATCAGTCTCCAGTTTTTCAGTTCATTTTGTGGTAATTCTTTACCATAAGAGTAATAACCACTTTACACTGTGATGACATTTTCCCATTTTCAAAGGCAGAATTAAATGAAGCTGTAATAAGTTTACCAAGGCGTGACCAAAATACTTTGAAAAATTTAACAGTTATGCCATTGCTACCTGGGGCAGACCCAGTTTTCATTTGTTTCAACACACTTAGTACTTTGCTTTCTGGAAGAGCCCCTTCACAGCTTTTTCTTTGCTCCTCTGAGATGCGTGGAATACTAGTATCTTTCATGAAATAATCAATTTTTGCCATCATATTTACACCATTTACTTTCTTTTTGCATAAATCAGCAAAATAATTTCTCTGAACTGACAAAATGTCCTTTTGACTAGTAACTGATAGTAAGTAAACATAAGGCCCATGGGGAGAAGGTGGGGGGAGGTGGTGTGGACCTTTTATACTCTCCATAATCCTAGCATTTGCCCTGGGCTTTTCAAGATTAAAAAACACACCTGGTGTTCTTCTCTCCTTTTCACTCCACTTCGCTCTTGCACAAACTTGTGTTGTACATACTTTGTGCTGCTCGAACAAACTGAGTTTTAGTTTGACCTGCTCATGCTTTCTCTGAGTATCGATACATTGCGGGTCCCCACCAAGCACTGTGTCAAGGTCATTTAACTCACTGCACCAAGGCACAAGAATGTTTTCCTTTCTAGGCTTTTTCTCTTGCTATAACTTATTGACATTTTTTTCATTTTCACCATCAATAGTTCCCATAATGTTTGATAATCCAACTCATTCTCTCTTAAAAAAAGAGTCGATCAGAGTATCCATCTGGGTTACAATGTCACACAAGAGCAAATTATTCCAAGATCCATTACCTTTTAGATGGGCACTACTTAAAACGCGGCAACTTGAGCAGTGTGCCACACACGTCTGACAGCAGTCCACTCTTTGTCAGCACACACTATAATATAGAATACAGTGCAGAGTATCTGACAAACCTCTGAGTTGCTGCTCTGAATCAGTGTGACCCTTGTAGAAATGTTTCCCACCTGAGAAAGGGTTTCATGCAATGTGGACTGTTGTGGCACTAAATGGCCAAAATTCCATTAATTTAGCAGATCCACAGCACTGTTTCCAAACAGCAGTAACTGTCCATGGCTATGGTAAAAATATGTTTTTGGTAAAATAGCTAACAGTTACCAGCAAAAATATAATGATCACACGATCGTGTATTTTTTTCTCCTGTCATTTTAGCTTATCTTATAATCTTTGTGTCATCTGATCTAGTAGTTGACCGAATGAAGATATTATGAAACCATACATGACATTACAAATCTCATAAAAATATTTTCCAGTAGTATAAAACTGGACATGTTTATTTGTTGGGTTGTAAGAAGAAAAAATGAAAATCAGTTTATTACCAACAAGTATTAAAACGTTGGGCAAATGAAGGAGTAAGTAACTTGGTGTTTTACACCCAGTCAACCATTACAGTTATATCAGGGCGAACACATGAAGGAAGAGAGAAATATTATGCTGCCAAAGTGCCAAAGTTTTTGAGATCTTATGCATATCAGTCCCCTCTGCCTTCCCCTACACTGGAAACACAAGATGATCTAAAAGATGTTAAAATGTGACTGGGATGAGCAATAATGAAATAGTGCAATGAACTACTTCACCCCTCTAAACAGGTTTGCCCTGTTCTGGTTGACTGGGTGTAAACAGGTCCTTTGTGGAAACAGAAGAAAAAAAGAAAAGAAAAAAAAGTAACAACAAAACAAACATTTGCTGTGATGTGGGGCATTTGAGTTTTTTTTTAAATCATACTGAAAAATTGAGGCAGCTTTAGTTAAAACTGAGGCAGAGAGTAAGGTTGTAATGTTTCCCTTACTTTCTCTGCTTGCTGCTGCTGATGGACAATGGTTGCAATTACAATTACTTCAGCTGGACATGCTATCTCATAAATAATCATTTCCAAAGATATGAAACTGAATATGTTTGTCCTGAAGTTATGGACAGAAGATGAATATCTTTTCACATGTCCGCATCATATTAAAAGGGTTGACACGTGTTACATGTTGTGATGACATCTTGTAAGTCTCCTCCCCTTAATGTAAGTCCCCTCCGTTTTTCTTATTGTCAGGCACACCACTTCTACACCCCACTCCTGCCCCATCAGCTGGAAAGTCCTAATCCTACTCTTTATTCTCTCTTCTTTTTTTTTCATGAACAGTTGTTGAGTGCCTCACCTCAAGATGAACCCTAAGCACTTTACAATGGTGACTATAGCACTGTTCTCTGCTTCCAAGCAGACCCACTGCACTCTAGTTGCATGCAACTCTAAATGAGTGACTGCAGCTTTGCAATGCACATTTTGAATATCCACCAAAGTAGTTACAATGCTGTTTAGTTGCTACATGGCTGGTGCTACATGAAACTGCTGATGTCTTATGGGCATGTTCTGTGTACACCATACACCCATGCATCAGTGTACAGTGTCACTTTATTTGAAGCCACATACGTAGGGTGCATGTGTGTTTAGCTGTAGCCTGCCACCTGCACCTTTGGCAAAATGACTGGGATCTTTACAATTAAGCTACATGGGGGTGGATCGGATACTGAAATAAGAGTCCTACAACCCTTTCTCATCCTGTCAGTTGGCACTATATTATTGAGGTTTTGCCAAAGTTTTTTTGTTTTGTTTTGCTGTCCCATCATCTGTTCCAACATGGGGGTGGGGTGTGTGTGTGTGTGTGTGTGTGTGTGTGTGTGTGTGTGTGTGTGTGTGTGTGTGTGTGTGTGTGTTGTGTGAGAGAGAGAGAGAGAGAGAGAGAGAGAGAGAGAGAGAGGAGAGAGAGAGAGAGAGAGAGAGAGAGAGATAGTTACATTATTATTTTTTGCATAATTATTCTATTAGAACATTCTATGGATGGAGAACCTACAGTCAAATCATATATCTTGACTACAGTCCATGGTATTGGATCAGCATCATGTAGGCTTTTTGGCCTTTGCCCTGCCTGCTAAGTCTTATTTTGGTGTATATTATAGTCAGCACTGTTCTTCTCAAGAGTGCTGTGTGTATTGACCTGGCTTGGTTTTGTCAGTTACCTTGCGCTAAGTATTTTCGGTTCCCAATGCTTATTTACAAGGGTTTTAAAGGCGTTTAGTGTGCCTGCTAATACAGTGTTGGATGGCAAGTTGTTGCATGATGTTAAACCAAAATGGACCTCCATTCGCATCATCAGTTATCATCCTCATCGATCACTGCATAAATTAAAAAAAGTCTCAGCTTCTGTAGGCCTTCGTGCCATGCTTTCATGGTGGCCTCAGTCTCAGTGTTCCTCCCTCCTCTCTTGCCTGAGACAGGTCTGATCAAAGCCCTCAATGTTAGAGAGGATTGGTGGAGGGACGTAGTGATGGTCTGCTCTCTGGGGGAATGCTCACTCAGTCTCTGACTTAGCTAACATTGTCATCAGTAGGGGGCATATAGTAGGTGGTGTCTTGCAGAACAAGTACTACTGAACACCACCGAAGTGACTCAGCAGCAGTGCAGTGTCTCCTTTGGATGGCAGCCCACCAGCAATCTGACATCTCCTCCTGAGGACTTCTGTGGGTGGGGCCACGATGCAGAATCAGTCTTGGGTGTGACTGGATGTAGGGATGCTGGGACAGGCGGGGTAGGAGCAGTGCTTCTGATGTTGGAGCAGATGATGGGACAGCAAAACAAAACAAAAACACTTTGGCAAAACCTCAATAATATAGTGGTTTAGGACTTTGCCAAATTGACCCTTGCTCAATAGGTCAGTATACCAAAACCCACACAACTTCCCCCAGGTGTGATGTCAAAGTTATTCATGGTTTTGTTGTATATCTGTGATTAAGACAAACTACTTCACAATTTAAATTGCAACACCAGAAGTTAGAACATTCACCCTGCTTTACAAATGCAGAAATAATCTGAAATGATTTTCGGTTTTCAAATGACTCCTGTACATGAATGCAAAAAGCAGCAGCAAACAGTTTCACACTACTGAAATGCTGTCCTTTGTTGAAAAGGTTTGCTTTGAGAGTGGTGCCATTTGGCATATAATGTTCCGAAATGTCTTTGGGAAGTTCACATAATCGCTCAACTCGAGACACTGCCACCACCACCACTGCTGTGACAGGAACTAGGTCAAGGGGACAGGGCTTTGAAACTTCTGGGAAGACTTACTTGATCATTGTTGCAGTAACGTACCAGGCTGAGTTTGTACAAGTTTCAACACATCATGGATCAAGACCCTGCTACTACTGAGGTCAAGTAAGCTTTTACTGAATGCTGAAGAACCTAAACTTCTATGTGTTAAACACAGGTTAAATGAACATGATTTGCATTAAAAGTTTGTGATTGAACATGCCATTGATTTAATAACGATTTTACAAGAGGACTTTCCCAGACACCATAACAATTTTATGAATGCTTTCTGGTGTTTATTTTTGTCAATGTTTATTTTTAAATCTGGACAGTGTGTTTGAAGTAATTTCATTTTGCTAACCTTTTTATTGGGAACAGCATAAAATAATGGAAATGAATTGATATTGTCTGAAATTGCCAAGACAAATGATGATGGCAAAATCATTTTGATGTCATTACGATATTAATAATTTGACGTCAAGATTACAGAAAGGAAAAGAAGAAGAAGAGAAAAATGGGTCTAGAAATAGTTACTGATGGTAAAAATTACAAAATTGAAAAGAACTAGGAATATGTACACAACACGAGAACATGGGACAGGACATGTGTCTTGTTTTGTGTTCCACCTTGTTTTGGATAACAGGTAATAAATGCATTCTTTTGTGTGCTATTTTTCCTGTTGGAACAAACAGCCCATTGAATGAAAGCAATGAAGAATGGAGGATGAAACAGTAGTGTTTACATTTTCACAATTCTTTTCCGTGTTTTCAAGATTATGCAATCAAAGTAGAGATAGATTTGGAGTTATTACCATTTATCTTTGGATGATCAAAATTAAAAAAAAGCTGGGTTGGTATGAGACTGACAATGACAGGTTGCGGCTGGCAGACCTGGGTGACCAGGTGGACAGGTGGAGAGAACGAACATAAGTTTAGACGTCAGCATTCACTATTTCTCTCACTCACAATGACACAGTATACACACTATCCCTGTCACTCACATTGCCCTGATATAACCGCATTGGTTGACTGGGCATAAAACACCAGCTTACTTACTTACTGTCACTCACAATGACACTCTGTATTCATTATCTCTCATTCATGAAAGTGTGCACTTACCCCTGTCACTCACAATGACACAGTGCACTCACTAACCCTGTCACTCATAAGGAGTCACTTGTGAGTCACTGTTCCTGTCGCTCACAATGATACTGTGCACTTACTGTCTCTCTCATTCACAAAGTGACAGTGTGCTCATTATCCCTCTTACTCACACTAACACAGTGCATTCACTATCCTCTCACTCTTGACATAATATGCTTACTATCCCTCTCACTCACACTGTATGTTGCGCTCACTATTCCTCTCACTCATGTTGACACAGTACACTAACTATCCCTCTCACTCCCATGGACACAGTGCACTCACTATCCCTCTCACTCACACTGACACAGTGTGCTCACTATCCCTCTCACTCACACTGACACAGTGTGCTCATTATCCCTCTTACACTGACACAGTGTGCTCACTATCCCTCTTACACTGACACAGTGTGCTCACTATCCCTCTTACACTAACACAGTGCATTCACTATTCTCTCACTCTTGACATAATATGTTAACTATCCCTCTCAGTCACACTGTACGTTGCGCTCACTATTCCTCTCACTCATGTTGACACAGTGCACTAACTATCCCTCTCACTCACACAGACACAGTGCACTCACTATCCTTCTCACTCACACTGACAGTGTGCTCACTATCCCTCTCACTCACACTGACACAGTGTGTTCACTATCCCTCTTACTCACACTGACACAGTGTGCTCACTATCCCTCTCACTCACATAGTATGCTCACTCTTTCTCTTGCTCACAACAATAAAGTATGCTCATATAATAAAACAGTGTACTCACTCTTACTCACAAAGACAGTGCATTCACTCTCTTTCCCACTCTTGACATAGTATGCTCACCATCCCTCTCACTCACAAAGACAGCGCGCTCACTACCCTTCTCACTCTTAATATAGTATGCTCATCATCCCTCTCGCTCACACTGAAACACCACACCCATACCCCTCTCATTCTTGACATAGTATGCTCACTATCCTTCTCACTCACACTGACATCATATGCTCAGTATCCATCTCAGTCTTGAGATAATACGTTCACTATCCGTCTCACTCACACTGACATAGTTCGTTCACCATCCATCTCACTCACACTGACACAATGCGCTCACTATCCACATTGCTCACAACGGCAGTATGATTAATATCTTTCTCCAGTGCACTCACAATCCCTCTAACTCGCCCTGACACAGTGCACCAACTATCCTCACTCTTGACATAGTATACTCACTATCCCTTACACTCACACCAAACAGTGCACTAACTGTTCCTGTCACTCACACTGACACAGTGCACTCACTATCCCTCTCACTCTTGACATAGTATGCTCACTATCCCCTTCACTCACTCTGACTCACTGTGCCCACTATCCATCTGGACTGAACAGCAACTTGAGATATGTGAGGCAAGAAAACCTTGACTTGAAAGCTTCCCTTGAGCGCAACACAAGGAAAATCAAGGATCTTGAAGACCGTCTATCTAAATGTTCAGTTCCTCCCATTGAGAATAGTCATACCGGAATACAGGCCCACAACAGGCCTAATGCACTGAAACTAGATGGACAGACCCAAACAGGCCTTCTGCCGATGCCCCAAACACCTCCGACGGATAAACGTACAACATCCCTTCTCTCCACCACCACTGATGCAACCACTGATTCTTCCACCCTCAACTCGGAACAATCAAAGCAGGCATCTACAAACAAAACAGCAGCTGATAGCTTTGCTGACAACACCATACCTGACATCTGAGTGAACAGATCCAGACAGGTTCCTCCTTCACTGTGACTCCCTGATTGGTAACTCCAATCTGCGCCATGTGGACCAAAATGGCAAAATCCATGTCAGAACGGTTGGGGGAGCTACAGCTGGTGATTTCTCAGCAAGCCTGACCAACCAGTCACCCCAAGAGGACACTAGTCATGCTGTTTTCCACATTGGCACCAACGTCTGCTCGGACACTATGACCAGCAGCTGGTCACTGTTGGCTTCCGGGTGCTAGCCAAGCAACTGGTGAGGGTCTTCCCCAAAGCTGCCATAGCCTTCACCTCCATTCTCCCTCTAAACAGTGGATATACAAAGGCCACAGAAGACACCAACCAAATGCTAAACAGCATGTGCTCTTCCTATGGCTTTGTATATCTGCTAGAGCCCACTTTCAGCATGAAGCAACCCCAACATAAGCAGCTCTTCTCTGATGTAGTGCAACTAAACCAAAGAGGACTGGCGATCCTTCTGAGGAGAATAATTTTCTTCCTTCCTCGTAGCCAGAGGCAATTGCCACACACAAAGCAAACACACCAGCAATAACCTGGTGGAAATAATGTGAAAAGTGCTTGTGATGCTGCTGTCTGAAAACTGGAGTCAGCCTCACGACAAACGCAAGATCCCCACAAAGACAGCCACAAAGTCAATCACAAAGATGGCTACCAGTCACATCAGTCTCACTGCCACGTGGATACAAACTGTTCTATCCACCGGCGACACCCTGGTGGCCCATCATTGCTGGACAGTGGTGCTGCTGTGACCCGCGGTTCTCATGACAGTTCACGCCTCGAGCCACCATGCAGTGGACCCCTACCTGTCCAGTGGCCTTCGCTTGCTGGAGGCCCGCCACCACATGAGCCACCACCCAGTGGCTGCCCACAGGACTGATGGCCACAGCACCTGCTAGTGGCCTGTCCATGTGAACCAGGAAGAACCAGCAGAACTGTGGGTTGCAGTTACTCCATCACAGCCTTTATGACAGTCCTCACTGCATGACGCCGCCCAGGGGCCCCCCACCACTCCAGTGGCACCAGCCCATGCTTCCCTTCCCCTATCCCTTCCTCTGGCACTTCAACCCCTACAACCCATGGCCTCTGCATCACAGCTATATCCAGCAGCCCCGATCCCAGTCTCAGTAAATGATGATCTTTGTAGCGTAGCATCCTCCAGGCTTATTTGCAATGTTGCACGTTGGTCATCAGAATGTGTACCATTTGTATAACAAGGTTCCTGATCTGTGTGTATTCCTTAGCCAGTAAGCACTTAGCTATAACATTTTTGGTATCAGAGTCACGACTAGACTCCAGAACTTCTGACTGGGATATTAGCATTCCAAATTATTGTATTTCGAGAAAAGATTCAACTGTTATTGGACAGACTGGTATTGCAGTATACATACACAACTCTATTGCTGACATTACACACAGGCATCAAGACCTTGAAAGTGACCTTGTTGAATGCATTTGGCTTGAACTGAAACCAAGTACGAATGCTCCTAATATATATAATTTTTTTTTTACAGAAACCCTTCTGCTTCTTATGAATGGTTTGACAACTTTGTACAAATGATAGATAACATCCATAGTCTTAAACCCCATGCTGGTATTCTTGCACTAGGAATTTTAATACTGATTTACTAAAGCCACACTCTTCCTGGGACTCTACTATTACTTTGCTAGGCTTAACCCAACTTGTGAAATCACCTACTAGAATTATACAAATGTCTGTCACTCTTATTGACCATATATACACAAACAACCCAGACATAATCACTGATGTCAGTGTACCTGACCTAAGCATAAGTGACCATTGTCCCATCTCCTGTTCAAGATCGATTAAGCTTCCAAAATGTGAGCCCAAAACCTATTCATATATATCATTTCGATCTTTCAAACATCTTAATAAGGCTGCTTTTTTCAATGACCTGCACTGGGCCCTGTTCACTGAAGTCCTGAAGTGTACTGATCCCGATAAAGCCTTGGCAACATGGTACAATGTTTATCTCACTGTTGTCAATAGACATGCACCTTTAAAGTGCAAGCAGGTAAAACATCCAAGGTTACCACCATGGCTTAACAAAGACATCAAGGAAACAATGGCAGAGAGAGACAAACTAAAGAGAGAAAAATGTTTCCCTGAATACAAGAAATTAAGAAATAAAGTAAAATATCTTGTTAGAAAAGCCAAAAAATAATACCTTCAAAAGCTCATAGCGCGTGATAACAATATAGCATCTGTGTGGTGTGCTCTAGATGTGTTTATGAAAGGACATCGTTCTACTTCTGCCGACGCCCCAAAGAATCTAATTGCAAATGTTTTCAATAATCATTTCCTTTCTGTGTCAGAATCATTAACAGAACCAAGAACAAATGTATATGAGCACTCAAATCCTCTACATGGTTTCTGCAAACAAAAAACTAGCGGGCAAGACCCATTTGTAATCCCATATCTCTCCATTTTGGAACTAGGCAAATACATACTGAAGCTGGAAAACAAAAAAATCTAGTAAAAGCTACTAAAATTGTCACTGCCATACATAATAGACTCGCTTACATACGTTTTTAATTTATGCATTGAGAAAAACATTTTTCCATCTGAGCTTAAAAAAGCCAAAGCGGTTCCACTTCCAAAATCTATGGATAAAACACATCCAACCAATTACAGATCAATATCACTTCTGTCTGTTTTGTTAAAGCTTCTTGAAAAGCATGTGCACATTTATTTAAATGATTATTTAGAAAAACGGCAACTCCTTCACCCCTTTCAGTCTGGATTTTGGTGTAAATACTCATGCAACACTGCATTGGCATGTCTCACAAATTCTTGGCTAACAGCCATGAATAATTCTGAGGTGTCTGGAGTAGTATTCCTAGACCTAAAGAAGGCTTTCGATCTGGTTGATCATGATATCCTATTGAAGAAGCTCATCATTTATCTTAAAAACTCAAGTTCTTTATCTTTTTTTAAATCATATCTTCATAATAGAACACAATGCATCTTACTCCATGGCTCTTACTCCTCTAAAGAGTCAGTAAAGTATGGTGTACCACAAGGTTCTGTTTTGGGACCTATTCTTTTTAGTCTCTTTTCAATGACCTTCCATTACATGTGAAAAATATCTGTTGTTTGTGACATACTGACAAATGACACAACACTGCACACATCTGGAAAAGATATTTTGCAAATCAGAAGCAATATGCAAGACAGCTTAGATCAGGTAACCAATTGGTGTGATAATAATCATATGGTCATCAATCTGATCAAGACCAAGTCTATGACAATCACTACCAGACAGAAACACCAGTTATCATCCTTACCGCTCAATCTTTTTCTAAACGGGGCAAAAATTGATCAAGTGTCAGAACACCGTCTTTTAGATAAAACCATAGACAATAAACTTCACTGGGACTCACATACTAATAATGTATGTAAAACAGTTTCAAGACGAGTCTTCCTTCTGTCAAAATTAAGGTACTTTGTAGATATCGACACCAGGAAACTGTTCTTCAATGCCCACATTAAACCTCACATTGATTATGTGTCAGTCATGTGGGACGGATGTAGTGATTGTCCTCAAAAAGAGATTAAATTCTCTGCACAGAAGAGCTGTAAAGTTAATCTTTCCAGATACAACTCTAACTACTGACCAGAAATTAAGAGAGATGAGAATAATGAGCCTGCAAAAACAACTTGAATGTAACAAGGGTTTGTTCATGTACAGGGTCCTTAGCAATGAGGCCCCAGTGTACATATCTAACCTGTACACACACACTGCCTCATGCTATTTCAACTCCAGGAACTATCAGCTTAGTTTGCCTAGGTCAAGGATAGACATATTCAAAACAAGTATATCCTTCTCTGGTGCTTATCTATGGAACAACCTACCTCTGACAGTCAGATCTTGTCAGTCACTCAGCTCCTTCAAGCGCAAACTTCGAGCACACCTTGAAGTAGTTACATAGGATGGATTGTGACATAATACTGCTATGGAGACAGAGGTTTTTGAGTGATTGCCATTGCAATGACTGGTTATTTGAGACCCATTTTATACACCCATAGAACTCAGCCTAGTCCTTCTGACTGCTTGTGAGAGTGCCCCCTTCCCTTCCCCCCCATTTCTTCCCCTCTCTCCCTTACTGTTCTTTATAAGATAAGCACCCACTGCTTTTTTCTTTTCTTTTTTCTCCCCAGTACTGGTGTTGAATTGATCAGATGTTCTACTGCCTTATTTCCTGGATGTATGCTCATAATGTATAACTAAGTGATGTATGCATGTGTACATCTGGCTCTGTGAACACCTATGTTTTGTGTGGAAATTCTCATGTATCAAATTTCACTCACTCATTCATGCCATACAAATGATGCCTGTAATTTTATATTTACTCATCAGTAGCTTTGCAAGGACTAGTTGTTAGACGGGTTTTTGACTGAATCTAAACTACAATCCTTGTAAATAAAGTTTTAGAGCTCGAGTTCAAGTTCTCTGTCTCTCTCAGACAGAGAGAGAGACTGAGGTTTTTGCTATTGCAAATAACTGGTCATTTCAGACCTATTTATACACCCATAAAACTCCACCCAGTCCTTCTGACTGCTTGTGAGAGTGCCCCCACCACCCACCCCACCCCCGCCCTGCCTCCCCACCCCCTTTTTTCTTCTTCTTTCTTCTCCCTCTCCCTTACTATTCTTTATAAGATAAGCATTGACTGCTTCTGTTTTCTTTTTCGACATGAACTGATCAGATGTTCTGCTGCTTTATTTGCTGGTTGTATGCTCATAATATGTAACTGAATGATGTATGGCATGTGTTCACCTGGTGCTGTGAACACGCTATGTTTGTGTGGAAATTCTCAAGTATAACGTTTCACTCATTCATTCATTGCCATACATACATGTATATAAATAATGCCTGTAATTTGATATCTACTCATCAGTAGCTTAGCAAGGACTAGTTGTTAGACAGGTATTTGACTGAAGCTAAACTGCAATCCTTGTAAAATAAAGTTTTTGAGTTTGAGTTCTAACTCACAGTGAGAACATGCACTCATTATCCCTCTGACTCATGTTAAAGTACTTTTCTCTCTATAGCCTTATCCCCACGCAGGGCCTCTGAATACAAGAATTCTCTCAGAATTCCCAAGATGAGCTTAAAATAAAATCTCTACAAGATGAACTGTTACCCATAACCCTTACAAGAACAAACAGGACAGGCACTATTTATGCTAAGATACATCTGACACATTCTGAGCCCCTGCATTCAGTTAAAACAAAAATCCTGCAAAATAAGCAAGGACACAAGTACACAAAAGCAGCCTATCACATACAAAAAGAAAGTCTGCCTAAACATTTGACTGGGAGTGGGAGGAGCAGCCAGTCACATGTGAGTAACAAAAATAATCACAAGGCAATTGCAAAGAAATGACAACGCAAAAACAAAGCAAATCGCAGAACAACGACAAAGAAAATCACATGGCAACAAAGAAGAGACAGTAAAGAGAGAGAAACAAATCATATGACAATAACAAAAGAAATCACATGACAGTGATAAAAAAAAAAGGCATAACAATGATGAATCAAATCACCTCACAGATCACATTACAGTGATAAAACAAACACATGACAAAATGCATGATACTAACAAAACAATGAACGTTGTATGCAAGAGGTAGCAGCACATTAAAAAGCTGAAGAAAACAACAACAACAACAACAACAAAACAAATGACAAAACCCATGCTAAATCACACCCCAACACCACCCAATTCTTCCAAAAACAAACACAGAAACTCCTAACACAAAACAAACCTACAAAAATGTAGTTATTAATTTTTATAGCAGCTCTGCCATTCAAGGTCAATGCATAATGCAATCTGTACATGTGTGCAGGTCACTGGCATACAAACTGTAGTCAAGTTTGATTGATAGTTCAAAACTTCTCAGTGTAAAACCACCCATAAAGCAGTGTCTATAGGCCCCCATGAACCTTCCACGGACTGTGAAGCCTGACATTCTTTTGCTGAATTTGCTGCACTTGTAATGCATAGATACTCCACACCCCAGGAGGGTGCAATTTGCAGCAGAGGCATAGTTTTGAGGCAGCTTTAAGTCGCCTTTCACAAGGTGTTGGACAACTTACACCCATTTTACCAAACTAAACAACTAAACTGCTACATTAAAGACAAAATTACCAGCACTTGTAACCACAGGTTTTTACTGGCACCTCCACTCATTGTAAATAGCAGTAGGTATGATAAATATGAATGTGATTCTTGCTCCATTGTCATAAAGCATACCCTGTCATCAGCATCTGGGAGTAAAACAATGTACCTCATAAAATATATCCAATAACTGATTCTGTCCTACTGAATGAGCCTTCATGTGTCTGGTATTCACCACAAACTGAAAAACTGTGCTTTTACCATTTAACAAACTTCATACCACAAGAATTGCAATATAGCCAAGACTGACAGCAGACATGATGTCCTCCTGCCCCTATTACCTAGATGTTACACTTTGAATAATGGGCTAATTGCCTCATTCTGGCCTTAGGGCCTAGATACACAAAAAGATGCAGAATTTAGTATAATACAACTAATTCTCCCCCCCCCCCCCCCTTTCCCCCATTCCCCAAATACAATGAATACCAGCAAATAAACAAATGTTAATAAAACAACTTTGCAAAACAGGGCATGCATCACAAGACTCCAGCACAATGCTAGATCATACCGGTGTGTAGGTCCATGTGCTGTGGTTGTTCATTCCCTGTCAAGAACCATCATGTTCACATTCATTTTACAGTCACTATCCAAAAGGTCACCATTTACATTCATTTTAAGATGTTAGCTAGCCACTTCACTATAGACTTTTGGCTGTCAACTATAACATTGGATGCATTTGTCTGTCATTTGTCTATATGTTGAAGTAATAGGAATCTGTGAAAGCAGCACCTGAGTAAAGTCTGGTGTTCAGTAACTGAACAGTGGGGCGGGGTGGAGCAGGTTGATGCACTTAAATTTAAATAGTTAAAAAGGGTGGTCAATTTTCTCTGTCAGATTCAACAAAACATTAACTTTCATCCACAGACCTCCAAAACTGGACCCCCAGTTTGCACTGTGTAGTTTGGAAGTGAGTACTGCTTTTTTGTGACAGCACATGCAGGGAGAGGCAAATATCTACTGTAAGTGAAATGGTCGCTTAGTCATCAAGTCATTGTGGAAGAAACTGTTCTGTTGCCATAGATACAGGTGCTATGTAGCCATCATGACATAACAGTGTTACTGGTGTTTTGGTGTTGGCAGAAAGCAGAGGCAGAACAAGAAACAACCAAAACAAAAAACGACACCAGCAATACAGCTCTCCAGTCCCTAAACTCCTCCAGCACCCCTGCCATCTTCCTCATCTAAGCCTGACTTCCACAACCACAACGAAATACTGCCATGCCATCTCTGGCATGGACCAGCAAGACACCCAAGTATTAAACAGATGTACAGCAGCCTCTGTTCACCTACATCACTGCCTTCAAGAATTTGCAGTTGCACCAAGAACACCACTGATTATCAAGTGAAGCTGAGACAACACAAGAGAACTGGGCTGTCTGTGCTCAATTCAGACTGAGGTCTGCATGATCTGCATGACAGCCACAAAACTCCAACCAGCATGCCAAAGCACACAGTGCAGCTACTTCCACAGAATCAATGCCCATAATAACACTTAAGTGGGGGTTACTTCTGTTAAATACCATTTTTGCCATATTTTACCATCCCATTCAAATCACACAATTCAGTATGTTCACAGTTCACTACTCACACAAAAAATATCTATTCTTCTCAACAATATCCAAACCCATAAAAGATTCAAAAGAACACTTATTTATTATGACACAGACGCACAATCTGCAAATTTTGGGGGTAATCCCCTTCATCAAGTGACAAAACGACACTTAAACTAGTTTCCTACTTAACTGGATCTTGTTTTAGAATGCTAGCAGTCATTCTTGTTTCAGATTTTTCTTCTCAACAATATTAAGTATTTTCAAAAATATTAAACATTAAGAATTTATTGTGTTCAACAAATATTTTATTAATTGAGGGTGGTGATGGGGGACCACCCTCACGAAAAGAAAACGACAAAAAAATTGCTTCTGAAAGTGAAGTGAGCAAACTTTAAATCATACGTTTGTGTAAGTCCAGGTGTGGAAGGGTTCATCATGGCAGGTGATGAGGATGGGCACCATGTCCACCCCCTCCTCCTGCACTCCAACGCACTGCAGCACCGATCGAAGCTTGTGATCCAGGGTCAGGGCAAAACTCTGGAATCAGGTCATGAACGTTAAAGTTCAACATCAGGGCAAAACTCTAAAACCAGTCAACAGAAACTTAAAGTTTAATGTCAAGGTTATACCCTGGAATCAGGTCATAAAGCTTTGAAGTAAAAAAATGTGTAGCTTATTTTTTTAAACAGTTTTTGCATATGAACATCGTACACCTAGCATATATATATAAATACAAAATTAATATGAAGTATCCAGTAAACTACCCTAGATACTTAACAGGGATGAAGAAGCAAATAAATGAAAACAAAACAAAACAAACAAACAAGCAAAACAAAATACACACACACTGACACACCAAAATAAAAATAAAAAGAATAAAAAGCACAGGTACCATAATAGCAACAATGACAATGTATACATATCTGAAGAAGGAATGGGACAATCAGTATCAACAGTAGGGTGGGGAGAGAGACATTGCAGTTGTGGTACTTAATGTAGGAGCACAAAAATATTGCATGTTAATTGCTGTCAACAAATATGTGTGTAGACTGGATGTGAGGATGTAAACATACACATAAATTTAGCCATCATTCTAAATAAAGGACATGGGTGTTGAGAGGTCTCTATGCATGTGGATTCTGGACTTCCTCCAGGACAGAACCATTTGGACAGGAATGTTAACATACAATAAATATTCATTTTACACTTTGTTGTCAGTTGTTTTTTAAATAACTTGTTTAAGGCCTTTCAGATCTAACAATTAATTGCTAGCTTGCTTGTGTGGGTGTGTGTGTGTGTTGGGGGGAGGGGGGTGGTACCCATCTAAAAAACTTCAACCTAAAACAATTTTTTAACCATATGAAAAAGAGGGCTTTTACTTTCCATTTTACATTCATATACGAAAAATTGCAAATAATATGGTAAAGATGTCATCTGATTCACAATCTGCGGTACCAAACAGTTCAAAGTCTTCTTTGCGCTTCAAATTTGTCACATTTATGCACCTTTTCATCTCAAACTTTTCTAATGTTTACCAGAAAAGCTGCACAATGTCACATCTCCAGAACAGGTGTGGAATATTTTCAATGTGTGCATTGCATTTTGTCATTTGCGACTTTCAATCTTTTTAAGGTGTAGTGAGAATCACATGGACTAAACGTATCTAAAACCATTTCAGTTATGATCCACATATTTTTTTAATTTGCAAAATGTTGTATACCAGTTAATAGTGTTATTATGCTGTTTCATTTAATGTAGCTATTCGGCTTGCTTTCATTTTACAATCAAATATTGTAATATACTTTTGTTCCTTTATGTATGTACTTTGCAAATTATTGTGAAGGACTTTAAGTTTAAAGATTTTTACTTTGAACATCTATATCCAGGCCCTTGATATACTTGTTTACAGCTAGGACAAGTTTATACAAGTAATATATAAATATACACTATAATATTATACAAGTAAGAAAATCTGTATAAACAATATTTTATATTAAACTCTTCAAAGCACAGTAAAGCACTAACAAGATTGAAACAGCACGTGGACTGTCCCACATGCAAAGACAAAACACTTGACCACTGTTACATCGCGTCATGGCCACCAGGACTGCCATTCATTATACAGGAGAGTTAGGTCAGAAGCCTTTTGGGAAGCCAGAACCCCAGGAAAGCCACAGGCCCTGAGGTCTTGTGCAGAACAGTTGGCTCCAGTGTTCACTGCCATGTTCAACAAGTCGCTGGAGCAATCCCATGATGCTTCAAGACCTCTACCATAGTGCCCATTCCCAAGATGCCCAGTGTAGCACACCTCATTGAATATCGACCAGCTGCTCTGACCTCCATGGTCATGAAAGTGTCTGAGTGCCTGGTTCTCATGTTCCTCTTGAGACCTTCAGCACATATGCCAGGGTGCTGTTCCTCGATTTCAGTTCAGCATTCAACATGATCATACCACAGAAGCTGCCTGACAATCCACATGGGTGTTGAGAGGTCTCTATGCATGTGGATTCTGGACTTCCTCCAGGACAGACCCCAGTCAGTTTGAATTGGCAAGCGGACCTCTAAGGAAATGATCCTCAACATTGGTGCCCCCATGGGGTGTGTGCTCTCTCACTGTTCACAAATGACAGTGTGTCATCAGAGCCTTCTGTAGTCATGGTTAAGTTTTCAGATGATAAGACACAGGGCCTGATCCAAAACTCTGATGAGTTGGTCTGCCAGGGTGAGGTTGGTTGGCTGGTGCTTAAAAATGACTTAGAGTCAAATGTGTCCAAAACAAAACAAATGGTCTTTGATTTCTAAGAAGAAGACGCCTCTTGTACCCTTCACTATTGCTGGTGAGGTAGCTGAAGTCAAAACATTCACATTTCTTGGCACAACCATTTCTTATGACTTAATGGGACAATTGATCATTAAATCGTAATCTGGCTCCACTGATTCATCTGACTCACACGAGCCATCAAGCAACAGCCTTTCAGCTTCCTCATCATCAGTCTGCAGCATCAGTTCAGTGGCTTTTGATATGTTTATGAAAATTTGTTGAGGTCGATCATGAAAAAAGAAAAATACCTTAACCAGAAGCAATATCAGCGTTCTGGGAAAAAGAATCAGCCCATTAAAGGGCAGAAAAATAGTCAAAAAGTGACAGATGGAACAGATTTTCATGCAGGACCGGGAAGAGCAGCTGGTAGCATACTGGAATGGTGTACTTCCAGAAGTGTGTGCATCTCACAGATCATGTAGTTTTAGTAGATTATGAGAAGTGGAATCTGTCTCACATGTTACATACACCCCATTACAAGTACAAATGGATATAACAATCACACATTGGAACCATTGATTAATAAATTTAATAAACAAGTATATTCATCACAAAAGCAATGTTCTTTCCACATTTTCTTTATTGGAGCCAGTATAGACCTCTGCTTGAGATATTACGATGGCCAAAAGTGGCAACGATCTGGTTCACAGTCACCCAAGCAACATCCTCAGTCTCATGCCCTGAGTAAAAGCAGTACTGCTGAGGCAAAATTGTGTGGTTTGGTGGTTGACTGAGTATGGGAGTTTAATCATTTGTTTTGCTATGGTTGTCACTGAGATGAATGTGCTTGTTTATTGTGGTAGCACGGTCTGACTCTTATGATGAATAAGTCATTCACCAGCCAGTAACAAAATGTGTGTTTGAATGTGTGTACTGTTGTGTTGATATTTTGTGTATATAAATAAATGTTAAAAAAAAAAAAAAAAGGATCCTTGTTACTGTTGAAATTATAGTGGCTGATAATGGCCGGCATCATGGTGGCTGATGCTGATCATGCTAGTGACAAGAGACAGCTCTCATAAACGCGACACAGTGTTTTGGTATGATATGTGTGTGTGTGTGTGTGTGTGTGTGTGTGTGTGTGTGTGTGTGTGTGTGTGTGTGTGTGTGTGTGCATCTTTTGCATAATTATGCTTGAACACTTGTCGATATATACATTTTTTTTTTTAAATAACATTTTCCATCTCGATGTACATTATGTGTGTATGCTTGTTCAACGCTTTGAGCCGCAGGGTAGGCGCTTTACAAATTTCCATTATTATTATATGCCAGTGGCAGAAAAACTACACATACATTTTAAAGAGGTGTGTGCAGTATTCCTGGCAGTGCAACACTGGGTAAAGTCATTGAAAAAGGCAGGTTATATTCCTCTTTATTTTCAGAGAAGTCCAGGCTTTTATTTAAAAAAAAAAATCATTTCAATCCAAATAATAATTTCCTGTTGAAGTATTTTTTAGAAACATTTCTGGCTATTAGTTCTGCAAATTGTTTTTTTGTCAGTAATAACAGCATTCAAACCACTCTTACCCATTATCTTTCTAAAGGCTTTCCAGACCTTTCACATTTGCATTTTAGAGTTTAGAACAGAAATGTCACCACAAATTCTGCTTTTGTTGTTTAAAAATGTGGTGAGCTTTGGCCTTTAAAAGTTTAGAATGTTGGTCAACGTGGGTTGCTGAAAAACTGTTCTTTGTGCTTTCTTTCTATCTTCAATTGCTTTCTTGCAATTATCATCAAATCATGGAACTTTAAGAAGTCATTCAAGGTCTGGGCAACACTTAATACACATTGCTGCATTGTGCCTTGTCACTTAAGGTCTGGGCAACACATCATACACATTGCTTTATGTCGTAGGAATATTTCATGTACATAGCTGCATCATGCCCTGTCCTTTAAAGTTGTGGCAATATTTCATACACATTGCTGCATGATACCTTGTCATTTGGCAACACTTCGTATACAGTACCTCATTGTACCTCATCATTTTAAGCTGGGGCAAACACTTCAACACTTACAGTCGTGGCAACACTTCATACACACTGCTGCACGATGCAGTCATTGGGCAACACACATTACTGCAGGTAGGATCAACACTTCAGGCCGCAGACCAGGGCAACATTTCATACACACTGCTGCAGGTTGGGGCAAGAGATAATACACACTGTCATTTAAGGTCAGAGCCACACCTCATTCACAGTACTGCATGGTAACTTGTCATCGGGCAAAACTTCATATACATTGCTGCAGGTTGGGGCAACACTTATATTTTTGCAGGTCAGGGTGACACTTCATAGACATTGCTGCAGGTCAGGGCAACACTTCATACACTTTGCTGCATGATGCCTTGTTACTGAACCACTGACCCAGTCCATGCAGCAATACCTTCTCACTTCAAACACATCCTGGTTGACATCCAGCATGGCTTCCTCAAGCAAAGATCCTGCAAGACACAGCTCATCCTGACTGTGGCTGATCTGGTAGTGGTGGAGCTTGATGAAGGAGGACAAATGGACATCATCTAGCTCGACTTTGCCATGGCCTTCAACATGGTGCCCCACCAATGACTTCTCCTCAAGCTTCACTGCTACAGTGTCTATGGACAAACCCACCATTGAAATGAGAATTTTCTCTACCAAAGGACCCAGCAAGTTGGATGGACAGGTGTCATCAACAGGCCAGGTGACCTCTGGTGTTCCACAAGGATCTGTCCTTGGTCCTACCCTGTTTCTAGCCTATACCAATGATCTGCCCAAGAACATCAAGTCACAGGTGAGTCTGTCTGTGGATGGCATGATCTTATACCACAAAATCTGATCCCAAAGAGACACCAACATACTCCATATTTGCAGTGACTTCAGACATACCTCCAATGCCTCTTCCCTGTAAACAAGCTCAAATTCACTGCCCTGAAATTTTGTTGTGCTTCAAACAAGATCACCACACTGTACAAATTTGTAGGTGTGTGGACTGTTTAACACCAAACTCAGAGAGGAAGCTGCCATCTGCACCCAAAACCCTACCCATGGCCATGAGACCAAACTCCTCATCCCCCATTCCAAAAACTGAAATCCACAATAATACTTTCTTCCTGTCAGCAATTCGTTTGTGGAACATCATCCCATTCCACACTCCAGCTGCAGACTCCCTTCAGGCCTTGAGATCCACCACTGAGGCCTGGCCAAGAAACATCTAGTATGCTTAAGCCCTATTGCCTGTTTTTAGCCTGCTTTTCTGTAACATCCCTCAGTTTTATTCAAGTTTCTTTTAGTTGTGGAATGTTGCCCAAACTACTGGGATTCCCACAGCATTATGAAGAAGAAGAAGAAAGTTTGGGCAAAACTTGCTGTTCTTGTTGCTTTAAACATATATAGCTATTCTCTGCTCTCAGGCAGACTCATTGTGCTGTTGTCGCATGTGATTTTGAACGAGTGACTGTAGTCAAATATCCATCAAAGTGGTGTACATACAGTGCTATTTGTTTGATACATGGCTGGTGCCATGTTAAACTGCTGCTGTCTTGGTGCATGTTCTGTGTACACCATACAACCACACACGAGTTTACAGAGATACTTCATGCAAAGCCACACACATACAGTGCTTGTGTTTAGTTGTAGCCTACCACCTGCACTTTTGGCAGAATAACTGGGACTTTTTACGTGCTACTGTGGCAACATGGAGATAGAATGAACACCAAAATAAGAATCAGCACAAAAAATTGACTATGGAGAAGAAAATTCTCCCACTGCGCCTGCCGGGACTTGAACCTGCGACTTTTGATCACAAGTGTGGCTCTCTACCATTGAGCTATCCCTGCTTCATACATATTGCTGTAAGTCGGGGCAACATTTCATACAAATTACTATAGATTGGGGCAACACTTTATACACACTGCTGCAGATCGAAGCAACATTTTATACACATTGCTGCACATGGTGCTTGTCATTTATGGTTGAGGCAACTCTAATACATGTTGTTGCATGGTACCTAGGGATCATGGTCAAGGCAAACTCTAAAATCAGAACATGTTGTGCATAACAACACTGTGTCTTGCATCTAATAATGGTATGGTCACACCATGGATACCTCTGGGTCCAATACACATTGATACATGTCACTTTGTGGGTTACAGTCTGGGCAAAATTCTGAAATCATGACAGTATACACATTGGTACATGGTAATTAACATGCGGCCTATGGTCTGGACATTGCTTTGAAATTATGACATGATAGACATTGCTACATAGTGCCGTGTGGTCTTTGGAGTCATGTGGTGTATGGTCAGGACCAAACTGTGCAAGTCAACACAGGGACCAATAGCACTGTGTGCATAGGGTCTATTGCAAGGGAAAACCTCTGCAACTATGACATGGTACACGCTAGTCTCTCACTGTATACTTTATGTAAAGTTAATGCAAAACATAAATTCTACTTTAAACATTGCTTTCCTTTCCTGTTTAGTTTTTTTGCTATTGTCCAGTTATTCTCTATTCAAACAAAACACACAGCCAATTTTCTATCTAAAAACCCATTAACAATGTTCACATCTGCTTTTTTCATTTGATTTCATACCTGTGTTTCTGGTTCATAGTTGCAGTCTTTGACGGTCAGTTTCTCTGGCCCCAGGAACAGGTACTCATTGTTGTCTAGACACAGATTCTCTTTCTGATTCTTTGTCTGAAAAAACACATCACTGTTATTAAGACTGGTTCTTTGCCTGACAGCACACATCAAATCACTGTAATACTAGTTCTCTGACAAAATACGGCACTGTTACTAACCCTGATAGTCTGACAACACACATCATTGTCATTAATATTGTTCCTTGCCTGACAACACACATCACTGTTATTAACACTGGTTACTTGTCTGACAACACACATCACTGTAATTAACACTGGTTCCTTGTCTGACAACACACATCACTGTTATTAACACTGGTTCCTTGTCTGACAACACACATCACTGTTATTAACACTGTCTCTTTGACAAAGTATGGTACAGTTATTAACACTGACAAGTGGTTGTCTGACAACACACATTGCTGTTATTAACACTGGCTCCTTAAAAAATACAGCACTGTTATTAACACTGACAAGCCTTTGTCTGACAACACACATCACTACTATTAATACTGGTCCATTGACAAAATACATCACTGTTATTAACAGAGAGGAGTCTTTGACAGAACACATTACCATTACTAAGACTGGTTCTTTGTTTGACAATTCAGCCCTGATGTTATCATTTGTGGTTGACCGAGCTGAAAGCATCAACTAACTAATCAATGATCTTCGGAAATTAAAGGTGGTGCAATTTATGGGTGTTTTCTTTACTGCGACAGAGTTGTGCCCTGGTGCCTCCTGATCCCCTGACAGAGTGGTACACTGATGTTGCACTCACTCCTTTGCTGTGCATTTACAAGAATGGTGATGGTCAGTGAAAAGATGAAGACTTTTTTGAAATTGTGTGTGTGCATGTGTATGTGTGTGTGTGAGCTGGGCAGAACACATGGTTTAAGGCACTCGAACGTTGTGGCACAGCTGACCTGCCAGTAAGGAGGACCTGGCTGGATACATCAAGTGTTGGCTCGGCGAATGTACACAATGTGGCAATAGTTGCAACAACAGCAAAAAAGAGGACCCCCCCCCCCCCCCAACCCCCAAACTGTTCACCCTAACTAGTGTTAATATGATCTACAGAAAACAAAATATGCCAACATCTGAATCTAGTTTTGTTACGTTCCGACTCCACTAAAAATTCAGTTTTTTTAACACAGCTATTTAGTTTCAACTTGCTGAAATGTCACTGCTGTGTACTTGTAATTTGCTTTGAAAGTTGCTCTGAAATATTTTTGACCTGTTCAGGCTTTTGATCAAGAGAACAGCATTTTGCGTGCACCACTTTGCCACAAGCATTATACATCCATCCATTTTGGTTCATTAGTTTTTGTTTACAGTTTTTTGTTTTCTTCTACACAAAGGTTGAATTTAGCATGCTACACACACACACACACACTGGCACCTGTGAACTGACATGTTGGGGCTGAAATAGTGACAAAACACTTGACAGTGTTCAGACTAAATCCTGAATAGAAGAGGCCCACTGATCTGTGCCACAAGACTGATGAGAGTGAGGGGGCTTGGGGTCCGATCTCAGAATGACACCACATCATTGTAAAGAAAATGTCTGAGAAAAAAGGTACATAGAATATGTGACATAGCCTATTACACTGGCTAGAAAAGAGTATACAGAGATGGAAACATCAACAAATACAGACTGATGCATGCTAGCGTACAGACTGACACACACTAGCACACAGGCTGTTGCATGCAAGCACACATGTAGCAGCACTCAAACATATTCACATGCGTACTCCCTCCCCACCCCCACCCGCCACCCCCATGCACACACATACACACAAGCACTGGTTCTTGGTCTGACAAAACACATCACTGTTATTAATACTGATCTTTGTCTGCCAACACAAATAATAATTCTTTTCTAGTATTTTGCCCCATGAAATAATTCCAAGATTAGGTGCTGTATAATTATTATTTTTGTATTTCAAAGACATCACATGAACAAGAAGGGACATAAAAACAGAGAAGTGAAGCACCAACAGTAACTGTACTCACCGCTCCCCAGTGTGTAGCATTGTCACCATATGGATACAGCTCGGGCCAGATGTTCTTCAAATACCAGGTGAAGCTCTTGCACTGCAGTCTGTCTCTGAGCGCCTTCCGCTCTGTCAGGTCCCCAGCATCTATTTCCTGTTGGTACAAGAACAGCCAGAATATTGGCCATGTGCATTTACATCTGTTGGAGCAGTGAATTAGTGCAGCCATCATGTCATCCCTTCTCCTGCACATGGTCTGCACCGGGAAAAAGACAGTCCTGGGCATTTTCTCTTTTTGCAGAGACTGAGTCACCCGTCTCCCAGTTGCTAACCCAACCAGCTGACAGAACACACCTAAATCATTACACACCTTTGGGCCAAATGAGGTATAAAATGAAAAAGTCAGCAACAATAGTTTCTTTTTTTTTTTAGGTGTGTTACACTTGGGTCTGCCCATGAAGTACCATGGATAAAATAGGACATGAAATTCCTAATCCTGCTTGGGGAAAAGAGTTTGTGTGATGTAATACAACTGTTGTATCTTTTCTGATAACAGATGAGGCATAACTTTCAAAATATGTTCAAAACCTACCAAATACATAGATCAAACAAGAGCTGATGTTTTGTTTTCTTAGTATATATATTTTCAAGCAGAAATAGGCAGCTGATGTAGAGTTCTGACATCATTCATAACATGATATTCTGACATACGCTTAACAAAATGGAGCAAAGAAAGGAATTCATTTTTTTATGAGGATGGAGACAATCCTGTCAAACTTCAAGAGGAATTGACAAAGCTTTACAGCCAGCTTGGTGTTGCACATTGTAATGTGACACAACCAGGATGCCAAAGAACCACTGACACCTAAAAAAAGTACTTTTCAATGATAACGGCAGCACTCACAAAGCCTGGCCACTGTGTCCTATCTCACAAAGCCTGGCCACTGTGTCCTATTTAGATCAGCAAAATGTCCATGTTTTCACCCATACACCCTACAGTCCAGACTATGGCCTATGTGACTTAAGGTGTTTTTCCCCCCTTGTGATGAAGCAGAAACTGGTAGGGTGGAGGTTTTTAATGGATACATGGTCTGTCAACATGTCATTTCAGAGCTCATGACTTTTCCCCTCAGAAGGCACTTAAAGCATAGATGAGAAAGCTGAAATTGTATAGCATGAAGGGAATACTTCGAGGGAATGTGAAAGTGTCAAGTAAATCATATGATCATTCTGGCATTCATGTTTTCCAGCCCAACTGTCATCAGAAATGGTGCACTCCTCGTAATTGATTGTTCGGTTTTTTTTTGTATTATAGGACAGAGAGGCAAGTCTGTAAACTAATATTACGTGTTTTTTAAAATCAGGCTATATCGATGAGTAACGAACACTTATTTCCATTAAAAGGCACAAATTAAATACCAGCCTACATCGAACTGGTGTGACATCATTTCGCACACGTCAATGAAATAAGTAAATGGCAATGGCAGGCAAGCCCCGTGCATAGCAAAATATTTTGTTGCCACTGAATACTGATGTATGTGTGTGTGTGTGTGTGTGTGTGTGTGTGTGTGTGTGTGTGTGTGTGTGTGTGTGTGTGATCAAAAGCAGATACCATAAAATTGGAGTCTGGCATAAACGCACAGGATGAATGAGTCTGTATTTCTTACAAACACTGTGACACTATTAACAGCAGAGCAACTGTCTGCCACCAGAATTCTGACAATGTATGTCTCATCACCTTCAGCATTATTCTTTCCTATATCCTGTTAATTAACATATATGTCAAAATTAAATTGGTGCTCTAGGCTGGAAACCACTCTGTCTAGACTTGGGTAATCTTTTCCCCTCAAAAAAGTTGATACACTTGACCACCTGATTGGCTGAAAAATGGGTTTCTAGTATTCACATCAGAAGAGTGGGTATTGCTTATGTGTCATTCTACTCTTGAAATTGCCCTGGTCGTGGGTTCTCTGTGCTGTTCAGGTATGCACATGGTGGCGTCTTGTTCCTCTTGCTGATCAATATCCAATTCATTGTTTCTGTGATATATGCTCAGCCTACTAGTGATCAACAGTGAGTGGCTTGTTTTGTTCACTTTCACCTGAATGTCATATCTGTTTATGGCTGTTTTCAGGCACCAATGGCAGCATCAAGGAAACACTGTGCATAAAACAAATCTAAAAAGCGACCACAAAAGCGCAATTTTTTAACACACATTTTAGAAAGAGAAATGTCCCACGCCAAAAATACAAGTTTCTGAGAAACTTCAACCAGTCAGAATGCTTCAACTAAGATTCCATGTGAAAAACCTGAAAAGTGACCCTCTTGTTGGCTCCACAAACTAAAGCTGAGCAACAGAGCAAAAGACAGCTGTCTTTCAAACAAAACCATTAAAATAATTCATGATGCACACCTATTGCTGACGAAAGACATCTGCAGCTACAATCAAACCAAGCAAATAACACTTACTTGAATGCTACCATCAGGCTTAAATCATATTGTGTTAAAATGAAACAAATTACATTCATCAAACTCAAAAGAGACTTGATGAAAAGAAAGAGGATGTATTTCTGGAATTTATGTACCTACAAGCATGCCAGGTGAGAGTTACCATAGGTGGCGATTTTTGTTGTACTTGTGCTATGTATTTCAAGCGTTAATTAAATCCCCTTTGTGTTGATTCATCAGACTTGAATGATCATTTACATTTCACCTGTTAGCATTGCACCTCATGGAGGTCAGATGGAAAGTTTGCAATGGCAAAAAGGGGGGCTTAGAGGCCACTATGGAAACCTTCACTACTTTCCCCCAGCAGACCAGTCATGCCAACTTTGTAACAATAGACCCCTTTCACTTAGATTTTCACACATGCGCAATGGACTGGCATGCGCAATCTGCCGGAAGTAGGGGGGAACACGTCAGCTGGGTTGCTGGCCGAGCACATAGCTGTATTTCCCTAGTATTAGTAGTAGTGAAAACCTTGCATTTTATGGCTCACACACCCACAGTCGTAGTCCTTATGTACGCAAGGTAACCAATCAAACATCCACATAGGAAGGAAGCTACAAAGACGGAACCTTTTGCTATTTACATATTTACACAAAAAAGATGGTCGACAAATGTTTACACACTATTCATTATGTACATACATGTATGCATCCATCACTGCATTTGTTAAAGAATGCATGAAGTAAAGAGCACACTACCCATCAAGTCTAGAGAGAGTGCACACAACATGGTAAGCCCAGAGAGAGCACAGAGTGGCCATCCCTTGCACCCTCACAACCTGCCTCCAGTAGCATGTGTACTACCCAGTGCCTGAGGGTGGCCAGCTTCACTGTACGGTGTGGTCTGCAAGGAGAGATAAACAGCTGAGATGTTGCGTATGTCCTGCGTATGTATTCTCTCAAGTATGATACGGGACACAAACTCTCCTCAGCGCACTGTTTCAGTCTCACTGGTGATGCTCTGTGAGAGGGGCGGTCTATCTTTGAGCCGAATGCTGTCTGGAGGAGGATGGACGAATTCCCGACATGGCACAAATGCTGGTCCACTGAAAATAATAACAAATCACTCACACACTTTATGGTGCATGTGGCCAACAGGAATACAACTTTCCATGTAAGTTTCTGCAGGGAATTGCCCGAAGTGGGGTGCCACTGAGACACACACTGTAACACCTTCCCTATATCCCAGGTGGGAACAACACGCATAGGAGGTGGTCTCTCATTAAAGACCCCTTGCACAGACCGGCACACAAGGATGTTGACCAATTGGTACCACCTTACTCGGCTCTAAAATGCCAGAAATAACTGTAGGTTGATGGTCCTCCAAGCGAAGCCCTTCTGGAACAGGGACTGCAGGTATTCCAGGAGTTTTCTACACAAACTGAAGATGTGTCCAAACACTGGTTGGCACACCACTTTTGCCATGAGGCCCACACACACTGGTACTGGCGACGGGTGTTCTTCCGCCAACTGCTTTCCAAAACTGAGAAAGTGGCTGGTTGGATGGAGCAGCCTGCGACCAACCGCATAGTGACCATACTGTGAGGCGTAGACTCTGTAGGTGGCTCCCTGGGAACCTGGTTGACACGTTGATCAGGAGTCATGGAGTAACTCCAGTAGCATGAGTAATCTGGGGGCGTTGCTCCCTCGGTTTGTTCACCACCATCAGAACCAGAGTCGGGGTGTGTGAAAGTGTAGAGGAGTGGGAACGTCCTGGCTGGACCACAGCATCCACTGCATATACATGATGTGGACTCCCTCAGTTTGTTCACCACCATCGGAACCAGTGTTGGGGTGTGAACATGTAGAGGAGTGGGAACGTCCTGGCTCGACCAGAGCATCCACTGCATATACATGACAATCTAAGCTGTCCTGGGACAGTTGGGCCACCAAGCTGGAGGCGAACAGGTCTACATCTGGTGTCCCAAATGGGCGGAAGATCCTTTGTACCGTCCTGGGACACAGGAACCACTCTGTCACGTTCCTGCATGACAGGGCATCCGCCACCATGTTCCACATTCCCCACATGTAGACCGGCATCAGCTTGATCTGTTGCCTCTGACACCAGAGGAGAATGCAGCAGGCTAGACGTGACAGCCAAGGTGACCTGGTCCCCCCTTCCTTTGCCAGGTACGTTACTGTTGTCGGGTTGTCGATTTGTATGCACACAGATTTGCTCTTCACATGGTGCAGAAACGTCAACAGAGCGTTCTGTACTGCCAGCGTCTCCAGATAATTGATGTGGTGTCGTTTCTCCTCCATCAACCACTGTCTGCTGGCAGAGGGAGTGAAGTCTGGCCTCCCATCCCCTGCCCGATGCATCTGTTGCCATTATAACATTGGCCACCAGGCACCTGCGGGGGTGAGGCGTGTGTTGCAGGCACTGCCAGAACTCCAGGTTGACTCTGGCTTCCGAATGGGATGGAACCTGTTTGCTCATATCTCTCGGGTGTTTGTACACACTCATCAGAGCTGTTTGTAATTCCCTTGTGTGCAGACAGGTGAGAAGCACAGTGCATGATGCAAAAGTCACTTTGCCCAAGAAGGTCAGTAAGCATCTGGCGGTGGTGGCCAACAACGACTCAGCCAGAGTTTGTATCTCCTCTCTCTTTTCCTGAGGGAGATATGAGCAAACAGGTTCCATCCCATTCGGAAGCCAGAGTCAACCTGGAGTTCTGGCAGTGCCTGCAACACACGCCTCACCCCCACAGGTGCCTGGTGGCCGATTGGAGACCTAAATACGTGAAGCATTGTCTCTGGGTTAGGTCTGACTTCTCGGTGTTGAGGGTGAACCCTAAACTCTGGGGGAGCCTGATGGTTTGTCGCCTGCTGATCCCAGCCATAGCCCTGCTTCTGGTGAGTATTAGTACATTGATCAGGTAGAAAACCACCCGAATGCCACGGGAATGTAGGTAGTGTGCTATTGGTTTGGTCACATGTGTGAAGGTCCTGGGGCTGGAAGACAGGCCAAATGGGAGACACCTGTAGCGGTATGCCTGGCCCAGCCAGATAAACTGTAGGAAGCGCCTGTGCCTGTGGTGCACTGGGATGTGAAAGTAGGTGTCCTTCAGGTCAAGGCACACTGCCCAGTTGTTGTTTTGGACCAACTGGAACATGTCTTTCAACAATGTCATTTGGAAGTGGGGCAGCGTATCAAGCGGTTGAGGGGTTTTAGGCTGATGACTGGTCTCAGCTTGCCGCCCCCCCCCTTCTTTGGGACCAGAAAGACCTTGCTGAAAAACCCGGGTGAACGAGGGCTCTTTTCTGTGGTGCCTTTGCTCAGGAGATCCTGCACCTCTTTGTCCATTAGGTGGGAATTGTGAGGTCCCATTTTTGTCTCCATAGCTCCGGCCTTTGAGGGAGCCATGATGGGTGGCTTGGAGAGGAACCCAAGCAGGTAATCCCTGCCGACTGTCTGAATGACAAAGGGGCTGTCCGTCAGCTCCTGCCAGGCAGGGAGGTGGAGAGATAAGCTGCCCGCTCTTGTCACCCTGGCGGCCATGGTGTAGTCAGGCCTTCTGGGTGAACTTTGGCCCCCCCCCCTTTTTTTTTAGGACTGTCCCCAGCAGCCTTGGGTTGCTCCGGAAGGCTGGTGATGAAAGGGTTGACCAGTGTTGGTGTTGTATGAGCCGCTGGCGTTGTACAGCCCAATGGTGCCGTGGCTGTATCCATTGGTGGTGCGCCTTTGTCTGTTGTCCTCATGGCTGTGTTTGGACCTGGGCCCGCTATCTTGTGAGAACGCCTGACAAAGGGGATGCCTCTTATGTTGGGAGGGGGTTGTGGTTTTGAATGCCCGCCTTGCATCATAGTGGCATTTAATGGTCTGCACAATGGCGTCAATGTCACTATCAAACAGGTTGTCTGGGGAAGGGGGGAGTTTATCAATTGCTGTACGGCCTTGAGCATCGCTCAGTGTGTTGAGGCACAGCTGCCGCCTGTCTCAGCAGATTGTTGAACATTCTGCTGCCAAGACACGTAGCACATGGCCGAGGTGGGTAGCAGCTTCTCAGCAGAGGAGGTCTGTCACTGCCGTGTCTGTTTGGTCTGGTGGGGCTCCTGAGGACAAGACCCCCTTTGCTGCCAATCTGTCGGCAACCTCATTGGCCTTCATCATGGCCAGACAAACAGCATATGCTGCTGCGCCAGGCCTGCCCTGTTGCTAGGCAAGCCAGTCGTCGCGTCTTGTCGCCACGTCATCCAGGGGGAAGGCCGAGTGTCATGACTGTGCAGCAAACGGGGAAGACTTCGCGTGGCCTGTGTATGCTGCTGCGATCTTGGATGCCTTCACTGCCTTCCACCCGTCTGTGGTCCCAAAGCCTTGGGCGTGGAACCAAAGCTGCAAGGCCTGCTCTGATGGTTCCCAATACGAGTGGGTGCTTCCTAGCGCCACCTTGGCTCTGCTCAGGTGGAAGCCACAGAGCGCAGGGATGGTGTGGAAGGGATCTTCCGCATCCTCTCCTTTGGCATCGGAAATATCCTTGAATCGGCTGTTGTCACCTCGGCAGAGGATGAGCGGTGGCTGGCAAGAAAGGCCATGACAGCATCTGGCATGATGGATGCTGCTGGCCGTGTAGGGCACATAGGTAAGGAGGGTGGAGGCACTGCTGCGCGAGAAGCACTGGGTGTGCCCCCCACATTCCACTGTTGCCAGCAAGGGAGGAAGATGGTGGCGTGGGGGGGTAGAGGGTGGTACCAGTGCCCCTGCTGTCTCATAGTCGGGAAGTACAGCGGCAGGGACTGGTCACTGTACCAACTGGGCTGTGACAGGGCCAGTCTGGCTGATGTTGCAGTTGCTGGTGGTCCGAAGGCCGTCGATCTGTGTGTGCCAGACAGTGGGGCCCTGAACAGAGTGGACACCGTGGCTGCGGATGACGCACAATCCTCTAGGGTGGCAGAACAAGCTGGACCCGGGGATTGAGGTGAGGATGAGGTAGAAGCAATGGGCCTACCTGAAGACTTGGAGGACAACTGGTTGGCCACCATAGTGGCCAGAGTCATCAATTGTTTGGTGGACAAACCGGCTGGAGGTCCAGGTGCAGTCTCAGGTGTCGACCAGTCTTTGACGGGGGGGAAAGATGTAGATGCATCCATGGTTTCAGTCGAGGTGAGAATTGCAAAAAGTGCAAGAAACTAGCAGGAAACCCAATATATACTGGGAGTTCCCAGACCAATCAGAAGGTTCCAGACTTGGTTCCAGAAGTTTCTGCATGGAAAAAAACCTTATGAGGGCGGATGGGCATCCGCCCTCATAAGGTTTTTTTCCATGCAGAAACTTTTCAAAGTCATACAAAGTTTGGTGAGATAGTATTACAAATACCCAAAGGTGTCAGTTGTTGCACTCACAGAGTGCAGAAATTGAGTGTAACACCAAGGTTCTTGACATAGTCAGACATGGGAACAGATGCACTACCTATAGTCATAGAGTGTGGGGGGAGGGGGGTGGGGAAGAGAGTGACTTTTAACAGAGGACACAATCATTGCTTCAGTCTTGTCATCAATGAGTTTAAGTTTGTTTACTGTCATCCAGGTTTTGACGTATTGGGGTTTTGAGAGGCTGCAGATTCTTTGAGTTGAGAGTTAACAGCATATGAGTGGTGATGCACAGAGCGTTTTTCAATGACAATGGAAAGAGAAGCTGTGTAAGAACAAAGAGTACAGATCCTTGTGGAACACTGAATGAGATGGGAGTTGGCTCATAAAATTATACTTGATCATAAAATGTTGTTCAGACACGTGTTTTTGTATGCCCCATCCTAACCTCAGTGTGCAATTGGTATCAATTGCTCAACCTGCAAACCAAGCAACCAACATTAACACTAAAAAGTGTAAACATTAACAGTGCCAGTACCATCATCTTTGGGTGGCATTCACACACACATTTTCGTATATGTCCACATATAGATACCTATGTACAACCAGCCAATCAACCAACCTTAGAAGCACACATACCTTCATCTTGGGATGGTGCTCATAGACAAGTTTTTTGTATGGCCCCATCCAGACCTCAATGGCACGCTTGTAGTTGTGGATCTCGGTGTCATAGCGGCCGTCGGGGAAGGTGTAGGGCTGAGGACGGGCAATGTGGCCCAGCTTGGAGCAAGCCAGATGAACTAGGCGTCCACCACACAGCCACACCTGCAGCATATGTCACATCAACACATGGCCAGCAGTTAACATCATTGCCAACAGGTAGTAATTGGATTTGAAAGTCCTGTCAACTGCACAGTTACCTGAAGCCAAACTTACAGTTATACCGACATCATCTATATACATTCAAAAGTCTTTTGATAATAATGATGAAAACAATTAAGTGCCTACCTGGCAGTTGATGATGGACTGAACATGGGCATGAAAGAATAATATTCTGGCATGAAGGTTCACAAAGTGTTTAATTTGAGATAACTGGTAGATTTTCTTGGAAGTACTTTTACATAGAGCAGTCACATGACATGACCAGGAAAGATTGCAGCCAATGGTCACACTTAGAACTTTGTGGATGTCAACTTCATTAACAGCTTGGTTCCTGATGGAAATAGATGGGCATTTAAAAGTTTTGCCTGGTTGTTATAAGCATGAATTTAGTCTTATCAGGATGGAGAGACAAACGATTAAAGTCTAACAGACTGTTGACACTCTCCTGTAATGACTCTGATAGCTTTTTGAGATTAGAGTTACTGCTGTGGATTGATGTGTCATCCAAGAACAGACCTTTGGGGAACCCCATATCTGAGAGATCATACATCAGATGTAGATGCATTCACATGCACAGTTTGCTTTTTAGCTACAAAAAATGATAACAGTAGAGAAAATCCATACACTGCCAATTTTAGGAGGAGATCATGGTCTATTACATCAAAGGCTTTCACAAAGTTCACAAAAAGAACATTGGTCAACAAGATTTGTTAAAGCAGTGTGACACAAGTGATTTTATCTGCACCCTGACTGGTTAGGGTGAAGTAGGTTGTTTTTGTAAAAATGTGCAAGAATATGTTTGTTTATGTGTTTCTCAAATGGCTTTAAGAGAGCTGACAAGATGGATATTGACCTATAGTTTGATGGATCTGACTCTTTTTTCTGAGCTCTTTCCAGATTTAAACAGAGGAATGACTTTGGCCGGCTTGAAAGCAGCCAGAACGTACCAAGCACTGCTGATTCCCTCTGTTGATTATTCTCTTCTTTTTTTTAAATAAACCTGTATGTTTAGCCTACTGTCATGAATTCTACAGGCATAATTTTTACCTTCACAGTTGACTCAGTTTTATTTTTCTTAATCTTCTCTCAGCTTTCCCTTCTGAGGGGTACTGTGGGCATAAAATCTGAGGTGCCACACCCCATTTTGATTTAAATAGCAAATATTTGAAATAAAGATGACAACCAGCATTCTGGAAAAGAAAATCAGAACAAAACACTTTTTTGTTTCCACTTTGAATTAACCAGCTTCAATAGGAAGGAACTAGGAACCAACTTTCTACTTTACTTCCAACTCCAGCGAGTCATGCAAGTAGCAAGGTTGACACAGTTGGGTAACCTCCCAATTAAAAAACAAACTGTCTGTGGGGTTTTATTGTCAGTGAAAGGATCAAAACTGGTTGTCAGGAGTGACAGTTTGCAAAACAAGTTTGATCACATCGTCTATGTGGCCACTGAAGGTAGCTGGGAAAATAATGAATAATATCAAACATTTGTAAGGCGCGTAATATTCTATAAACCTCATCATAAAGAAATATTTTGACAAAACCCAGTTATTATTACACCCAAAGTCAGTCCACATTTACCATCAACCTCATCAATAGATAGTAGTCATTCCATTAAACATATCTACAGGACATGATCACTCAGTGTAACTTACATAATCATATTTGACACGGCTCAGAGCTACAGACAGCAACAGCCTTGTAGTCTACTCAAAATACAGAATAATTAAGTTTAACTCTGTAAGGCAACACACACACAGCACACACACATTGGCTGAAGAGAAAGACAGATTACAGTGTGCTGGACTCATTAATATTGCGATTAATATGGAATATGATGGTATTATGTTAAATAATGGATAGTTAGGTGTGAGGGAGCATGTGTGTGTGTGTGTGTGTGTGCATGCATGTTTGGGTATATGTGGGTGATGCAATAATTTTTAATGTGGGTGTAGGTGTGACTGTGTTTGTGGGTGTGTGGACATTACTGGCCATGAATGGACAGGCAGTGGAGGGTAGAACTAATAGTAATGTGTGTGCACTTGATCCATCTCAGAAGCAATGTTTTACTGTTTTACTCAGTTTTATTTATTTGTATACTTTTACTTTAGTTATGTTGAACTGTCTAACTGTCCTTTTTCTGTGTGGAAACTGAATGATTCAAAAGACATTTTTTTATTTTATGCCATTATTATGAATATTAAAGTTCTTTTGCATTGTATTTATATTTGCAATGGTGCTGGGAGACAAAACTTGCAGGCAGAACATCAAATTTGACATGAGAGTGACAAAGTATGCCATTGCCAAGGTGAAAAAAAGTACAGCAACACATGTCTTGTGGGGCATTATCAACACTAATAGTAATACAGCGACCTACTGAGCACAGTCAAGCTTCCGTTGGGCAAATTCCCACAAAAAACAGTAAACTAAAGTATTCACCTTCAAACATGCATCTTTTTTTCTCTCTCTCTCTCTCAAAAAAAAAAAGCCTATAGTAAAACAATCAACAGTAAACTAAGGCGACAAAGTATCCACATGCAGTATACATCATTTTGAATAAAAGCCTATAGTAAAAGTAGGTGCCTATGGCTGACATGTACTCCCTTTTCCAAATTGATGTCATATACATATAAATACATAATGATAAAGAACGTACGTATAAATGATGTACAATTATTGACTTGTTATTTGGTATGTTATCCTTCATATTTAATGGTATTATGTAGATAAAATGTACAATTATTGACCTGTTACTTGGTGTGTTATTTCTCATATTTATCACTTGTAATGATGTGTCATGGTTTGTCATATAGAATATATATATATGCTTTTTTCTTGGTGTGTTTATTAAATTTAAAAACTTCAACTTTGTTCAAGTTTTGTCATAAAGTGACCTATTCAATTGTACCATACAACAGTTTGTTCCCCAGTTGATTGGGATTGTTAGTTAGTTTTTGGATTTTAACATTTCATCAACCGGACTGGGTCTATTGGGTGGTTTACAAGTAGCCCAAAAGAACAGCAATTTCCACAGGTGGTTTATGTCATTTGGTGACAGGTGATTGCTGGAATCACAGTGGTTTACATCTTTCGTGACAGGTAATTAACTGAAGCATACTGACAAAATGGACAAAAAAATGAGTGTTTGGATGTTGCTTGCGAAATGTATTTCACACAATCATACAGCACACATCAAGAAATGTCCAGACTCCACAGTGGGGAAACAGCAAAGGCCCCAAAGTCTTCTTAATTTATTAATACCTCATCAGCATGGCCATAGGCACATGGCATTCAGTATTACAATCTCAACACATCTCCCCCTTTTTGCAGTTAACGATCTAGTTAACTCACATGAATACTAGCATTCAGTATTACAATCTCAACACATCTCCCCCTTTTTGCAGTTAATGATCTAGTTAACTAACATGAATACTAAAACTATTATAATCTACATGATTCACCAGTTTCAATGTATTATTTAATTGGACACGTTGATGTTTACTTTCATCTCAGTATATACGTTTTTGATATAACAAAATGTTGGTTGGTCAGTGTGGCACATGATGGTAATGAACATGAATCAGGACTGTATCTTTCCATTAGCACAGTATATATACCATGTCCACACAATTTCATTTCAGGATGGAGTTTCTTCGTAGTCATAAACCCAAAGCTAAATGTACTCACCAAACTGGCAATGACTTTAATCCAGAATTTGTTACAACTCATCAACACAAGAAAGATAAGCCAGGTGTTGGTATACTCCAAAGAAGATACTCTTGATGTGAAATCCAGAGTGGTATGAATCATGTAGGAGGCTACTAGTACTATTGTAATAGACACACAGGATAAACACTAGTGCACTCATGGCACTCAATAAACACTGGTGTGCTCAGGGCACAATCAACTCTACACAAGTGATATATATATATATAGACATATTGTAAGATGCACTAGACACACTCTAAACTACACACACATACAACTGTGCTCAAAGCACAATCTAATAGACTCTACACAAGTGTGCTCTCATGGCACAGCTAAACTACACAACTGTGCTCTCGTGGCACAATGGAAAACTACACACTTGTGCTCTCATGGCACAACGCTGCACACAAAATCACCGATATCTGACAGGCTTATTGATGATGTGGCCATATCTGGTGCGAACGGGTGTGGCTGTAGACACTGAAGACTGTGCCAGCACTGGAGTAGTCTTGTGTGTAGGCTGCGTTGATGAAAATGAAGTGTTCCCTGGAGACAGTGGCGATGATGGTAGTCGGCCTGCCACTGGTGTCTCAGGCTGCCCAGCCAGGTATACACCAGGCTGCTGGTCAGCAGATGCAGTTGGGTAAGGCTTCCTGCCTCACTGTGTGGTCTGGAGAGAATTAAGACTGCTCCTGACTTCTGGTGACAGAGGTTGTCTGGATTGCACGCAGATGGATGGATCCGTTTCAGATGTTGTCAGTCCTAACGCAGTTGACCTTGCAGGTGTCTGTACCAAGAAGGACTTCAAAGTCTCTTCTCTGATCTTGGCCAGTCCTGCATCTGACACTTGCCATGATGACTGATGTCGCTGACATGGGCTTGAATTTCCACATGGGATTGCTTTCAATTGTGGATACAGTACTGCGAGACAGGGTATCAGCCACTAACATGACCTTTCCTGGGATATGCTTGGCTTTGATGCTAAAGTGCATGAGATGCATAAACATTCTCTGGCAACGGAGTGGTGTTTCTGATAAGTCTTTGGTGTTTATCAGAGGAACAAGTGGCTTGTGGTCTGTCACAACAGAAAACATGTTGAGTCCAATGAAGTAGCAATCAAATTTCTCCCATGCCCAGCATTCTTTTTCAGTTTGGGTGTACTTTCCTATGTTCTTTGTGAGAGTTCTGAAGCAAAGGCAACAGGACAGAGTCCACCTGGGTGCTCTTGCAAAAGAACTGCATCAAGCCCATAGCTGCTTGTGTCTGCACTCACTGTTGTAGCTTTTTCTGGATCGAAGTAAGCGAGTGTTGGAGCAGAAATCAACATCTCTGATTTTGGCGACAGCACTGATCTGAGGTGGCCCCCACATCCACGCTCTGTCCTTCTCTAGGAGTTCTGTGACTGGCTGGAGAACTGAAGACAGATTCTGAAGGTAGTGACCTAGGTAGTTGACCATACCGAAAAAATGGAGCAACTTGGCAATGTCTGTGGGATCAGGCATTTCGATGATTGCCTCAGTTTTCCTTGGGTCTGCTTTCACGCCATCTTTGTTGATGACAAAGCCCCAAAAGTCAATCTCCTGCTGATGAAACTGCACACTTTTCTTTGTTTAGCTTGATGAATTTGTTCAATTTTGTCATGGTATATTCTTCAAGTGCTTTTCATGAACTTCTTCATTTTCACTGAACACCAGAATGTCATCGAAGAAACACACAGCATGCTCCTCTCCTGCAATGATCTCTTCCACAGTGCTGGAAAATTTATGGCGCAGACCTAATGCCCTGTGGCAATCTGCGGTAGAAGTATCAGCCAAATGAATGTAGTGAGTTTGGCAGATTCATTGTCCAGTGGAATTTGCCAAAATCCACTCGTGGCATCCAACTTCGTACAGATGGTGGATCCCTTCAGTTTGTGAAGGATGTCTTCAACTGTCAGTAAGGCTTGATTGCAGCGTTCAGCTTTTTGTAGTCAGTGCAGATCCGCACCCCACCCTCTTTCTTTGGCACTATCACAATACCTGCACACCAGTCTGTAGGCTCTTGTATCTGTTGTATGATGCCAGTTTCTTCCATCTTTAGGAGTTCATCTTTCACTTTCTGTAAAAGAGGAATTGGCACTCTTCTTGCTGTCTGCAGGCTGTATGGTTGGCTGTCATCTTTGAGTCTGATTTTCACAGGTGCACATTTGACATGATTTTCATCCAACTCACTGAAAATGGTATTTTCTGGTTTCTTAACAGTGTCAACACGGTGGATGAGCCTCATTCTTGCTGCTGCCTCTCTGTTGTGGAAACACTCAGTTACTGAGCTCACGACATAGATCTGAAGTGGGTAATCTACCCCCTTAAATCTGGCTGTCACTTCAATTTTGCCCCTGCAGTCTAGTGTTCCACCTGGACTAAGCAATACTGCAGCTGCTTTCTGTAGAGGAGGCTTTGGTGACATGTTGCTGTAGGTCTGCAAAGACATGATGGACACATCTGCTCCTGTGTCTATCTTGAAGCTTGTCGGGTGATCTGTCCCAATTAGCTTGACAGACACTTGCCATGGAGCTTCACTGCTAGAGTTTGTCACTGAGGGAAGGTGATATTCTTCATTCTGTTCTGCTTGCAATTCACTGACTGCTTTCTTGTTGCAAGCTCTGGATCTGGCGAAATGATTTGGCTTGTTGCAAGCTTTACAAACTTTTCCATAAGCTGGATACAGGCGTCTAAGATGAGAAGCTGCACAGAAGTAACAGTTCTGTATGCTATTTCTGGTGCCTGTACTCTGCTTGCTCTGCAGCTTCTGACCTCTGCCCTGACCTCTCCTGCTGCTGGTGCTGCTGTGTGCATGATATTGTCTCTTGGGATGAGCACTACCCCCTCCCCTTACTGCATCAACTGAGAGGAATGTGCCAGACCCCTTTGTTCCCTTATCTGAAGCTTCACAAGCTGGCTTTGTCTAGTGAGCTGGGTTGCCTTGGGAAGGGTCAGCTCACTTTCTAACTGTAACTTTTCAGACAGTTCTTGGTCAAGCAGGCCTAAGACAAGTCTGTCACGAATTGTACTTTCTCTGTCTGCAAAGTCTGCATGCTCTGAAAGCTCATACATATGTCTGATGTATTCTTCTACACTTTCCCCTTCTTTCTGGTTTCTTTTGTGAAAGGTAGCTCTTTCATGAATGACATTTCGTTTTGGCTCAAAGTAATCACTGAACATGCCTAGCACTGTATTAAAGTCATTTGCCTCTGCATCGGCCAAACCAAACTGAGAGAAAATCTTTTCTGCTTCTGGGACCATGCTGTAGATCAAGCTGCTGACCTGCACCTCTCCACTTTTGTCTGTCAGTTCACTAGCTGTCTGGAAACCTGGATTTGTGGGCTCCATTCAGGCCAGCCCTGGGGCTCCCAAAAGTTAAACTGCTGAGGAGGCTTGAATGATGGCATGATTGGAGAAGAAAACAGTACTTACAAACAGCTGACAACTTTCACTTCTGGCACCATGTTTGGATGTTGCTCACCGAGTGTAGTTAAAGTATTTTACACAATCATACAACACACATCAAGAAATGTCCAGATTCCATAGTGGGGACAGGCAAAGGCACCAAGCCTTTTTAATTTATTCATACATGGCTATAGGCACATGGCTGTCAGTATTACAATCTCAACACAATGAATGTGACTCACAGTGTTTTCCAATACAACTAAATAGAGCTAAGATTACGTTTCAAGTTGGTGTTTTTACTGGCAGCTGACAGATGTATAGACTATATGTGGGGAGGGACACACATACACAAAAAGAAGTATGAAATGACCGGGGGGGGGGGGGGGGGGAGGTGCTACTACCAATCTTTGTAAAGAAACAAACGGTGATACTTACATCTTTCAAAATTTTCGTACTACAGCTAGCTACTGTGTTAGATACATGCCTCTGACACAAGGTGGATGATGTGTGCATGCAGGCCCAATTCATTCATTCCAAACACACTGAACATACTGATACAGGGTCATATGGATTACGCCCATTTTTAATCTAAACAGAAAAAACAAAGAAGAAACAAACAAAACAACAACAAAATAAACAGATAATTAGTTCAGTTTTGATTTTTGTTTCTTTGTCACCATCAGGTCATGCTGCTGGTACAATGAGAATCTTGCCACTGCCAGGTCATACTGTTGGCACAAAAATTGATCATTTTACTGTCAGATCGTACTCATGGCATAATGAGAGGTCATATCACTGCCGGGCCATATGGTTGGCACAAAGAAATGTTTTGCCCTGTAAATCTATAAATTGTACTGGTACTTGCCAACAGGCAGGGTGCTGCCCCACCCCCATGTCCAGCTCCAACTTACCCGCCATGCCAGCTCAAGGTTCTCGCCGCCCCAAATCTCCATCCCCTCATCATACATGCCAATCTCCCGGAAGTAGTCTGAGTTGATGGCAAACCCTGGACCCACCATCACCACACCCCTGTCAACAAAACACATTTCAGTACAGCTTAACTTCCATGTAAGTTTATATTCATCATCACCATGCCCCTTTCACCACAACTCAGTTTCCTGGACCCACCATCACCACACCCCTGTCAACAAAACACATTTCAGTACAGCTTAACTTCCATGTAAGTTTATATTCATCATCACCATGCCCCTTTCACCACAACTCAGTTTCCATTTGAGTTTCTGTTCACCACCACTACACCCCTGAAAACCAGCATTGGGGTACTGCATACAGAAATTATGGTCTCCTCTGCTGGGATCCCAAAGCTGACAAATATTATCATTTTAAAGACTGGATTATACTAAAATATAGCCATGCAATTATTATTCTTTGTCTGAATTTCGACCTTCCTGGTCCAATCGCCTTCATTTTTCCTGAAATTCTTTCCCCACTTTAGTTTTGACTAATGTAGTTTTCCATGCTGGCCTGCAGAACAAAATACATCATCCAGCTCATAGTCACAAGTGATTTGTCAAGTTCCTGTGGAATCAGGGATACAAAAATCAAGTTGTCTCTGTTGAGAACTCACAACAAATGTCCTCCCTTTAAAGTCTGGAGTAATTCAGAATATGGCTACGCATTCATGACCACCACACTCCTGTCAATAAAAAAAAAAATCATCACCACAAAAACAAAAATCAACGGATAATGTGTTTGGATCACTTCTGTTAGTTATGGGCCGGCAGAATAAAACAGGTCACCATGCTCGTCACCACAAGCAACTGAAGCAGGTTCCTGTGTCCAGTGCCTATGGAATACAAACAGGCTCCGAAACATAATAATAATGAACAGCTATTATACAGCACAAATCTGTTAGCAGAAGAAAATCGCACTTTGCTACCACACACTAGTTATGCACATGCATACACCTAGATGTACTTACAACCTACAGTCACCAGAATGGTCTGCCTAGTGGAATATTATGATGTGATGGTTGGTACAGAGCAAACACACACACCATAAATGCAGGTAAGACAGACTGTTACTTCTATGAGCTTCTTTTACTTTGCTGCACAAGGTTACATGGAGATAGCACAGAGCACACATCTAAAATAGAGGCTACCTGCACATGGACTGCTGATGCAGAAGTCCAGAGGGATGGGGGTGAACAGGGCTGGGCCCTCTGCATAACCAAAAGTTCAAGTCATATTACACCTATGTCTGTGAAAAGGCAGGAAAGTCTTATGCTGGGTTTGAATTCATTCAGGGTAAGAAGATTTCACAGACTGGCAGGCAGTGAATTCCAGACAGATGGAGTGATGAAACTGAAAGAACACTTACCAAAAGGTTTCAAAATACATTTAGGAAATTTTGAAAGCTTCTTGCTTGAGGATTGGAAGTACATGGTGTTCAATATGTGCAGAGTGAAGCTGAAAGATAAAACTGGAGCGTGAAAAAAAGAAGAAAAAAAGACTGGAGTGTGATGTCGAAGTGACGGTACAGAAAAGTACTTGCAGCAGAATTTCACTGGCAGCTAATGCAGTTTCTCTTATCAGTGGGAGAGCGAAGCTGGTCTATTGTTTCATTCCAAGAAGATTTTGTGTTGACCACACTCTGACCATTGTACTTTGTTCAGATATGTACCAACAGTGTCCTGTTACCATATATCCTTTTATATCCTGCACAAATGGTAGTAAAAATTATTACACACACACACGCGTGCTTGCGCGCACACACACACACAAGCAACCAAGAGCAAAAAGCAACAACAACAAAAAACAGCCATCAAGATTAGGATCCACAATAACACAATGGTAAGTTCTGGCAACTTTTTTGGCAAAGACAAGCAGAATTGGTCTACTTGAGAGCACAAGGAAGCAGTGTGTGTGATTCATTCTGCTGATGAGTCTGTGAATAAACAGAATATCAAAGTATTCACTGATAAAACATTTGCAACTACAGTAGCAAAAGCTAATACTCAATCGAATTAGAGACTCTTGAAAGTATTGTGGTGAAGAAATTATTGGATTCAGTTTGAAAAGAGGAGAGATACATTTTCCATGTGTTTCCTGCTAAAGAACAAAGCAAAAGTGTATTGTGACAGCAAGAAAATTATTGCTGTGATCATCAAGTTATGTGTCTTTTTGCCAAAATAACAGTAGTGTTTGTTCCCAGATGTGTGTGTCTTTAGTGGAAAGCAGGGCAAGTGGGTGACTGTGATTTGAATGGGACATGACAGGCAGCAGTCTACAATGAGGCCATTAAAGGAATTAACCTTCTCAGATTTAGAAGGAAAAACACACACAAAAATTGGTATGAATTTTTGTTATTTTAGTCATGATTTGTATGTTGCATTATGTTTTTCATCTGTTGGCTACTTTTACCAAACAAATCACCAATCATTACGAGTTAAAATTAACTGGGGTAAAACCCAACAGTCCACCCCTTTTCACACAGATTTACATTTCGTTCTTCTTTCTAGAATGCTACATCACCAAAAGTTAACTCCACAAAAATGATTGCACTCCACAGGTATTTTTTTCTGCAAAACTGAGAGCTTGTAGGTGTTCTATCCATGACACCAAAGACATTTTGGTGATGTTAAAAAGAAATAAAGCTTGGGATAAGAGTGCACAATGCGGTAATGAGCTCATGAAATAAGTGATAGTGATGGTGACCCCCAAAACTACCTTATAAAATTGATATAAAATCAACAGTACTGTCAATTGCAAAACATTTACTGTGGATCATGTTCTTTTAACCTGCCCCAAGTGCCTGAGAAGTTTAGCCTGGGAAGGCTAGTTTGTTTAACCTTGGCAAGTTTCTTTAAAAGCTTTTTCTTTCTTTATGTGATTAATATGTGTATAGATTATGTAATGAATATGTATATAAATTACATCTAAATGAATTAATCACACTTTGAACATTAATAAAACCATAACTTGTAATCTCAGATTTAGAATAAAATATCTGATCTATCTGACAATACCATCAGCAATGACTGAAAAAGTTTTCATGGGGTATACACTGTATGATTACTAGAGTTATTATTATTATATATCACATCAATTTAGCATGCAGCATTAAAAAAGAACAAAAAAGAACATAATCTTGTTCAATATGACTGTCATGGTTGACTGGACATTAAAATCAATTTCCTTTTCCTTTTCTAATTGAAGTAGCTCATTGCTTGCTCTATGTCATTCCTGTCCACAATCCAGCAGCAGATATCCACACAGTTGCACTTGGATATCATATTCTCAGTTTTCACAAGAGTCAGACCCTGAAAATATGTGTGCCTGTGTGTCTGCGTGAGCGTGTGTGTATTTGTGACATATTATTATTATAAGTAAGTAAGTAAACATGGTGCTTAACGTCCACAGAAACCACAAGGCTTATTAGGGACAGGGGAAAGGGGTATGAAGGTGGGGGAAGTGGGAGAGTATATACCTATCGCTACACTGTCACCACCAGAATGACCGGCATTAAGATGGGCAGCAATGAGAGCCATTTTAATGTTTCATTAGTTGTGAGGGACAAAGTCACAAGACAGTGTCCACAGACCACAACTTTTGAAGAGAGAGTTAAAGTGGTATCGAACCGAGGTCCTTCTGCTTACCAGCCGACCGCCTTACCGCTAGGCCAAACCGGCTCTCTATTATTATTATTGATCGCTTTTATATAGCGTTATTCTCTACTCTTGAGCTGACTCACTGCGCTCGCATATGATTCTACATGAGTGAACAGCTTTTTATAGCGCGTTTTTGAATATCCACCGAAGTGGTGTACTTACAGCGCTGGCTGCCATACACATACATATACACATACATACATACACACACACTATCAAAGAAGTAAGGTAGTACTAGCAGAATAATTGTTTTACATGTTTCTGATGTCTTGTTAGATCACTTTTGTGTGCGTGTTGTGCGTGCATGCTCATGTGTGTGTGTGTGTGTGTGTGTGTGTGTGTGCGTGTGTGTGTGCATGAGCCACTAGCTAACAAACTCCCAGACATCCACCTATAAGTTGAAAATGGGCCCAAAGAAAACTTTGGACAGCGCTCCAAAGACCATTAGCAGTTTTATGTGGGCAAAGAAGATAGAGGAGGGATCAGCAAATGACTCAATGACTTTATGGGTTTCATAAACGAACAATTTAAGCTTGTGATAATGAAAACTAAGGACATGGTAGAAACAATGAAAGAGAACTAAAGACAACTTAGTGATCATCAGATAGCTGCAGAATTTCACCAAAGAAAATACAACCTACATATTTTTGGGCTGAAACTGGAGGGAGTTTATGAAAAAAGGGTGAGGGCTCTTTCCGCACAGATTTAGAACTAGATGCTGCTGATCACATGCTGTTTGCAAACTGCCATCTGCTTTCACAGCAGCAGGATAGAAAGGGCTCATGTATTTTCTGATTTGTGAGGATAAAAGACAAGGAAATAGTGTTAAAATCATGTTACAAACTGAAAAACAAAGACAGAAAAATAAGTGTGTGTTCCTTCTAACCGATAGAATGCAAAAAGGAGTTACAAGCAAGAGCCAAAGACCTGATAAAAGATGGCAAAATTGTGCACACTGCAGAAAGGGCATTGAAAAACAAACAAAAAAAACAAAAACAAAAACAAAAACAGATAGAGAGGACCGAAAATGGAAAGAAACTGAACGAATCGTAGTTTTGAAATGTTAGGTGTCAAAAATAAAACCGACATGGAAGAGCGTTGTTCAACGAAGACTTTTATACAGCTCCACAAATTAGGGCCCAAAACAGCAACTGTTTGTCACTCTGGTGAAAAATGTTGTGCAACTGGAAAAGGCAAGAAGACAACCTGTTACTTGGAACAATGCATAATACTGCCATAGTGTCACTGAACTGCCAGGACCTGAGTAATTTCAAAAGTCATGACATATTTCAGTATCTCAGACAAAAAAAACAACTACACAATTTACTTCTTGCAAGACACACATTTTAAACCTAGAGCATCAGATTAGATCAGAGCGGGGTCATGAAGGTTATTTTGCTTAAAATAATTCACAGTCCAGTGGAGTTGCAATTTTAAGGAATAATACATCTGATTTTAAAGTAAACAAGATTATCAAGGATACTGGCAGCAATGCTATTATTATGGTTCTGAAAACAATGGATAAAGAAATTATTCTGACCAATGGACCTAACAAAGATGAGTCACAATTTTTCAAAGCCTTGCAAGAAAACTTGCAATGCCTGAAAGACCCAAACATTGTAATTGCAGGAGACTGGAAATTAGTACTGGACCCTAAACTTGACTAATGTAATTACAAACATAAATAATCCAAAGCTCAAAAGAAAGTAATAAAAATGACCCCAGAGCTTGAACTGGTTGATATTTGGTGGGAAACTAACCCACAAATCCTGTGCTATACTAGGTTAGATTTTTCTTATGTCAGAGTCTTATTGCTACTGTAAGTTAGTAATAGACGAATTCTAGAAATGAAAGGGGGCACAATTAAGCAGTTGTATTGAATCAGTTTTAAAAAAATCATGCCTGTACTGGTTTGGTGGCTTGAATGTGAAAAGCAAAAATGTCCCGAATAAAGTGTGTGGCAAGATTGTGGGTGAAAATCAAGAACACTTAAGTCAGTTGTATGAACACACACACACACACACACACACACACACACACACACACACACACACACACACACACACACACACACACACACACCTGGCATGAGAAGCCAGCTTTGTGGAAACAGTTAGTGACCAGATTTTATTTTAACATCCTGTCAACCACACAGGGTCACCTCAGGATGATCACTGTTATAACCAGTCACCCATTTCAAACCCCTTCTCATGCATGGAAACCCTTTCTCAAGTCAAACTGACAAAATTAGTTCCTACACAAATGCAAAGCAAAACATGCATACACAAACATGAAACACAAATTTTCAAACAATTAGTCCCCTCAGTATTACTGTGGTTAAAAAAGTGTGGTTTTCATGGACCCACCTGGACACTGGATTATCCCTTTGTGCTTTTGTGTGTATGACATTGTGATTGTGGACTGGATGTAAGTGCACCTGGAATTACATCATTTGTAGCCCTGTGGCTTGTTTGTTAATATTATAATAACCACACACACATCCATGAGCATGGCCTGTTTACCACACCCGAAGCTGGACTGGTCATGCCCTGACAGTGTAAATGCTATCGCAGAGTTTAAGAAACTGGCTGAATTCTGGTTTGTAGTAAAGGAAATCCACCCAGAACAACAACTACATTATATTCTCAATAGGCAGAGAAGGAGTGTGTCTGCTCAATACCTGGGACCTTATAGACATGCAGCTGCTGGTGTCTAGGAATGTCTGGGACAATCCAGTCTTCACACAGACAACTAATTTGTATCTATCCGCTGGAGCTACAGTGCTACAAACAGACACATGATGAGACTGTTGAAGACTTCTACTCCAGGTGCAAACTGAAAGCTATGCAATATAAACACACAACTCCAGCTCTCAGAGAAGACCACATAATCGAGCAGCTAACAGTGGGGATCAGATATTCAGAGGTCCAACACCAGCTGCTGTTGAAGCTGACCCTGATGGAGGCATTTCAGATTGCAAAGACACACAAGGTGCAGATGAAGCAGCTTGATCTCGAAGTGCCAGGAGTTGCTGTTATCCAGTCCTCTAATCAACTAATGACTAGCGATAGTTAATGCAGCAACTGGTGGCAACCACCTACCTTGCCAGTGCCCAGCCTATGGCACCACCTACCCTGCCTGTGAGAATAACCACTGGTGCAAGATGTGCCACTTCAGCAATGGCACAGCACAGTAATCCAGAAGGGATTCACAATACACCAGACAAGTGCCAAAGCAACAAACACAGATGAAGAAGAGCACCCCAGTGTCACAGCGGCAACCAACATCAGCAGTGTATCAATGAAGTAACAGACTTTAGCAATGATGACATGGCTAACAGCATTCAAAGTTTGGAATTATCAGCCATCCACAAAAACAAGGGGGACGATTGAGATGAACTTTACACAAGCCTAGCAATCAGGTACAAGCACACAGCAACACTGAAGGTCAAACAGCCTCTGCTAGACTGGTATATGCCATTTTTTACCAGTAAATGTTTCTCTAGTACTGGTCAAAAATAAAGTCACTGCTACCATGTACTGGCTGAAACTGAGCACTTTGTGTGACTCGCTGGAGATACTCTGTATCCTGGGTCCAGAAGCAAGTGGAAGCTCCAGCTAAACAAGAGAGCTTCCAGTGTTGATCAGCAAGCAAAAAATGAATGCTCAGTCACACCAGATACTGTATGTGTCACATGAAGTGACCCCCCCCCCCACCCACCCCTGTTTCTCAAATGGACAGGTCCCAAAGTATGAGTGGTGACTGCCATTCCATTTCTGTTTGAATAAAGCAGCTGTGCTGAATGATATTCCCTGCTCTGCTTTCATTCTAGATCTAACTGTGTCAATATGGTATAACAAAGCAGGTTTTTTTCTTGTCCAACACCAACTGAATTATCTGTGTTGTTGTCCGCTTCAAATGAAGAAACCATTGAAACGGCTGAGAAAACCATCACAACCACCAGCTATTAAACAACAGAAGAGAAAGGCGTACAACAATGCTTGGATGACAGATTTTCCATGGCACAGAAATGAAGATGATGCTGACACTGGAAAGTCTGGCGTCTCAGTGTGGCCTTCTTTTTGCAGACAGTCTTGTGCCAGGGTGGAGACTGGAGTGGGGAACAGAAAATTCATTTTAAAAAGAGGAAGAAGTGGATAATATCCAAGGAGGCAGTCAAAAATTCCTCTGGACATTTCAAATGTCATTTTGGGTCAAAAATATCATTAAAATCAATAAAACGGGTTCATATCTAGCAAATGAAGCCAAAATTGGCAACAAAAGTGAGTTTGATTACAGTCTGTAAAAGGTGAGTTGTCAGTACACATGTTTTGCCAACATCAGCACTGAGGAATTACTCTGAAACTAGATCTAGATCAAACGCCATTGAAAGACATAAAATAATGTGATAAAACACTTTTTCAGTTTTGTTACAAATTTTGGCTTCATTCACCTCTCTTGTGGGGGAGTGGGGGGGCAGAAACCCAGGCACATTATAATATTAGGCCTAGGTAATGTTGACTGTACCAGCTGACTGAAGGTTGGTACCAGTATTTGTTTTTAACTGCTGGTACCATATACCGATAGTATTAACAATCTAGCAAAGGCTCCACCAAAGTCAATACAGGTGCCCAAGGAAACATCCTCTCGACAGATGTTACTTGACATGCTAGATGCAGATATCCCACAGGTGGTGCTACTGAGAAAAGGAACACAACTCTCCATGCTTATAACAGCGCAATTATCAAACAACAAGACTGTGTCACCATTCCAAGCAGATACAAGGACTCCAAATGGAAGGATGCAGAGTTCTCTGTGGATGAATCAGATGGACTGGTGAACAGCTGCAACTGGTGACAGTCCACTGGACTGTCGAGACCGGCAAACTGCACCCCATCAAGGACACAGACAACCTGTATCCTGACAGGTTTAAGGGAATTGAGAGCTTCATTGGTGAGCTCTACATCACCCTGCAGGGAGGCTCCCAACCAGTCATACAAATGTCTACCGAAGTACCCCATCCAGCTCCTTGAAGAAATAAAGGCTGAGCTCAGGAAGGTGGAGGAGGCTGGTTTAATGCAATGGCCTTCAGCAGAAAGTCCAGTGGTGGTCTATGTATCTGTCTCACCCCAAAAGCAAGGGCTCTATACAGAGGTATAAAGAGAATGCACCACAAGACACCAACTGTGGGAGAGATAACCAATCATCTGAGTGACTACACAGTATTCAGCAAGGTGGATGCAAAGCAAGGCTACTGGTCAATGCAACTTGATGTGGAGTCATCGAAACTGGCAACTTTCAACAGCCCAGTTGGCTGGTACTGATTCATCAGACTCCTTTTCGGCCTGAAGATGCCCCAAGATTCCTTTCTGCAAGCCATGGATAATATCCTGAGTCAATGCCTTGGCATCATTGGCATTATGGATGACGTCTTCATCCATGGCAAAGACACCCAGGAGCACAATCTGAATCTCCATCAGCAATCTGAATCTCCATCAGCTGATGGAGGTAGCCAGGAAGAATGGACTGGTCTTCAACCCTGAGAAATGCCACATAAAGACCCCCCAAACCAAGTTCTTTGGGATGATCTATGGTGCCCAAGGAGTCCACCTGCAAAATGCGCAGCGATCAAGAACCTCTCAACTCCCAAGTCAGTCATGACAATACAGCAGTTCCTAGGAATCATCCAATTCATGTCCCCATTCATACCTGGCTGATAAAACGGCAGCCCTGTTGTGGCACATTTTGTCACTACGGCACGTTTTGTCACTAAGGTGACAAAATGTGCAGCGATACCTGCACATTTTGTCACCAATGAGATAGTGACAAATTGTGCAGGCATTGTACCTTTTCTCCCCAGTACATGTAATACTGCATGTGTCACTTGTGTGAGTGTGTGTGTGTGTCTGTGTGTGTGAGAGAGAGAGAGTGTGTGTGTCATTGTGTGTGTGCGCGTGGCTGCGCATGTGCATCAAAGAGACAGTCAGAGAAGGAAAGAAAGTCAGAGAGAGAGAGAGAGAGAGAGAGAGAGAGAGAGAGACAGACAGACAGACAGACAGACAGACAGACAGACAGACAGACAGAGGAGGGAGAGAGACACACACAGTGAAGAACGAAAGACAGAAGGAGAAGACAGAGAGAGACAGAGAGAGACAGACAGACAGAGACAGAGAGACAGAGCGCTAGTGAGTGTAAGTGAGTGAAAAAGAGAGAGAGAGAGAGGAAGGAGAGAGACACACAGTGAAGAACGAAAGACAGAAGGAGAAGACAGAGAGAGAGGGAGGGAGAGAGAGAGAGAGAGAGAGAGAGAGAGAGAGAGAGAGAGAGAGAGAAGAGAGAGAGAGAGAGAGAGAGAGAGAGAGAGAGAGAGAGAGAGAGACACACACACACACACACACACACACACACACACACACACACACACACACACACACAGACAGAGAGCTAGCGAGTGTGAGTGAAAGAGAGAGTGACAGTGAAGAACAAATGACAGAAGGAGAAGACAGACAGAGAGAGACAGAGAGACAGACAGGACAGAGAGGGAGAGAGACAGAGTGCTAGCAAGTGTAAAGGAGTGAAAGAGAGAGAGAGCGAAAGAGAGAGAGAGAGAGAGAGAGAGAGAGAGAGAGAGAGAGAGAGAGAGAGAGAGAGAGAGAGAGAGAGAGAGACAGACAGACAGACAGACAGACAGACAGACAGACAGACAGACAGACAGACAGGCAGACAGACAGACAGACAGAAAAAGAAAGAGAAAAGTCAAAGTCAAAGACAGAGAGAGGGAGAGAAAGCGAGAAAGAAAAAAAATATTATGCTGCAAAATGCAATGAAACATCACACCCAAAGTCAGTCCATGTTTACCTTCTATTTCATCAACAAATACCAGCCATTCAATCAAAGAATGATGTTATACCTAAGGGATATCCACAACACACAATCAAACCACATTTTCACTTAGTCTCTATCTTTATAGTCATATTTCACACAGCTCACAGAGCTACGGGCTGCAGCAGCCTCGTAGTCTACTCAAAGCAATACAGAATTTCAGTTTAGCACTGATTGAGGCAGGGATAATAAAACACAATACACCACAACACATTTGAGGGCGTGCACGCTCTTCTGCGGACAAATGCACATCAACACACACACACACACGCACACACACACACACACGTGCGCACGGGCACACACGCACGCACACACACCACACTCAAACACATACGCTCACACACACACACATGGGAAAGACAGATTACAATGTTGCAAGTGAAAGTGACAAAACGTGCAGCGGGTGGACCTTTCGGCACGTTTTGTCACAAAATGTGCCGGAGTGACAAAACGTGCAGGCTGTGCATCAAATTTGACACATTTTGTCACTTTAGTCACAAAACGTGCCGTAGTGACAAAACATGTCAAAACAAGCCCTCCATGCTCTGACCAAGGCAGGAATGAAGTTTGAGTGGAACAGTTCACTACAGACAGTATATGAAAACATCAAGGCCTTGGTCTACAAAGACCAAGCACTGTCATACTATGACATCGCCAAGGAGACTACAAGTCAACACATTGAAGACTGGACTTGGTGCAGCCCTTATCCATGACGGCAAGCCCATTGCATTTGCCAGCAAAGCCCTCACCGACACCAAATAACAGTACACCAACATTGAACAAGAACTGCTTGCTGCTGTCTTTGGCTGTGAGCATTTCCACACCTTAGTAAGCCTTTTGTGGAGGAAAACGATCACAAGCCACTGGAGCAAATACAAAAGAAGAGCCCTGCCAACACTGCCTGCAACTCATGATGCTATGGCTGCAGCAGTATGATGCAGACATTCTGTACCGCCCTGGGAAGGAGATGATCCTGGCAGACTCTCTCTCCAGACTCAACCCAGCAACAAGGCACACAAATCAACCTCGAACTGTCCATACATGTGGTCCACTTCTCACCAGAAATACTACAGGAGCTGAAACAGAAAACAGACCAAGATGAGGAACTGAGCAAACTCAGGAATACCATCATCCTGGCCGGACTTGGCAAAACTCCTACCCAAAGTCATACGAGAGGACTGGTCAAGCAAAGAACTCTCCGTAGAAGATGGCATCATTCTCAAGGGGGACTGGGTACTCATTCCCAAGACACTCCATCAATACATCCTTCAAAACCTCCATGCAGGACACCAGCAGTGTAAGCAGCAGGTCAGGTTGCAGCTGGACACTCCCTTCCCTCCAAGACTTGCCCCCTTCTCCTTTGTTCTCCCTCTAGCCCTCTATCAGATAGCATCATTATAGGTGGGTTAAAAGTTGTTAATGGATTTGATCCATACCATTCGTTCTTTGCAAAGACTGCTTCAATTCAGAAACTTTCGCACTTTCTCACACTTTGGCCCCCACATCTGGAACAATCTCCCCCAAGACATCAGGCACTCTGCTACTCTCTTTTCCTTCAAAAGCCAACTCAAGACATTTCTCTTCTCAGAATACTTCAGTTAAACCATACTGTCCTTCACTCCTATCAGTCTGTACAGTGTGTGTGTGTGTGTGTGTGTGTGTGCGTATGTGCGTGTGTGCGTGCGTGTGTGCATGTGCATATTTTGCATAATTATGCTTGAACACTTGTCGATATATACGTTGTTTTTTTGGATAACATTTCCATCTCGATGTACATTATGTGTGCATGCTTGTTCAGCGCTTTGAGCTGCAGGGTAGGCGCTTTACAAATTTCCATTATTATTATTATTAAACTGAAAAAGGAAGGTTATATTCCTCTTCATTTTCAAAAGAGAAGTCCAGATGTCTTTTTTCTGTTATCATTTTAACCCTTTGAAAATCTGAAAAAATTTAACCCTTTGAAAATCTGAAAAATAGTTTTCAGCTGAGATATTTTAGATATATTTGTGGCTGTTTGATCTGCAACTTTGTAATCCATAATCTCAGCTGAAACATCTTTCACTGTTTATTTCTTTAATGGCATTTGCATTTTTGAATTTAACTTTGAACAAAAATGACTCCACAAGTTCTTTTGTTGTTAACAACATGACGAGTATGGTTGAGCTGAAACATCTTTCACTGTTTATTTTTTGAATGGCATTTGCATTTTTGAATTTAATTTTGAACAAAAATGACTCCACAAGTTCTTTTGTTGTTAACAACATGATGAGCTTTAGCATGTGACAGTTAAAATTGCAATATTTGTTAATGTGAGCTGAGCAGACTTTTCACTGTGCTTTTTTCCCTATTTATAATAACCTTTTTCCCAAGTTTCATCAATCCATGGAGGAGAAAGGTGTTGTTGGTATTGTATCTTTAGCTGTCTCCACCAGAAGTGGTAAACTGACCAATGGGGTCTTCAACAGACATGACTGCTTCTTCAGTTTGTCTAGAATGACATCAGGTATGGAAAGATAGCCAATCAGCCTTATTGAAATTCCATCTGTAAGGTGCGGCTTCTTTTTCAACAGTATTGCTGGTTAGGATTACAAGAGTGATTAGTTCTGCACAGAACCTCTTGTATTTTCCACTCTAGTCTAAAACCAGACAAAGAGCACAAATGGAGAGATCTAATGTGGAAGCAGAACCAGTGGCAGGATGGACACATGTTGCTGAACAGTCATTAAGATTACAGATATCCTTTTCATAGAAATGATCTTCCAACATTTGACCTCCACTTTATAAGACTCCTTTCCCCAAACTGTGGAATGGCCATTAAAGTAAACGACCAACACTTCATGACTCATCTTCCACATGACTTTCTTGTCACCATCACCAGGCCCCTTCTTGACTTTTGCATGCATTCCATGCCCCCATGTCCACAACACATCACTGTGGAAAGAGCAGTTATGCTCAGGCAACTCACATTCAAGTGCAAAACTGGAAGAAAACATGTTTAATTATCTCCTTTAAACACACACCAGTCACATAAAGCATGCTGTGCATGATCTGTGAATGTGTGTAACAACTATACAACACTGAGGACACAGCCAAAACTCTCATCACCTCATCTCATATATCCTCTCACAGCTGACTACTGCAACTGTCTCCTCATGGGTGTACCCAGTTCCATCATTCAACATCTCCAAAAGGTTTGAAGTGCGTGTAAGCATGTGCTTTCATTCTACAAATCATTCTAGTCATTCCTACCTCTCTAAGCTACTGCATGTCCATACTCTGCCCCATACATGTCACTTCTTTGATTCTTGCATACTCAAGATTGAACAATACAAATGCAAGATGCATGGATTTTACTTTTTTCCCTCCTCTGACACTGGACCTCACATTTGGAACTAACTCCGTCTTGATTTCAATTCTTTCTTCTTTTAACAAACACAGTTAAAAACCGTCCTCTGTTGACAATACTTCTACCCCAGATAAAACCAGCATCCAATTTCATCATCTGTTTTTAGCTTCCAGTTTCATCATGTGTTTTTGTGTGTATGCATGTGTGTGCGCACGCATATGCAGGGTGCATACATGTGTGTATGCACTGTATCTACTGACCCACCCCCACCCCCAACTGCTGCTAATTTGTAATACCCGTAAATAGCATCAATATGACTGACTGTGATGCGTATTTATATAAGCAGATTTTTGTAAGTAGTCAATTATTGCTATTATTATATTATTAAACTACATTAGACAAGAATTTTAAAAAGAAGAAGCTACATTGGTCACACACATGTGACCTAGAAATTATCATAATATTATGGCACTCCAGCTCCTACAAGCCTGGTATGGTATGAAATGATACACCCCAAGCAAAGTTATGTTCATGCAAGGTTTGAAAGACCTCATTTATGCTGGCTGAGAGTTGCCCAAACTGTGAACCCCCACATTCATTATATGAAACAACTCAAACACAGATACTGCCACTGTATGACACTAGTTGTGATATTCGTTTATTATGAATTTAGCACACTAAGCTGTGCAACCAAATTAGAGAAAGTACCACACTTTTGTCCCAAATATTCCAGAGGCTGAAAATGTTCACCAGTGATCAACATGAGCTTTTTTTCAGTTGGCACCTTTGATTTTGGGGCTGCAAAGAAGCAACAACAACTGAAGTTTTGTCAAAACAATCAATTGTCTCCCTTGAATGCATGCAAAAGTCAAAAATAGTCATAAGTTTATCATAAAGTCAACGCAATTAACAATCATAATATTAACTGGCCCCCGTAACACAGTGGTTAGTGCACCAGACTACAGGTCAGAAAGTCTTGGCTTTGAATCCTATCAGTCATGTGGGATTTTTTGGCCATGGCCAGCTCCTGCCAGCCAGCCCTGGCCAACTGGGAGAGCTATGAGCCAAATGGGAAGGCTGGAACCACACAGTTGAGGTTCATCCACTTCATGGATGAGTCTTTGAGAGTGTTACTCTAATTATTTGAAAAACACTACATGTGCCGCAGTTCCCGGGCCTGGTTAACACAGGATAATTACGACAGTAAGCATGGTCTGCGACCCTGTCAAGAAGTCTCAAACTAATAATGGACCTCTGTAGTATCATCATTTATCATCGTTACTGATCGCCGCACAAAAAAAAAGGTCTCAGCTCCTGTAGCCCTTCATGCCATGCTCTCTTGGTGACCTCAATGTCAGCGTTTCTGCCTCCTTCCTTGCCTGAGGCAGTTCTGATCAAAGCCTACAATGACATGGAATCCACTTAGGAGGACTGGTAGAGGGGCATAGTTGTGGTCTGCTCTCTGAGGGGGACACTCATTCAGTCTGACTCCATGACAGCTTACACTGTCGTCAGCAGGGGGCATAGTAGGTGGTGTCCTGCATATTTTGAATCAGAACAGGCACTAATGAACACCACTGAAGAGACTTGGCAGCAGTGCAGTGTCTCCTTTGGATGGCAGCCCACCAACAATCTGACGTCTCTTCCTGTGGACATCAGGGGGCGGGGCTGCAATGCAGAATCAGTCTTGGGTGTAGCTGTAGGTAGGGATGCTGGAATGAGCGGTGCAGGAGTAGTGTCTATGAGGTTGGCACAGATGACAGGACAGCAAAACAACAACAACAACAAAAATCATAAGAATAACTCTCTTGTGGTGTCTGTACAGCCTCCATGTGCCAACAGTGTACATGTTAAAAATCCCAAACCCAGTCAACCATTGTTTTGACGCATGAAAATACTGCACACACCAACAGGAGTGGGTAGCACTGTTCTTGTAGCTACTGTGCCTTACCTGGGTAAGGCAACCCAGATTTCTTCAAGGGTCAATGAAGTACTATTATTTTTATTTATTTTTGACATTTAAGCAGCCTAAACAAGGTATAAAAATGGCTGCTCAATCCTGCTGTTACTGACAGAGGCTGCTATTGTGGAGAAAATGAACATATGTATAGACCAACACCCCATGTACCACTGAAAACGGTGCAGCAATTTGGATTCATGCAGCAAGACACATGATGAGGAAGAGACGGACAGGGAAATCTCAAATTGGAAGGTGTCACTGGATCACTGGCACACCTGCTATAAGCTGGCAGTGCTTCTCACACTTCTCTGTTGTTCAATGTAAATAGAACTAATTAAGCCCAAGCTTAACCTGTTGAAACAAAGTATTGTTTTTCACTTTCTGTCAAGTTTAGCTTTCATAGACTTTTTACACACAGTCAATTAGAGTGAATTTTGACTCTTACAAACTGACAAAACTATCATCATGTGGTATCCAATCAGTTTCAATTTTCAATGCCACATGCTTTGCATTGTTGGTAAAACATGGTGTTTCCTGATTTAAAAATGAACACTGGCAAATCTAACAGTAATAGTACTAATACAGTGTGAAATTTGTTCTACGGTCATGTCTGAACAGATAAATCTGTTTTATCAGTAGCATTTCTGAACAGATAAATCCGTTCAAACATCGGAGCAATGTGTGTGTGTGCGAGTGTGACAGTGCGTGTGTGTGTAAATTACGTAAATTACTAGTTTGATTATGTAACTTTTTTTTCTTTCAATACCTGTTTGTAGAGTTTTAAAATATATGATATGTGTTATTGTGTATCTTGATGTGGTCAATGTTCAGCCACATTTTAATTTCTCTGATGAGACAACAAAGTAATCGTGAATCTTGAAATACTATTTTGGAGCCTTTTGATGACTTGTGTATGTGGTGAGCCAGACTTTAGAAAATCAGGATTAGGGGCTATCCACCTTTAACTTCATTTGTTCTGAATACAAATGGACCCTGATCACACAAAACTGATAATGAAGTCTGGACCTGTAACATGTACCATCACCATGCCCCTGTAATTTGTTCAGGGAGTACACCAGAATATTACATGTATTCACTGCCAAGGTTAGTTAGAACGAGTCATATATTCAAAATTCTTTTACATCATTTCAAATACAAGGCACTAAATCACAAATTTGTTTAGTTCACTGTTACAACATCAAAAACTAACCATCCATCTGTCTATCAATGCACAACACATGCTTTTGTATGTCAAAAACCTATTTCTATTCCATTCCTTGGTACCTATTTATATTTTGTAGGCACTCACCATGGTAACCTGCTTAAATTGCTTGTGACTCTGAGCATGGTGACCTATTTTATTCCACAGGCCCACATGGAAAACTGTGCTAGCCATAACACAGTTAAAAATAAGGAAAGGATCTGTAAAAAGTGAAACCAAGAAGGTAAAAATTAGGACAAGGAAGAACTTCCTGCTGGGGGTGGATGGGTGGGGGGGATATGAGATGGCTATATTCTGACCTACTCCAGGCTCTTAAAGGGAGAACATTTATCAGCTCTGAGTCCTCAAGACTGTAGACCCTAATTTCTATGTCTGCAGTACCCCACAAAATTTAGTATCAATTACAATCACAGAAGGAATTAGTGGCTTTATATCTAATGCCCAGTCAACTGAAAAAAAGAAGGAAAAAAAACTGTATCAGGGCAAAACAAAATGTATGAAATCACACACAAAAAAAGTCTCACTGACTCTTCATAACATACATCACCATATGTTTGAAGAGGACTGATGGACTCGGGAAGACAGACATTAGAGTGGTGGGATAACCAATAGCAGGCAGAGCACACAAAAGCTGTGGTCTGACTCCACTCTTGTGGTCTGACTCCACTCTCCACACCTTAGTGTGTGACCTAGGGAATGTGACCTTGGTGGGGTTTTATCTGCCCTGGATTCTCTAGCCAAGAGCTAGTTACCAGAGGTGATTCAGGTCTCTGTTGTTGACATATATATCGGTCATTCTCCTGAAAACTGGACCAAAGAAGGGCACCACTTTCCCAATGAAATAAAAACAAATTCAGAACATAAAACTTTTTAACTACTGTTATATTTTAGGTGTAATGTGTTCGGAGAAATAAGGAAATGCCACAGTGTGTGAATTCATCATTATTTGTTGTGCTGTAAGTCTTTGGGGGTACAAATGACATTTTCATGGCTGTCAATTGTAACATGGCTAAAGGAAGGCAGTTGGATTGCAGATATTTCCTTGAAAGCATTCATGATTGAATAAAAACTGATTTCATGAGAAAAAAGGCAGGTAGCTCTTACATATAAATACTATTTACTGTCTGTTACCTCCTAACAGCTCCAAACAAAAAAAAGAAGATGATCTGTGTTTTGCACGTTACTGGTGGTGTCTTATCAGTGTGCATCATGATATCGTGGCTTGTTCACAACAGAAACTAAAAAACTTTCTTTTCTTGTCTGCTTGGTACATGACCACATTTCCTCTTGTCTTTTTTGCTTAGTTGATGATATGAGAGTAGATATGAAATAAATTATAGTCATTTCTTTTGTGTGGTTTACGTGGTGTCTTAAGATGGTGTAACATGCGAGAACACAAAAGAAATATTTCTGTTAGTATCATCGACTTCCGACCTACCCTAATGTATAAATCCACATCAGCTCACTTGCGGCAGCAACTTTTGACCTTTTTTTATGGTGTGCATTGTGCATTATTTGCCTACAAAAGGGAAAGCACTGTGGTGTCTTCGGCTGTGAAGGCAGTAACGCATGATACAAATCTTTGTTCCCAGTCAGTTGATGTTTTTAGGCAACCTTTTTTCTAACCAATCCTGGTATTGTGGTGCACCATCATGAGCCAGAATGTCAAGCAAAAAACTGGGATTGTATTTTTACGGTCAAGGTTACAGTGAGGGCTTACAGAATCAAAATACGACTATATCTTTTATTAATTCTAAACTAACAAGTCTTTTGCAACCAAATTTCAATTCAATTTTGATAAACAAAAAAAGTGTCCAGTGAAAATATTGGATTGCTCTAACTTAGTTTGACAGTGCATGTTCATAAGCTGGAGTGTCTTGTGAAAATGTTGCTTTGCTGTATTTAAGGTCAAGTTCACAGTGAAGGTTCACAACTTCAGCAAATGTTCGTCTGGACAATAAAATTATCTCTGATCGATTAAACTTAGTATGGCGATGCATCATCATGAGTCAGAGTATGAACTATTATACAGAAATATTACTTTGCTATTTTCAAGGTCAAAGCCACAATCTTTTGACAAGTTCTTCAGAAATACTGAAACTTTTGCAACCCAAATTAGTTGATGCAACACCATCACAAGACCTGGTAAGACACTGTGAAAAGATTGTACTGCTTTTACCCAGGGCATGAAACAGAGAATGTGGCTTGGGTGACTGTGGACCAAATCGTTGCCACTTTTGGCTATCCTGATGTCTCAAGGAGGGGTCTAAACTGGCTCCAATCAAGAAAATGTGGAAAGAACATAGCTTTTGTGATGAATATACTTGTTTATTAAATTGATTAGTCAATGGTTCCAGTGTGATTGTTACATCCTTTTGTACTTGTAATGGTGTGTATGTAACATGCAAGACAAATTACTAATTAATTGTGATTGGTTAGTAACTTTAGAAGGCAAGAAACAAATATCACTCTGACATGTATATAAAACATATAGAGCAAGTTGGTGCAACACATTCCCCCTCCTCCAAATTACTTTTAACAAAACTATGGAAAAGAAATGTGTGATCTATTTAATGCATGTCTGTATTTCAAAGAAGAAATTTAGAGCAAAATCATTAAAGAGGTAGGAAAGTAAATTAAAAAAGTAAGCAGTGACGACACTCCTTCATTAACTATGAAATGTATTAATGTATTAATGCCTTCATTATGTATAATAATCAAGGCAAGAGTCAAACTGGCCACTGAGCCTACTTTATTCATGCATTTCTAGTATCTTCTGTAACATGTGAGACACTGAGTGATGACGCAGCATAAAGCACAAGTAACCAAGTTCCTGTCCACCTATCATTTTATGTCTGCTATTTATGTACACAAGAGATGTCAAGCTTTCATTTCCAGATAATAAAAAGAAAAAGATTCTCACTGTCACTGAATATATTTTGACTTTCTGTCACCATTTTGACCAGTTTTCAAGAGAATGACCCATATATGTGTTACATGTGTAACTTCAATCAAATGCCATGAACCTTTTTTGTTTCTCAATTTTGAAAAAGAAGAAGTGAAATTTGTCAGTAATAGACTCTCAGAAGAGAAGACTTCAACTTCTGAATCAACAGGATTCTCAGAAGACAGAACTTCATGTTCAGAATCCACAGGTTTCTCAGTAGAGACGACTTCAAGTTCAGAATCCACAGGATTTGCAATAGTTATAGAGCAGACCTCAAGTTATGAATCCACAGGATTCTCAGTAGAGAAGAATTCAAGTTCTGAATCCACAGTACAACACTATGGATTGTGACAAGAGGAGAAAATATTACTGTCACATTTTCTGAGAGCACGGCACAAATGAAAAGACTGACAAGACTGCATACTGTGTCCCCCATTCTTGACAACTGAGGTGGTGGCACCATTACTTACGGCAGAGGATCGGTGACATCTTTGTCTTTGTCCTGGGATTTCAGGAAGAAGGTCTCAAAAAAAACGAGCCTCCAGTCGAAGCCATAGCGCGTCCTGTAGCCTGGTGTGAAGCTATACTCAAAGGTGTCTGGCTGAATGTAGTCAAGGTGTCCCATAGCCACTGTGCGCCGGTCCTTTACTATCTCCACCAGCAATGGCTGAAGCCTGCACACACATTTACAACAAAAGTAATTATACAGACAAGAACAGCAGTGAGGGGTGGATGGGGTTGAACTCAGTTGACAATGTCTAGCTGAGACTTTGCAGAAGCTACAGAGGATTTAAAGACATGGCAAAAGACATACAGGGAGATGCAAATTAAGACAAGCAGGGAGTCAGTTAGTTAGTTGATGCTTTGAGCCACATAGGGTTATATCAGGGTTAACCACATAGGTTATCTGGTTAACCACATAGGGTTATATCAGGGCTAAAAATATACATCAATTTATCTCCTAATTATTCATTAGACAAATTTTAAAATATTTCACATTAAAACAACTCTTTGAAAGCATTTTACACAGACATTACCTCAACACAATTCATATTTTGTAAAACATACCAATCTCTTGCAAGAAGTAAAAATTATTTTCAAATACATGTTTTGAAAGAGTGAACACAAAGATCCCTCTTCAAAATATTTCTTTCTGATCGCCAACGAATCAGTACACTCAATCAAGATATGTTTAACTGAGATTATAGCAGTATTATGAGTATGTGCAGTATATGCAACACAAACAGGAACATCTTCTTTTCTGAGAAGAAAAATATGTGTCAAATAAGTGTGACCAATATGGAGTCTATTTAAAACAGTGTTTTCTTTCCTTGTATTATGAAAGGACAACAGGTGGTCTGAAAGTTTTGGTAAAATTTTATGAAGCTTATTTGATACTAAAATCCTTTCATCCCATTCTTTCTGCCAAATTTGATGTACATATTTGGCAGTTAAACTTAAAGGTTTTATGTCTGAAAGGGACATGAGATCAGCTGTCTAATTTTTGTCAAAAGCTTCTTTCACAGCTCTATCAGCAGCCTCGATGATCATTTCCTCCAATACCAACATGTCCAGGAACCCACATAAAAACAATTTCCTTTTGGTCTGCATTAATTTTTTGTAACAGGTTTTGTATTTGTGTTACCTGAGGATGGTCAGTTTTTAATATTCCGAACACTTGTAAAGTGGATAATGAGTCTGAAAAAATTATGAATTTCCTTTCTTTGGATTGGTATGCTTGTTTAAGAGGGGGACAACAGGAAAGCACAGAGGGAGGCATACAGAAAGACATACAGGACACAAGGTTTGTTGCCCCTTGTTGACAGAAAAAGAAAGAAAAAAATGTTTTGCATGACACTCTGGCTCATGATGATGCATCGATCACCAAACAGGCTTGGCTACAAAAGATTAAATATTTCAGAAGATTCTGGACAAACGTTATTCAATGAAATTTAGAATGTTCACTGTGACCTTGACCTTTAGCATAACAAAGCAACTTTTCACAACACTCCCTCTTATGATTATATACCATCAACCTAGGTTTGGTTGCAGAAGGATCAGCAGTTCAGAAGGTATCACAGAAACAGTCATATTTTAATTACATGAGCCCTCGTTGTGAGAATGGCATACAGGAGAAATCAGACACACAGGAAGGTACGAGCAAGGGACAAGGGATTGATTTGACTGATTCTTCATATTTAAAATGATGCACTGTCTGCTTATAGAGAAAGGCATACAGCAAGTCTAATGCCTAAATGGCCCAGAGTTCAGGAGCTGTGTGAAAGTCAAGGTGGCCATCCTGGGCTTTCTGTCCTAACGTGCCTTATGGTTTCCGTGGACATAAAGTAATACTGAACCATGCTCACGCATTGGTTTCAGCTTTTCCCTAATATGTCAGCCAGCATCTGAGGACATTAAGCAACACAACAACAACTAAATGGCCATTCACACTACTGTCTGTTTATAGAGCAATGTATACAGGAAAGGTAATGAGACATAAAGGAAGGTACAAGGAAGGGGACAAAGGACTGATTCCTGAATTTAAGGTGACAGTCATAAAGTCTAAATAGTTGTTCACACCACTGTCTATTGGGCGGTTTTGCCAGGGTTGTTAACTCCCTTGACTTTTGCCCGGCATCACTTAAGTCCCTTGCCTGCTTTTATTACCGGTGCATACTTTCTTCACAATGGAAGGTGGTGACAGTGAATTTGCGAATTTTACACTGCCAACATTAAAGACATTTTTGGAGGCCCATAGTCAGAATGTGTTTGATAACAAGCGATAACTTGTTGCTCGTGCTACTGAATGCCCCAAAACACATTTTTTCCATGAACTTGCGATCTTCTGGTCATCCAAAAAATGACGCAAAGACACTTTTTTTCCCCACCCTCCATCCCCTTTCCCTGGTAATTTTTGCAACTGCAACAGTGGTGGCATTTGTACTGCTTGGCAATTCTAGGTTCAGCTACCATTGTTGTACACAGCATGAAGCACCGCCTATTCAGATATTGACCCAGAAGTGACACTGGACCTCTCGCGACTTCTTGCATGAAAGATTACCAAGGGCATTCACTCATGCAAACCAGTTTTACTGAACTGCCCAATAGAGCAAGGCATACAGAAAAGATAATGAAACATAAAGGAAGGTACAAGGAAGAGGACTGATTTGACTGATTCCTGAATTTAATGCGACAGTTGTAAAGACTAAATGGTAGCTCACAAGCGATGAGACGTGTGCAGTTCGTATTAGTATCTTCTTCTGGCCTTGTTTCACACAATCTGCGGCATGAACCTGACTGTGAATTTGACTTTTGTTTTTTAATTTGATTTTTGCTTGTGATTATGGAATATTTTAACCCGGTACAATTTAAGTTGTCAATATACTTTAATTATCCCTCACAGGGCCATTCAGCTAACTACTAAAAGCTCATTAATTAAAAAAAATTAAAAAATGTAAAAACATCAGAGCAACATCAAAAATATTTAAATTGATAATAATCAACAGAAATACTGGATTTAAAATAAAAAATCCATAGTACAAATTATCACGGCAGAAAACTCCTAACAGTGGCTAATTGTTTGATTATTATACATTTTTCCTTAATTTTAACTGTGAATCAGGCTTTCACTTTTCTTTTTAACTTTGTATTTTGCTCTTGTATGTCCAGCATGGTTGACTTGGCATTAAATGTAAAGTTACTATTAACAGTGGCATCGACTTGTAATGTGTGTGTGTGTGTGTGTGTGTGTGTGTGTGTGTGTGTGTGTGTGTGTGTGTGTGTGTGTGTGTGTGTGTGTGTGTGTGTGTGTGTGTGTGTGTGTGTACATGGATGCATGCATGATCTGAATGTTAAATATGTGTGTACCAGTGTGTGTGTAAGGAAAAAGGGGGAGGGGGGAGGTAGAGTAATTAAGACAGAGGTAAAGACTGAGATAATTTGACATATTTATTTTAAGTGTAGCTTCTTTTTGAGCTAATGTGTCAAAGAAAAGTTTCCTTTTTACACATTGTATAATTATGAATAATAAACATTTATTTGATCTGATCTGCTTATGTTTGAAGAGGACTGGTAAAAATGAAAAGCAAATGCACTGTGAAGGCAAAACCAAAAATGAAAAACATCTTGGCAGTAGATCAAGCATATATAAGTGTAGTCTGAGCAACTTCAGAATAAAAGGAGAGAGAACTTTGACAGCTCTACATCTCAGAGGGGCTCTTAATTTATGCATCCACTGGACCTTAAGATGAGAGGGGATGGGCACACAAGATGACATATAGAAGAAACCCCACATGAAAAATAGCCATCTTCTGGAGAAAGGTGTCCTAAAAGGCATGAAAGACAATTCAATTTTTTTTCTGTGCATTAATGTATGAGGTTGAACAGCAACTTTAATTTGCAGCTGGGATGAATAAAGTATATATTGTTCTTGTTATGCAGGAAAATATGATGGCATCAGACATAAAAGGATGCAGACAGTACCTGCAGGAAGCAGGTACTTACTTAAAAGGATGAAGAGGTTGGTATTTAGTGGAACCCTTATGAAAGACTGCCCCAATGAGAGGCCACCCATTCTTCATGACATTTTTCTTTCTTCTGCAAACTTTAAAACCACCAGATCCATTCTATTGGGTAACTCTTAAAAGAGAGGTCACACTGTACAGGAAAAAACAGACCAACCAAATATATGGCAGGAAGCAGAGTTTGACACAGGAACATATTACAGGAAAAAACAGACCAACCAAAACATGGCTGGAAGCACAGAGTTTGACACAAAGGAATGAAGACAGGAAGAAAGGAATGAAGACAGGAAGAAAGACCAACCAAAAACATGGCAGGAAGCACAGAGTTTGATACACAGGGGTGAAGACAGGAAAAAAGACCAACCAAAACATGGCAGGAAGCACAGAGTTTGATACACAGGGGTGAAGACAGGAAAAAAGACCAACCAAAACATGGCAGGAAGCACAGAGTTTGACACACATGAATGAAGACAGGAAGAAAGGACTGAAGACATGAAGCACAGAGTTTGACACACATGAATGAAGACAGGAAGAAAGGAATGAAGACAGGAAGCACAGAGTTTGACACACATGAATGAAGACAGGAAGAAAGACCAACCAAAACATGGCAGGAAGCACAGAGTTTGACATACCTGAATGAAAACAGGAAGAAAGAAATGAAGACAGGAAGCACAGAGTTTGACACACAGGGATGAAGACAGGAAGAAAGGAAGAAAGACAGGAAGCACAGAGTTTGACAAACAGGAATGAAGACAGGAAGAAAGACCAACCAAAACATGGCAGAAAGACAGTCTGACACACAGGAATGAAGACAGGAAGAAAGATCAACCAAAACATGGCAGGATGACAGTTTGACACACAGAGTGAAGACAGGAATATATTTCCAAATGACAGTAGAGAAAGACAAAAATGAAGTCAGATATGACAATATGTGAGGAAAATCTTGAACATAATGTAATATGTAAATAATAATACATAGTAAACAAGAACAACTAAAAGAATAAATGATATTATCATAATAACAAGACCATCTTCATGATGACAATGATGTGTTCTTACCAGTCAACGTTGACCTCCATGTGACTGTCAAAGAAAGAGACAACTTCTGCAGTCACATGACGGAAACCCTCCAGTCGTGCACGAATAAGACCTACCCTCTCGGGTATGTGCACCAGCTTGACGAGGTTGGTGGGAAAGTGTTCCCTGATGAAGTGGTCCAGGTCATCCTTCAGCGATTCTGACCACAGTCAAACACCAAATGCCATCTTCAGCCCATTTCTTGCATCAAACTATATGGAAGAATACACACACACACACACACACACACACACACACACACACACACACACCACACACACACACACAAAACAACCCCCCCCAAAAACAAACAAAAAAACAACAACAGAACAAAAGGTGTTTGTGAGGAAAGTTTTTTGTTTGTTTGTTTGCATCACAAACATCATTAAATGCTTAGGTGAAATGCCATACATAAAGCCCAGCCTTCTATCTCCCCTCTGGTGGGGGATGAGGGGTGGGGTGGTTCGAATGCAAACACTGGGGTCCCTTCTGCAGGGCTCACAGGGCTGTCAGTGGTTCCCTCTGCAGGAAGCATGGGGCTGTCAGTGGTTCCCTCTGCAGGGAGCATGGGGCTGTCAGTGGTTCCCTCTGCAGGGAGCATGGGGCTGTCAGTGGTTCCCTCTGCAGGGAGCACAGGGCTGTCAGTGGTTCCCTCTGCAGGGAGCATGGGGCTGTCAGTGGTTCCCACTGCAGGGAGCATGGGGCTGTCAGTAGTCCCCTCTGCAGGGAGTATGGGGCTGTCAGTAGTAACTGTAGTTCTCTCTGAAGGGATCATGGGGCTGTCAGTGGTTCCCTCTGCAGGGAGCATGGGGCTGTCAGTGGTTCCCACTGCAGGGAGCATGGGGCTGTCAGTGGTTCCCACTGCAGGGAGCACAGGGCTGTCAGTGGTTCCCACTGCAGGGAGCATGGGGCTGTCAGTAGTAACTGTAATTCTCTCTGCAAAGAGCATGGGGCTGTCAGTGGTTCCCTTTGTAGTGAGCATGGGGCTGTCAGTGGTTCCCTCTGCAGGGAGCATGGGGCTGTCAGTAGTAACTGTAGTTCTCTCTGCAGGGAGCATGGGGCTGTCAATGGTTCCCTCTGCAGAGGGCATGGGGCTGTCAGTGGTTCCCTCTGCAGGGAGCATGGGGCTGTCAGTAGTAACTGTACTTCTCTCTGCAGGGAGCATGGGGCTGTCAATGGTTCCCTCTGCAGAGGGCATGGGGCTGTCAGTGGTTCCCTCTGCAGGGAGCATGGGGCTGTCAGTAGTAACTGTACTTCTCTCTGCAGGGAGCATGGGGCTGTCAATGGTTCCCTCTGCAGAGGGCATGGGGCTGTCAGTGGTTCCCTCTGCAGGGAGCATGGGGCTGTCAGTAGTAACTGTAGTTCCCTCTGCAGGGAGCACAGGGCTGTCAGTAGTCCCCTCTGCAGGGAGCATGGGGCTGTCAGTGGTTCCTTCTTTGAGGCCTGGACTGGGGTGCATGACATTAACAGTTTCGTAAACCACCCTCCTAACAAACAAGGTGTCACCTGGGTAGGAGCCTGCCAAATTTGGAGCCTCCTAGGAGGTTTGCACGAAGCATTTACAGCTCCTTGCAAGGAGCAACCTGCAAGTAGTCTCGGCCAGCCACTGTTTAGATTCGATTAAAGTGTGTCTGTGCATGCAGCATGTAAATGAGAATGCAAAATAAAGCAGCATGATTTTGTTTGTTTTTTCTTTGGTTAGAGAGAGAGGGAGTGTGTGTGTGTGTGTGTGTGTGTGTGTGTGTGTGAGAGAGAGGGGGGGGGGGGGGGGGAGAAGTCTGAAATTTTATTGATTAGGCCATAGGCCTATATCAATGGAGGTTGCATGAAAGAGAGAGAGAGAGAGAGAGAGAGAGAGAGAGAGAGAGAGAGAGTTCATCATTTAAGAGGGAAATACTTTAATTGATAAGCATGTATGCTTTATTACATCCAGCCCTCACCCAAACAAAGGACTATTCTGGATCTATTTACACATGTACATATTTTCTAAGCTTTGACACACCTGGTACACCCATGGAATAAATTAAGACATGTAACAAGATGGGAATGGGGTGGATATATAGGCAGACAACTAATCAGTGCATAATGTGTGACATATAACATGATTTAAATGTTTCAGTGCTGAATGATAATCTAATAAGGAAATAATTAGTATACAGTAAGAGAGAGAGAGAGAGAGAGAGAGAGAGAGAGAGAGAGAGAGAGAGAGAGAGAGAGAGAGAGAGAGAGAGAGAGAGAGAGAGAGAAATTGTCCTGGATCAAATTTTCATTAGTAATACATCTAGAAACAGCTAATCTGATATAACAAATTGAACCTCACATTTCAGAATTTTGGAAAGCTGTTCCTGTAAGTATGGTAAAGCTGCATACTCTTCAACTACAGCTTTCATAACAGCATTAATTCAATAAAGAATTGTTAAATTTGCCACAACAGTTTGTTTCTAGACTCTTTTCCTAATGTCAACGTCACTGTGATCATAGAATGATCTGTTCTGTACTCAGCCTTAATGTCAGCATTTGTAACAAAACTTGACAGAAGATCTGAGATCAATAAGAAACTGAGTCTACTTTGCTGTATTTCTGTGCCACGTGTATCTTTTCATTGTGGGATAAAACTCCCTCCAAATACCCAAAAGGTTAAGCTTTATCATTAAATTGTCAACCTGCTCTTGTGCTTCAATATTATTATGGTGTTTATAATTGCAACAGTCTAATGAAATCGAAGACTAAATCCAAGTAACCTCTAATAAAAATAATAATTTGTAACCAACTTTGTTTACCTGTTTTTCTAGTTCAACGTAAAACTTGGGATTGTCATGGTTAGGCACATACAAACTGATTATCACAAAATGCCTATCCATTATTGTTACAGTAACAAATATGTACCTTTCTGTAACATCTTTATACTTTTTCTCTGAAAATTCTAAAATATTGTTGAGTAATATGGCAATGCTGGTGAGTTACTGTAGGCAACTCAGGTCTCGGTTGTTTCGTGTGATATCTCTTGCAGAGTCCAGGTGAGATCAAGAGGAGGGAGGTGAGCTGGACTCTCATGAAGAAGTTAAACTCTTCTGTGGGTTCAGGTGAGATCAAGAGGAGGGAGGTGATGCTGGACCCTCAAGTTAGCCCAGAAGAGACCAAGAGTAGGGAGGTGGAGCTGGGCTTGAAAGTTGGACTTCTTTTGCAACAGTTGTTTTTCAACAGCAGAGCTATGGACATTGTCTTTGTGACTGTTCCACACAGCAGTTGAGACAGCAATTGCATAGTACACTAGTTGCTGCACAACGGTGAGCAGACACTGCCTTAACATTTTTGTTGTTCTGGCAGTGGTCCATGGCATGCTTGGTCTTCCAGGTTGGCACTTGCTTTCAAGCCTTCACTCTTTCATCCCCGTCCCTAATAAACAATCTCATTTCTGTGGACATTAAGCAAACTGATTCCCATTCATTCTCTGATGATGTACCTCTGGTGGAGTTTGCGTACCTTGTATGTACTTGCATGCCAGACAACAGCTCAAGCCTTTGTTGTCCTGTTTGTGTGATGTCTTTCAAGCACTAATTAACTCCCTTGTGTGTTGATTAATTTTTCTACATATAAGCAGCCAGGATTAAGCAGCCATATGAAAATGGTAGCTCTGAAACTGCCATTACCAGCAGAGGCTACTTTTGAGGAAAAAACAAACACTTGTACAGACTGACACTATCCCATGTACCACTGAAAACCACAAATTACTCAAGAGACCATGGACATCATAATCAAATAATGCAAAGAGGGGACAGAAAAATCTCACACTGTGAGGAGTCATTGGGTCACCGACATCTGCTTGAACTTTGAACTCCAAACTGACAAGGCTGTTATAATGCAGTGTTCAATCAGTTTTGAGTTTTTGATGTCACCTGTATTACATTGTTGGTATGTGACAGTCTATAGCTACTTGTAACACCGTCATGATTCCATCCTTGTTTAGCTACATTATAGTAGCAGATACTGGTGGCCATTTTGTTTGCTTTGCATGCTTTACACCAGTGTCGCATTTGTTTATAAGTTTGCAAATTTCAGAAATTAGGTATTTAGTATAATTGTACATATTTATAGCTAGTATTTGTGATGTAGATTTTCAAAATAATTCATAGGAGTAGGAACAGGGCTTAGATTAAAAGGATTCAGGATTCACAGACTTAATTGGTTGCAGAACTTTGAGTCTGGCACTGATTTTGGCATTTGTGTTTGTGACCAGGACTCATTTCTTGATGTTTGGTATTACCAAAAATCAAGAAATGAGTCCTGGTCACAAACACAAATGCCAAAATCAGTTGCAGAACTTTGAGTCTGGCACTGATTTTGGCATTTGTGTTTGTGACCAGGACTCATTTCTTGATATTTGGTATTACCAAAAATCAAGAAATGAGTCCTGGTCACAAACACAAATGCCAAAATCAGTGCCAGACTCAAAGGTCTGCAACCAATTAAGTTGGACTATGTCTGTAGTGAATGTTTGGTGCATTTTAAGGCCCTAGTTTGTATCTTGTTTTACAGCCTTGTTTGCAGTCACAGTGGATCAGCTCATAGCATGAGTCCTCAGCCTGGCGAAGTGTTGTCCACAGTGGCTTCCGTGGTTGTCCTTTGTCCTTGGTCCATCCCCAGGCAGATGGAGATGGTAACCTTGGTGCTCTCTGGAGACACTGGCTCCAAACATGCTTGATAGGCTGCACAAAGAGTGTGCTGATGAAGAGCATCCTGTGTAGGGGGGGATGTTCTCAATGGCTTTGTATTGTTGAGAGAACAGCTTTTGCCTTGCTGCATTCACTGTTGACACTGTACTGTTCTTTTCATACATGAACACAACAGATTGCTCAATCTTCTGAAATGCCTCTTGTGACAGATTTGCTTTCTCAGTACAAAGTTCTAAAAAAGTGGATGCCACTGCAGGGAATGCAGTCCATATGTTTCAGGCCTTTAGTTTTCCTTTCCAGGCAAAGAATGAGAGTGTGTCACAATCAGTTACAGCATGAAAGGCAAACAAAGCAATTGATTTGTCTGCACCAAGACTTGTAGCAATTGCGTGGGCTGCAATGTATCTGAAATGTTTTCTGGTCCCAAATGCAACCCACAGCTCTTCCACCTTTATTTTTTCAACAACTGAGGTTGCAATTACAACAACATCAGTGTGAGCAGTTCGTATTAGTATCTTCTTCTGGCCTTGTTTCACACAATCTGCAGCGTGTAGGAATACTTGTATGTCAGCCTCTTCATGGGCAGATCCACTCATATTATTCAGGTCTACTTCTGTGGATGATGAGACCTTGCTGTCACTGCAAGTGGAGACAAGTATTTTGCAAGAAACTTGAGTTCTTTCAATTTCTTTGGAAAGAAAGCAGGTCACTCTTGTTCTCATTGTTCCTCAAGAAGCTTTTCCAGGTGGAGGGTAATGGTGCCAAAGGTAACACCTTATGATGTTGACTGTGGCCCCCTTTGCTTCTTGTCCTGGCCTTCAAGCTGTCTGTGAGATAAACATACCAAACAATATCCAACCGTCGAACACTCTGAAATTGTCCAAAAATGTAACGCAAGAAGACACTGTTGCTGTAGTCCTGGAAAGTGTTTGATGTCCTGGGGGAAGAGCATCTGAACAAGGATCTTCACATTTGCTTCAGATGAGTGGTTTGCAGCAACATATGAAGCAGTGTCTTTACTGATCAGTTGTTCCTCTTCCTGCATACAAGGTTCAAGCTCAATTCCACTGATAAAATAAGAAAGCTTTTCAGTGGTAATATCATCACTGACAGGGTCAACCGTCTCTTCATAATCAATGTTGTTTGTTTCATCTACCAGGACTTCTTCCTCATCAGCATTCCCAGATCCAAGAGGGGAGTGTTCAAGACACTTCAGCAAGTCTGCCTTTTTACCTGTCCGCATATCACCCAGTTTGCTCAATGATGGTGGTGTTGGCTCGTTTCTGTGCCTGAAAAATTCTGGCAGGTCCCCTTTCCCTGCAATGTAAAGCTGCAAAAACAATGAGCAGCCACTGCGGAGCATTGTCAGGGGAGATTTTTGAGCCTTCTGTTGTTGCACAAACACATGCAGCTTTTTCTTTGCAGAGGCTTTTTGATCAGTTTTGTTCTCTTTTCAAGCCTTTCCTCAACAAAGTTGTTATATTGCTGCATCCCACTGCGTGATGATTGAGCTAACTGCAGTCATAGCAGCTGCATCTACAATGACTTTGGAGTCCAGGAGAAGAGGCATCCTCCATCGTCTTCAAAAGGATTTCCAGCTTCCTCAATTAAGAAACAACGAAAGCTTGAACGTTTATCTTGAAGGCTTTTTGTGGTGCAGGGCTTTGCTCATGGTGATCCATGCAATCTGCAGTTTTGGACGTCATGCTATGTTCAATGCTTTTAAGAAAATGAACAATCAGTGGCCCAGCAGTCACCCGTTGTCTCAAAACACAAGGATTGCTGGCAAGTCCTACTGTGCCTCCATTTCCTTTTACCATTGCTTTGCACTGCTCATGTGCTTAGTCATGAGCTACGGCTGAGAAAGGATGACATGTTTTCTGCACAACAAATCCACCATTGCAAAAGGCTTGATACACTGATGGGTGCCTCCGAGTTGACACATCATGAAGGTACACTGATAACCATCTGGCACAGCTGATGTGGTCAGGGGCAAAACAACAACATGGTAACAGCTTTGTCAGTGTCTGTATGAACTGGTTGAAGTTTGCGGTTCAGATGGATTGCGTGAACTGAAGAATGCTCAGCTCCAACTCCAGCACACAGCTCTAATATGGAAACATTGGCTTCTCCTGATGTTTCTTGGACCAGTCTTGAAATGTCTCGTTTTTGTTCTCCTTTTTTTCAAATGCTCTGTGCTGCAAGATGTAGAGTGCAGCAGCAGTGAAGTTTCATGCCAAGCTAGACTGGAACGGGTGTTTGTTTGGCAACAAGTTTGTGTCTGTGCGTCTTGTTTTTGTGAACCAAATTTGTTTTTGCTATTGAATATCATCACCTGGGAGATTGTTGATGCAGCCAGTGTTTGACAATACCCTGCCAGTACATCACCCTCAGTCTGTTCACACACACACACACACACACACACACACACACACGAGCTTGTCCACAGGGAGATCTGAAGGGAAATAAAAAATAATAAAAGACACTTAAAATTGGATTTCTCTGACTTCAAATAAGCCTGTGACACCAATGTAAATTTATTCATGAGAGGCATAACACAAATCGGCATTATTATGACCACAACTGCTAACCACACACTTGACACCATCGCTTTTGCACGCACAAACCTGATCCTTTTATGATGGATGCTGTCACAGTTCTAGCACAACAACGAAATAGACCCCTTTTGTTTATCTCACTATTGCACAGCGACAACCAATCAGAGTCAACTACAAAGTTCTACATCTCCTCCAAAGCGGATGTAAGGGGAACGTGCTGACACTGACTTAAAGCGTACTGATATCTGACTGGACTGAATCATTTTGGATGCCCACAGACTTAGTAAATTTTCTGGTTCATTCAATCCGTTTCCTGAGAAAGAAGCTGCAGCACCTGGCTGGCCATTGTTATTATTTTTTTTACATTTTTCAGGGTGAGCTGGTAGGGTGGGGTGGAGTGTGGGGGGCATTTAGTGTACGCCAGCACAAGTGCGTGTGATCTGCCTATATGTGTGTGTGTGTGAGTTGGTGTGCATATGTATATATGTGTGTGTGGGTGCGTGCACGGAAACCTGTGAACATTTGTGTGTGTGTGTGTGTGTGTGCACGCGTGCATGCATGTGCTCAACTCGCACTATAAATTTCATATTATTATTAATATCAGTTATATGATTATATCATGGCTCAAACATCAGGCAGAGTTTGCCATTTCGGTTCAGTTTGTGATGCTGCAGTGAGAATAAGTGTCAAACATCATCAGAGAGCTAGGTTAGGGTTGTTCCCCCCCCCCCCCCCCACCCCCTATTGTTTTTTTCTTTTCTTCCCCCCCTTCCACCCCCCACCCTCCCTGTTTTATCAGTTCTGTGCAACTGAGGCTTGTCTGCGGTTGTCCCCATTATTTATTTGCTGCAGACTATAATGGTTGGGGTTTGGTGGTGTGTTTACTATTAGGTTTGTTGGTAGGTAGTCTGCTGTTTTCATTTGTCAGGTCAAGCTGAGTACGTCTTTATTCCATTTAAAGCAACAAGCAAAGCAAAACAACCAAAAAACAACAGCAAAACAAGATTATTTTTTTTTTTAAATGAAAACAAAAATGACCATATATAAATGATTAAGAATTTAGGAGAGCACAACAACAGACAGGCAATATTGATATCATAAACATTATTAGATATAATAATATTGGTTACACAAGTGCACTGTAGAATAAACAATAGCACACATATTACTCTGATTAATAGGCTATATACTCGGCACAAGTATAATCACTATTTTCATCCTGTTACACCCACACCCATACACCATATTGCCGCCTCCCACACATCCACACGCACACATACATACACCCACCCTGGTATCTCAGCCTCTCTCTCTCACACACACACACGCGTGCACGCATACACACATACGACGCACACAAATAACAGACCAAGCGGGGTAGCCTCATAAATTATTCCTAAAACAGGATGAAAATCATGAAATTAGTGAAAGCTGTTAGAGAGAGAGAGAGAGAGAGAGAGAGAGGAGAGAGAGAGAGAGAGAGAGAGAGAGAGAGAGAGAGAGAGAGAGAGAGAGAGCGCAAATTAGCCTAAACGATTGTACATATGGTAAAATTTAAGTAAGAGATCAGAAATTAGAGGTCTCAACACAGCAACACCCTCACATGCACACTACACTGACAAGTCCTGCCAAAAACAGCCTAATTAATGCCTTATTAATGCCTCCCTCATGCACACATTCTCTCATTCTAACAACAGTGGTATATACTGTAGTAATTAAGTCCACAGCCGGTACACTGGAGTAAGCCGGAGAAAAAACTAAAGTAAAAATAAAATTAAAAAAACTTCATTCTCAACAGATTGGGGATCATTCTTGACTGAGTCAGCGCCGAATGCAATATTCTGCCTTGTTACTGAAACTAAATGACAGATGTTCCGCGGGATTCCTGGCTTTTATTTGACCAGTTGTGCAGTGGATTATACGGCAGTGATCTTTCGCACCCATCTTGTCGTCATGAAATGCGAGGTTTTCACCACTACTATAGTAGTGAGTAGTGCTAGGGAAATACAGCTATGCGCTCAGCCAGCAACCCAGCTGACGTGCTCCCTCCTACTTCCAGCAGATTGCGCACACCTGTCCATCCCACAGACTATGCATGGAAAGTATTACAATAAATCATGAGGATTAGCTATTTATCTGGGTGCTGATAGCAGATTTAGAATACATCCTGCATTATCAAAGTCAGGCTGACAACTGCCGAAGCAGACGACCTCAGGGTAATATCAAAGGAGGCGGTCAGAAATTCCTGGAGCATTTTAAGTGCTATTCTGGGTCACAAATATAATCAGAATCATCCAGATGGAAATTTGCAACCAAAAAGTGAGTTTGATCACATTGTGTCTTTCTGTATGTGTATGCGCCATTGATGTCTGATCTAGATCTAGTTTCCGAGTAACGACGTGCACACGTCCACCATCTTGGTTGAGTGGAACACTGGAATGTGGGTATTTTTTTCTATCATGCACGTTACATGTCAGAAACACTGGAATGTGGGTATTTTTTTCTATCATGCATGTTACATGTCAGAACTGACTTTTCCTATTTCAAATGGCATTTTAAAAATCAATATTTATTTTCACAGGTAATAAAAACATTACTTACATTTCATTTATTCATCAGGCATATCACAACTACAAGATTCAGTGACTCATTTGCTTCTACTCAAAATGTCAAACTGATTTGTTTTAACAAGGCCACTATTGAGTTTGGGCCCAATTAAAAGTCTGAAGTAACACAAGATAGTAGTTTAAAGGAACTCTCTTTCAGTGGCTAAACTTCTCATGTGCGTTAAACAAACATGATCAGCGTTAAAAGTTTTGTGACTGAACATGCTGTTGATTTTATAACGATTTTAGAAGAGGACTTTCCCAGACAGTGTTACTAACAGTAACACTGTTTTCATGAGCTCTTTCCCCCGTTTCAGTATTGATAGGATACGGGAACTTCTCAATTTTGTGTACATGTCATGTATAAATTATTTTTGTCAATGTTTATTTTTTAAATCTGGACAGTCTGTGTGAAATAGTTTCATTTTCCCAATGTTTTCATAGGGAACAGCACAAAAAATTCAGAAATAAACTGATAATGTTTGAAATTGCCAAGATGAACAGTGAAATGATGTCTAGCGTTCTTTCGAACATTTTAGGGTGGCCTGGGGGAAATTCATCCAAACAGGTACGTTTGATTCCCATGCACGCTTCTAGACATGATTCTGTCACACTGGCTCAACCAACACATGCTCATTGTGGTTTGTAGACACCTTCGACAAATCGCAGACTAGTATACAACAACTACCGGTGTGATTTCATGAATATGAAAGAAAACATTCTTTTTCTGAGGAATGAGTGAACAACTACTGGTGAGGTTGACAAAACTGATGGAACAGAACTAGGGAAATGTATTCACCTATACGACATAACACAAGGAAACAATGAAACACAAGCGCTTTCGACAGAAAATTGTCTTCGTCAAATGCAAGAAAAATATATAATAATAAAAGAAGAAGGAAGCAAAGAAGAAGACAGACAAGAAGCAGCTGATGTAAACCTTTTTTTGTGCTAAGAATGGATACGCAGATTTCAAATGACGTCATCAAAATGCCAAAATTAGGAAGATTTAAGTGGGCAGATCGTGGCAAACACTGAACTTCAAAACAAACAAGATCTGCCAACAGTATTCGGTCCTTGCTTTTCGTACAAACCACACTATGTTTTTTTGGCCAAGCGAATAGCAAGGCTCCCAAAGTAGGACATGTTTTCCCACACGCTACTTGTAATAATCACTCGTTTGTTGTTTTGTTTGTGAACTGATCCATTATGAAGCTGATGTTACAGTTGGGAAAAGTTCACTTGTAGGGGTTGATGCGTAGTATTGAGTGCAGTTCACAAGGTGTTTGGGTGGCCGAAGTTCCCCCAACCGAGCGAGAGGATGAATTTCCCCCATATGCTAGGATGGCAAAATAATTCTGACGTCATTACGATATGAATAATCTGACGCAAGATTATAGAATGGTGAAGGAAGAGTCGAAGGAAACAACGGCTCTAGAAGTAGTTACTGATGGCAAGAATGACAAAACTGAAAAGAATGACTAGGAATAAGTACACAAAAAGAAAACATGGGATGGGACATGTGTTTTGTTTTGTGTGCCGCCTTCTTTTGGCTAATAGATAATAAATACATTCTTTCATGTGCTATTATAAGGACCAAATAGCCTGTTGAATGAAAGCAACGAAGAACTGAGAATGAAACAGTGGTGTTTATATCTTCATAGTTCTTTTCCTTTTTTCAAGACTATGCAATCAAAGCAGAGATAATTTTGAGTTACTACCATTTATCTTCGGAGGACAAAAAAGAAAAGAAAAAAAGTTTAGCTCGACTGGCAAGAGACCAACAACGTAGATACAGGTCGTTGGCTGGTAAACCTGGGTGACCAGGTGGAGAAGTTGAGAGAGTGGTGCACAAGGTTAGACGTCTGCGATAGGAAACTGGCAAAGCTGTTACTGGACAAGTAAAAGAAAAGGTTCCTGATACTTTTTTTTGATTGATAGGAGTAGTCTACCGGAACCATACATTTAAATATTCTACTAAGTACTACCTGTTTGTGTAAGTGTGCATTTCTGGCCTGACACTGGCTGGTAGATTTTTTTCTTTCTTTTCATTCTTATTATTATGGTGACTAAAATATTTCCTGTAGTAGCATCGGATCAAAACGCTGAGAAAGAATTGTCACCCAACACTTTGCACCTTGGTCCATCGCTGAGCATTATTAGTAAATGGCAGCTACAGGTCTCATCCACTATAGTGAAGTACACATAGCACGATTAAGAGATTTATTCACAGAAAGACATAAAATTATTCACACAATCATCAGTTAAGTCGCCTGACAAATTATTACGCCTGAGCAGATTACGTGCCTGAGACAACACCATTGTCATGTTTGTAGGCCGAGTCTACAAAAATGTGTGTAAAACAACAAAATGTAATGACAATATGCATTCAGGGGGGGAGATCCCCAATCTATTTTTAGACCACTACAGTTATTCTTAAATTGGTGCATTTCAACAGGACCAAAGCAAAAATTAATGCTACATAATAATTGCACATAAAACTAAAAATTCATGCAAAAAATCATTTTTTAGCCAAATCTGCATGGTATTTAAATATAGGCAACCTGCATAGATTTTGCTGGACAGTGCTGTCCTTGTGGTCCACTCCACCAGCTATTATAACAGGCAAGTACAGCCGGTGGTAGCAGGAAACATACCACATCATGGACAGGACAAAACAGATGATCTGCACAGCGCAGCTGGCCAGCTGGCAAGCAGTACAAAAGCAAGGTGACAGCGAACAGCTGTGGTGCAGTGCAGAGCAGCAGTGGAAGAAGTAGCTTAGTGAGTATAGCTCTAGCTGCGGATAGCTTTTTTGGCTGTAATCCAAAGCAACAATTCCAAACTGCTAGGTGGCAGAGAAGGAATGTAGACGTTTTCAGTACCTGTTCAAAAAAATTGATTTGGGATAAAAAAAAGTTTGACCTTTCTGGCCTGCCATTCTAAATTCCAAAAATTGAGAAGTAGGGACTAAATAAGACTAAAATTAAGTTGTAGGGACTAAATAAAAACTAAATTTAAGTTGCAGGGAAAGTAGGTGTAGTCCAAAGTAGGGGCAGAGCCAAACTGAAGTCAGTACCATGTGGACCAACAATCAGGTGTCCTGCCACAAAATGTTGACAACCTGAGCAACTGGACCATGAATATGAAATATGAACATTAATATTCTCATCTTCATTTTATCTTCATTTCTGCATGAGGAGTCCACAGTCCCAAAAACCTCTGAACCACCAAAACAAAGTATGCTGATGCTGCCAGAAACCAAGTTCAAACTTGTATGCAAAAATGCCAGCCAAACATGGTACAGCCTGTGCACAAGAAAATAGCCCCAAAACTAAGTAGCACAGCCACTCTGGCTGCCAAGACTCTGAAAGCTAAAGCACGATGAAATAAAATCCAAACAAACCTAGAAAGTCTCAGTCTAAACAGGCTGGAACAGAAACTAATTCAGGCACTAACAGATAGAGTGGTAGAAAATGTCCATCAGAGCTGTTGTTTTAGGGCCTACTGCTTAATAACTACACAGTAGAATGTAAAGAGAATAGTACCATGTAAAAGATGAGAAAATGTCCCATATCTTTGCGTGTTGGCGTTACTTTTTATTTCAAACACTCTGCACTGTGATGCATACAGACGTTACGGTGCCATGAAGTTTCAAACTTGACCCCAAAAGTTGCTTACTGCTGCTACTTTTTGTCGTCACTCCTGTCAGAAACTGGATTACTGCTAAATAACTAGGGCACTGAAAATTAAGCAAATGGTAATACCAGAAGATGAAACATGTTTCTGTGTTTCCTATCTGATTTAGATTATTCTGTTTTTAACCTGACTACACCACATCGTGTTGTAAACTTCTGCAACAAACAGTCAGTTTGGGGAAGTTGCAAAGTTCTCAACAGAAGGTACCCTCATGAATTGGTTAACTGGTAAATATTTACAACACCAAAGTGAAAATGAGCTACACCATAGGAAAGAGAAATGATTATTTTTTTTTATCAGTTTCACATACTGGATTGATTCATTTGTGTGTGGTTTGACCACATCTTTCCATGTTGCATAGTTGTAAAAGACATGATTTTTCACCCAATGTTGGATATTTCTGCCTTAATTTTTGTGATCACATACATCAGGAAATAGGTTGGCATTAAATAATGACAGCACATAAAAATATAATAATGACAACAGATGAAAGATGGAAAGTTGATCTATTCATTCCATGTCCATATTGATTTATTTACCTTAGGTTTCATCACACCAGACAGTGTTGCAAAGATCTGGGACAAACTGTAAAGTTCTGTGATGGTGTGAACCTAATGTTTCAAACTTCTGCAACTTGGAACTGGCACACCGAATCTTTACCAACATTATTCAGTCGATTGCATTTTTGAGATAGTGCTGCTGTTTATGCAGCCTGCTTTATTTATTGAATTGGTTTATTGCTGGTCACATATTCCTCAGAAATAATATCGTAAATGTACCTGCACCTACATTGCCAGATTATATTTTTTGATTCTCAAGTCAGCATATCAAGACTACTAAAACTTGTTTAGTCAAGTCTGTAATCATACAGAAGAAACTGTCTAGATCTAATGGTCAGATCTAATGCAAAATTAAATTAGTAAAAATTGTTGACACAGAGGCTTGCCTGCCTAACTACACATCTACCAGCTACTATTGTACATGTGCGTATTTGTAATTAGTGTGTTTTATTCTACTACCATGGCTATGTATAAACACCTATCTTACCCACACATGTGAATGATGATTGATCTACCTTTCTCATCAATGAAAATGAAATAAATTATTCCTTCCAACTGATTGGATAGGAAACCACAAAGCTACTGGACTACCTATCTACAAACCCCTATGATAGGCAGTGGTGCACTTGCTCAGATGGCCATATAGTACAAGCTAAAAAACAAACTTGTTCAATGATGTGTAACAGTCTTTTGACAGGTCAACCTGTATGGTCTCCAGACCCACAAAGTTGCACATTCTTTAAATACAACTGCACCCATTTAGGCCACTGTTGGACAACACAAATATTGACAAGTGCTTTCAAGTGTGATCTGCTAGCCCAGAGACCTACCCATCAGTTGATATGTCAAAAATAAATAATGAGCTAACCACAGGCCTGTACACTCAGGTGATAGTTACAAAACTACCCATTTATCCACACAAACATTTTCTTGCTATTCTTCACGGCTCATTGCAAACATGTCGGCACACTTATGCCTCTCCCTAACCACAAATATCTGCATATGATTAATGCACCTGTGATATCTTCTCAGCTGTCCACATACATGTCCGCTAATGTAATAGTCTCTCTAGACAAGGAGGTGAGTGTAGAGGCAATCTTTGTGGTTAACCAGAAAGAAAGGATCAAGACGAACATGATCAGTGGGTATACAGACAGGTCTGTAAGTGGACAGGCAAGTGATGGAAGGAAATCATGAACTGAATATGTAGCTTTATGAACGGATAGACTTGGGTACAGTAGGTCAGCAAGTAGGTGAGTGAACATAGGTAGGCTTACATTGTTAGCTGTAAAGTAAGCATGGAGATACTAAGGTAAATTATATGTAAAACATTAGGTGAGCGGATAGGTAGATCTTAGTGGTTATCTGGAATGAAATCACCAAAATTAACAGGTTGGTTGATGAATGGGTGCATCTACAAGCCAGGTAGCTGAGTCTTCATGGCCATTTACCCTGATATAACCGTCATTGTTGTCTTGGCATAAAAAACTCCTTCATGAAATTTCCTTCATGGTTAGATGGTAGGAAATAGCACCAAGAAGAATTGTTAGTTTTATTTTTGGGTGGGTTTGTAGACCAGTAGATGTGGGTATGTAAACAGATAAGTGTGCATATTAAGCTGGAAGGAAAATAAGGGACCGAACAGGTGGGTAAATAAACACATAGATCCATGGATATGTAGAGCAAGAGTTGAGTGGGCAGGTAAATATTAGCGGTTGGAATTAAAGTATCAAAATGAACGGGTAGTTGAAGAGTGGGTGCATCTATGGTCATGTGAAAGAGTAGCTGAGTCTACAGGTAGGTCTTCGTGGTTAGCTGGAAGGAAAGCATCATGATAAACAGGTTTATGTATGTACTGAAGTAGGTGGGTAGATGGGTAGATTGTAGAGTTACTTTGGAACAGATGCATAAAAATGAACAGGTGGAGTTTTTCAATGGTGAAGCATGAAGACAAACAGGTAGATTTATTTCAACAGATGAGTTGAAAGGTAACTGTGCATCTTAATATTCTTATGCCAAAAAAGGAATAAATAAATTTAACAGGTATATTGATGAACAGTTACATCTGTGGACATGTAGAGCAGTAGAAATGTTGATGGGTAGATCTTATCAGTTCATCGGACTGAATAAAAGTACAAAAATGAACAGGTAGGATCATGGGTGGGTACAGCTATGGGAGGTACACAAGTAGCTGTGGTGACAGGTAGTGCTTTGTAGTTAGACAAAAGTCATGATATATGGGCAGGTAAAGGAGTAGTAGATTCAAGAAGTAGGTGCTTGTGGTGTGGTAGCCTGAAAGGAAAGCATTAAGCAGGTAGATTTATTTTTGGGTAAGTATGCAGAGCATCCAAATGCACAGGTATGTTGAACAGGAGCATCTGTGGACATGCAGACTCCTAGCAACAGGTAGGTCTTCGATTGTGGCTAGCCAGAAGCGAAGCATCAAGATGAACAGGTAAATTTATTTTTGTGTATGTCTTTGGGTATGAAGACCATCTGATGAGTTGACAGATAACTGCATGTTAAGTAGGAAGGGACAATGCAAATGAACATGTATGTTGACCCCATTTTGGATAGTTTTAAAAAGTTATTACATCATCTTGTAATTTCTATTAATAACTCTTGATTTATATGACTTAAAACTTCTTTTCCATACATTGCACAAATCTCTTATTTGTGTGTTTGGTTGCCAAATTTACACAAACAAAAGAACGGACCATTATTCCAACAGGGGGATGTTTGCTGCACCAGGAGACATGCCTTGTTTGCTTTCATTTTAAATGTTTAGATCTTTTGCGTTAATCAGTTATTCACTGATCTTGGCATACCATCCTATCATGGACAAAGACAGGTCTTCTCTCCACAAACAATGCCATAAATTTGAGGGCAGTTTTGATGTAATTTATTCCTGACATCACCACGCCCCTTCTAATAAAATAATTTTAAAAAAAGACTAAAAACTTGGCTGCTATCTACTGTACAAATTTCTTGATTTGTGTACCATCTAGTTTTGCTGGCAAAATTTACACACACCAAAGAAGTGAACATATTACTGGGGTAAGATTCTTTAAATATTTACTTGTTAATCTCTTGACTGGTCTGTAAGTCTTTTTCAGCTATTTCACCTTTATTGTCCGTCATTTGCCCATTTTGATAACTTGATCTGATCTTTTTTCTTGGACTGTGTGCTTACCAGGGTTGTCTGATCAGTCTGAATCTAAAAAAGACTGACCCAAAACAGGCTATCGAGTAAAAAACCCCTAAAAGAAGTGCATTAAAAAAAAACTAATTCTGTGATTTTATTTTTATTTTTACACCCTGTGAAGCTACCATTTGAACATGCATAAACCCCCCCCCCCCCCCCCCCCCCCCCACACACACACACAAACAACAACAACAAAATGCTTAGGGGCACATATCTATGCTTGATTCAACTCATCTTTTTGTCATCTTAGTTTTTTGAAAAAGTTGCAAAGATCTGCAACTTTTGGAAAGTTGCAAACTTCTGCTTCTGTGAAACTACCTGTATGCTTGAATGTGAATAACTGCAAAACTGTATCAGTGGATGTTGTTCTGTGATTTGTCCATTCCATGTCAAACAGTGTCATTAGCTGTTCTGTCAACTTTGGCTTTGCAATGTTTGTTCAGTTCAAGCTTGTTGTGGTTAGTGCATTTTATTATTGCATGCATTTCATTGAGAGTACTAAGTGGTTGTTTCATAGGTTCAGACATAATGCTGCAGTGATAACAATGACTTAATATTATATCTGAAATACCATTATAATTTTGTATTTTGATTCTAAATGTCGTATGTATAATTATTATCATCATTATGTGTAAATAATGTATGCTCAGCTGGATCTAAAATTGGGTTTATTGTTGGTTTAAGTGTGCTGTCTTCAGAACCAAAATAAATGGTGAAACATTTATGAGCCTGGATTTTTGGCCACCACCTGTCACTGGTTAAACAGGGAACTGTCCGGAGCTAAATACAAACACAAACAAATAGCTATTTTGGAGCTTTTGGACAATGCATGCATGTGGAAAGAGGGCTGGACTTTTCACTTGTTAGCAAATCAGGACTAGGGACTTTAATTTCATTTTCTCATACATATGGGCCCTATCTACAGACAATAGCCAATACCTTCAACAACTTATAATTAATATTCTATCAGCTGCAGCTCTACAGCTGGTGTGCCTTCAGGTTTTCTAGTTCAACTGTGCACACATTATTGTCATCCAGTTTGATCTCAAGAACCATTCCACCCATTTGTTCCCAGAATCTGTTTGCCCTGTTTGTTCACAGAAACCATTCTCCAAGGAAGTTCACCGAGGTCACTGGCATATTTGACAAAGACAATAGCCTCAGGCAGGCATTCAGGCATCCTGCTGATGACACCCCAGCTCCATTTATTCTCTCTTCCTCTCCCCATGTGTAAAAGATACCAACAAGGAAAGGAAAAGCTGCAAGACTGTTGATGGTTGAAGGTATTGGCTATTGTCTATAGATCAGGGCCCATTTCAGACATTGACTGAACTTTGGCATACTGCCATCATCTTAATGATGCCCAGCACCATAAATGATGCCATTCCAAGTATCCTCAGCAACTGTGTCTCTAATGCCGGCTACTCAATGAGGTTGGCGGTGTCTTTGACAATGGCAGGTCAGCTGAAGCATGCAAGTTGATAGCATCTTGATGAGACATACATACACACATATGTGTGTGTGTGTGTGTGTGTGTGTGTGTGTGTGTGTGTGTGTGTGTGTGTGTGTGTGTGTGTGTGTGTGTGTGTATGTGTGCGCACAAGCGTGAGTGTGTGCATATGTGTGTGTGTGTGCGCACAAGTGTGAATGTGTGCATGCATGTGTGTGTGTGGAGGGGGATAGGTTTGTATTCTGAGCATGAAAAGAAAGAATTTAAGGTAGTGGAAATGATAAAATTAATCTAGTGCAATTGCTGTAGATGTTTATATTAATCATTCACTGTATATATATACTGTCCTGTTTTCCTAATTTTTATTGGTCACTGCAGCATGTGCCTAAAAACAAGTTTCCACTTTTAATGTGAGTTTTAAACAGATGACACTGTTGTTCAAAATGTAACTTAATACATATCTTGTCACAAAGCGATCAGCATTTTTTTGGGTGCCATGTGGATAGAGTAGTTGCATCTTGCAGTTATCCCCAATGTCTGGAAGATAACCACTGTGTAAACAGAAGCTATGTTTCACTCACTAAGGTCGCTGGCATCGTCCACAAGGATGATTTGCCGCAGCAGGTGCTTGGGCGTCCTATTGATGAGGCTGTAGACTGTCCGCAGCAGCACAGATGGCCACTCGTTGTGGAAGATGATTATGATAGCAGTCCCAGGAAGGTTATCTGGGTACTGCACACTCTCACACCTGCCAACACAAAAACCCAGTACATAATAATAATAATAATAGGGAACTTATAGAGCGCTTTCACAATCTCAAAGCGTTTTACAACTTAAAAACATACAATGCACAAATACCCATAATTATACAAATCAATAGTATACAAATGTACAAAACATGAAAATTAACATCTTCATACAAAACACAGCAAAAACACATGCACACAAAATCGTGCACATGCGCACACACTCACACACATATATAATGTATCCTCTCCATCCTCATAAAAAGTATGAATGTATGTGCATATGTCCAATTAACAGGCCTTCTGCTCAATAATAAAGATTTACATTCACCAAAACATGGGTTCCTTGGAATAAGCCTGACAAACTTCATTATACAGCATGAAATAAAGGTCTGTTTTCACACACACACACATGTGTTTGTGTAAAAAAGAAAACAATAGCTATTGATGCAGTAAAGCGTGTCGTGCTATACATGAAGTTTTGTGAGTTATGCTTGTGTTTGTTTTGGCATGCTGACTAAGCTTTTGCTATTTTCTTAAGGAACCTGATGAAACCTTGAGTAAAGCCCGTTCTTAACTGGGCGAATGTTTGTTCACCGAACATACTTTGGACAGTTCGACGCACTATGATTTGTTTCTTAATTGAACTTTTAGTTCGCCGAACATGGTTTGGGCAGTTCGACGAACTTCACTTCGTTCTCAACTGGCTTGTAATGAGATGCAAGCTTCAGCCCGAACTTGCAGCAAGTGAAGAACCTAGTGACACCGTCATCCATTTTTATTTTTATTAGTAAGTAAACATGGTACTTAATGGGCACAGAAACATAGCTCATTAGGGGGGGGGCGGGGGGGGGGGGGGGGGGGGGGGGGGGGGGGGGAGGGGGGGGAAGGGGGGGGGGAAGGGGGTATGGAGGGGGGGAAGAGGGAGATTATATACCTATCGCAACACTGTCACCACCAGAATGACTTCTGCATTAAGGTGGGCAGTGATGAGAGCCATTTTAATGTTTCAGTAGAAAGTGATGGACAAAGTCACAAGACAGTGTCTACAAACCACAGCGTTTTTGAAGAGACAGGAGAGCCGAAGCGGTATCAAACCGAGATCCTTCCGCTTACCAGCCTAACGTCTTACCGCTAGGCCAAACCAGCTCACCTTATTTTTATTTTTTTATTTCTTCTTCATCAACAGGAGAGCTCTGCTCTCAGCCTATCAGAGGCAATGTTCGTTGAATAGGGCGAATGTTCCCAGAACATGTTGAGCAAAGCTTTTTGGACCCCGAATATAGCTTCGTCGCAGTTTGATGAATACTCCCAACTAGGTTCACGAAGAAAAGTTCACCCAATTAAGAACCAACTAGGTTCGCCGAATACTTCCAACTAGGTTCGCGAACAAACATTCACCCAGTTAAGAACGGGCTTAAGGATGGCTTTGAGACTGTTGATACTGATCCTGGTCCATCTGCTGAACACAGTTGACACAAAACTTCAGTTGGTAATGATATTATGGCTTCTCTCTCACACATGCACGCACAGAGAGAGAGAGAGAGAGAGAGAGAGAGAGAGAGAGAAAGAGCGAGAGAGAGAGAGAGAGAGAGAGAGAGAGAGAGCACAACACCAAAATGTAAACTTATAGTGACATTCAGTAACAATTTTGCTGTATCCATGTGTGTATTGAGTCATCATGATTTCTCACAGAAGTTTCATCTAAATTACTGAGCAGAATTATCAACTATGACTAGTGAACAAAATGACTACAGACTGCGGAAAAATATTTGGTGAAATTTACAAGTTAACAAGATCAGCAAATGACCTGTGCGTGAACACAGCAGAACAATACTTTTCTTTGTGTATATACTTCACATTACTTCTAACATAACAAAGTCAAAGGATGTGTTGTCTTTACTGAAAGTCAACCTCAAGAATCTAGACTATTGCCCATGTGTCATATAACAAAAACAAACAAAAGTTTTATATATATATATATATATAAATATATATATATATATATATATATATATGCTACTGTGCCTTGCAGTAAACAGTACAGAACTGAACCAAAGTGTCAAGTATGATAACATCCCATGACAATGAACAGTGCAGAATTGTAAAGTAGTGTGGTAGTTCTATGTTCACTCAAGCTGAAACAAATTTTAAACACTGACACAATAATTAAAACTGTTTGCAGGCCTCAGAAAATTGTAAAACACATGTAGATACATATCTAGGATAGCATCAGAAATGTTGTACTTCTGCATGAGATGTTGATCCTTTTCATTTATAAATTGCAAATGTTTGGCATTTTATTTTCAGAGTTGGACTCAGTAGATCTGAAATTCCTTGATGGATGTCTAGTGAAATGGGGCAGATTTCCTAATGCAGCTGCAGAGAAGGCATGAGGCAACTTTCAGAGGCATGCATGAAGAACATTAAAGAAACTGGCAGAGAAACACAGCTTTCAAGCAGTGATGTGTTTCACCTATGTATGTCTTATAGAGATCAACTACAGCAAAGAAGAAATGGAAGTACAACAAAGATGAAACTGCCAGCCAAAGTTGTTCTGCTGTGGGGGAAGAGCCTCTCTCAAATGTAGATCATGAATTTCATATTACACTGGGGAAGCATTGTACATTTGTTAAAACAGAAGTGTCTCAAAGCAAACCAAGCAAATACACAAACACAGTTGAAAACATTAGATTGTCTTCTCACACATGAAATGCCATCAGAAACCGCTACATGAAAAACACCCACACAGCTATTTGACAGAGGGGGACTGAGTGACATAAAGCATTCTGTTGTAGGTCTACTGCAGTTGTTAGAGGTAAAGTTTATCTAAAGTTGTCCAGTTGTCAGTGCAACAGTGGCCAATTTGTCAAAGACTGCCTTGATGACAAGATACTGGTCACGACTTTTTACCAACTTTGTTATGATGTGCAGACAAATGAGGAGAGTAAAAGAATCAGTTTTAGAAGGAATTTTGAAGCTATTTTTCAAAATCAGAATTCACAACAGATGCAAACTTTTCATGGAAGCTAGAGTACAGAAACAAAAAACATGTTTCCAAAAAAAAAACCTCAAAATTAATCTGAAAAAAATATGGGGATTTGAACAGCAGTCAAAAACAAACATGACCAGCAATCAAAACATCCCAACACTCTTCATTTACTAGGTTAGTATCAATCCTTGAATTTGTTCAGTACGACCTTCTCTCCAACACCTCAAGAAGTTTATCCTACTGCTGTCTGACAATGGAATAGAATATGATTGTCTTGAGTAATAATTTTTTATCAAAATCCACTGGAAGTGCACTCTATTGCTTTCTTGCCTTCATTTTTTTTTTTTTTAGAGGACTGTTGGTGGCCATGACTCTTTCTTCTCTAATCTTCCTTTTTTCTACCTTTCCTTCGGGTTGAATGATCATTACCATGATTCGCTGCTGATGTGTTTTCTTGGTGTCCAAATGTGCACAGGTTTGGATTTTCACTCCTTGAACTCAAACTTCTATGTCTTCTGTGAGCTTCCGGTGGAAAAACTTTGGTTTGACCTCGACTGCACTGAAAAACACTGCATTGAACAAAAGTTTTGCTCAAGACATATTCCACCCCATTCTCAAGCAAATATCATGCTGCTTCCAGGAAGGATTTTATGGTCATCACCAGCCCTTTGTATGTCTGAAGGGTCAAAAACATTTTTGCTCGTTCTGATGCGGCAAAGTTTCCTGGCCTTGTTTTCCACTGCTCCAGATACCTCAAGAATTCATCCAGGAAGTTAAATCTTATGTCAGGGTTGAAGCCTTTGTCTTCTTGATTAATCTTCTGAAGCAGCTGTTTTCTTAATTTTTCACTAGTGCTACCTTTTTTCAGCAAATTGTGGAATGTCAGGCCTTTGTTTTGCTTGATACAACAGAACAATGTGTAGCGTCTCCCATCTTAAAATTCAAAAGATTCCATCCAAATCTGAGCAAACATGCGCTGGCACCAGGATCAGGGAGTGACCATGTACATGAGTAAAGTAAACAAAGAGAGTGGAGAGATAGGGGCAAAAGCAAAACGGGATGGTGGAGAGCCAGCATCAGGCTGGGAGTCTGTACTGTGGCACACCTCTTGCAGCTCTGGCCAGTTGCGGGGCTCTTAAAATAGATGGGCTTTGACACACATGGAGAAAGAGAGAGAGAGAGAGAAACACTCACCCCACAGGCCTCGAGTCAGGCACCTGTCTGTTGAGCGAAATGAGATCACTGGCCAGAACGTTGACACCGTATTTCAACAATGCCTCTTCCCCTTGTACTTTCTCACCAGGGGGTAGCACCACCCCACGGCCCATCTCTCCTGACAGCTTGGGGTTATTATGACCAAAGTTCTGAAGCTCATCATGTCCATCAAGGCTGTCTCTGCCCCACAGCAATAAGCCTGCCTTGTCCTATAAACACAGTGCACCATGGTAAAATATTCCCTGAAAACACTTACTCAATTGCTGTCTGTGACAACAGGGCATGTTAAACTCTCTTGTAAGCTATGGTTAGTAATTTAGTTAGTAACTGGATTTTAATGTCCTGTCAACCACACAGGGTCACCTCAGGACAGTCAAACTCAGGTCATAAGCAAATGCACATTTCAAAACTCTTCTGATATTTATAAACCTCTGTCAAGTCAATCCACAAAACCAATCACTTCACAAACATAAAACAAAACATACATACACAACCATCAGACACAATTTTCAAAGAGTTAGTCCCTTCCATATTACCCCTGTTAAAAGAGCACATAAGGCTAGGACATGCTGGTATTGACCATTCCATCTATCAATACCAGATTAAAGAAAAATATAAAAAAGGAATGGACAGATGCAATACAAAATTAAAAAATGTTATATAAATGCATAATGGCAAATACCAGTGCCATATGGCAGCAAGCTGCACATACTGCCTACCAACTATCATCTCCTAGCTGCTCAACAAGAGCCATACAAAAAAGCCTAACCCTTAATGAAAAATATCTGAGAGTTTTCTGGAAAAAAGTAAGGAAAATGGACCATTACTCATTAGCAGAAAAATGACAAGACAGAAAGAGCAAAAGGACTAGGCAGGAAAAAAAAAAGAGAGGAGATAGGAAAGGGGAATCAAATGACAGCCCTGAGATTCAAGACAGAAGGGGGGCATAGACATCCCCAGCCATTCTTTGGGGGTTGTAAGCTATGATTGTACAATGAAGTTGATGTCATAAATATACTGCCGTTCTTTGCGCTCTCTACATTACATTTTGGTAAGAAAACATACACCAGGTTACTGAAAATTCAGCAAGGACAGATCAGTCCAGTAAACTGAGTAGATTATTGGAAAAGGAAAAATGATGAAAGAAGATAGGATGAAGGCAAACTCAGCCATATGTAAGAGGCGTCACTGACAGAGCCATGGGGAACCTGAATAGGACAGGGATGTAAAATGGGATCTTCTCTGAAAACTTTTGCTTACACTTTACTCTTTATCTTTTTGTCAAATCTGAGGACATTGAACATGTAGGGCTATCTTAATTTTGTGATGATCCATGAGCCAAACGTTTGGACAGAATGCAATATCATTTCTCCACCCACAATCAATGACCCCTCCCCTTTCTGTTCTGAATGCAGGGCATGATAGCATCAACACCCTCAGCTGGGTATTGTCTCTGCACACTTAACAACATGTGAGGCTTGTCCTGGAGTTAGCAATGGGTCTAAAGGAGGTTTTTTCTTCTGTCTTCACCACCACCAACATTATAACTATTATTGCCATGCTATCATTTTGAATAAATGAGAATCTAACAGGACAAAAATGGGGGACATTAAACAATGCTAAACAAAATGCACACACACACTCACATTGACCTACTGAGAGAGAGAGAAAGTAAGTAAGTAAATTGGTGTTTTACACCCAGTCAACCAGTGCACTCATATCATACAGAACAAATGAATGGTTTATTGAGCTAGGCCTTCTGCCCATGTCAAACAGGGATATGGGGGCTGGAGGGGGAGGCATTTTATTTGCATAAACAATCATAACATTCCAGCAAAGATTCTCTCCCTACACACATGCACACACACACACACACACACACACACACACACACACACACACACACACACACACACCAACACACGTACCTATGCATGCACCCACGCAAGCTCGAACTCACTCATGCATGCACACACACATGTACTCTTGAGCGTGCACACAAATAAAACATACACACATGGGCACGCTTGCAATTACAAAAAATGAGAGACAAAAAAAGTGAATAATAATACAAAAGCATGCGACTCACAATACCTGATCAAGCTAGGATCGCATTGCTAATATTATTGGCTCTTAGCTCAAAGGCCTTGGAAATACTGATTGCAAGTGGAAAGGATAGTTTTGTATCTGCTAACATCCTGTATGCCACCTTAAAAGCAGATGGGCGGTTATAAAACTTAGCAGGCAAATCAGTTTCTCGAAGTGTTTTGCATTTTGGGCATACTATCAGAAAATGAATTTCTGATTCATTGGTGTCGCAAATGGACAGGTAAAAATGTCTGGTGTTCTTTCTGAATATCGCAGATGATGTGTTTTTAAAGGAGATGCACCTAGTCTGAATCTGACCAAATGCTTCCTTAAAACTGCTTTTTTAATGGTAAATAATCTGCAAGAGAATGGCTTTTTTCAAATGAGGAATAGAATGCAAGACGGTCCTTTGAAACCATGGCACTGTACCAGTCTTGAAGACAGCAGTCAATTAATTACTGTCTAAACTTGCACAAAAATCTTTTCGTATTACCCACACCCTGATTTTCCCAAATGAATCTGAAGCTGTATTGATACAATGTCAAACAAACACAAGAAACCCAGTAGTTCTTGTTCTTACAGGGTAGGTCATAAAGCTTGTATGATTTGGAAGGGAGGTGGCTGTCTGCCACTCTTACAAGGTACAGCCAATATTTAATACATCTTGTGAATGTGTTCACATAAAGAGGATATTTACTGGTTTTCCCATAAACTAGCGTGCTTGATGTTCTTGTGCTAACATTCAAAAATTGTTTGATAGCAAACAGATGAACTCTTTCAATTATGCAACAGTCAGCCATAATTCCCCAAACCTCAGACCCATAGGTTAGCATTGGTTGGATTTGGTAATCAAACAGTTTAAAGACTAGTTTGGGACATTGCTCTCCCAGCCTCCACAGAAGCCTAAGAATACCCAGTACACGTTTCATGGCTCTGTCAGACATATCTAAGTGCATACGAAAATGTTAAGCCAGTGGAAAATATTCTACCTAAGTATTTGTAGTGGTTAACAATTTTCAGTTTCATACCATCATAAAACCATTTCTCTCTAGCAGCTATGTATCTGCCATTTCTAAAGACCTTGGATTTTTAAAAGTTAATAACAAAGTGTAAACTTTTTGCTGTGTCACTTAGCACATTGAGTTGTTGTTGGAAGCCAACAATGGTATTAGACAGGAGAACAACATAATAAATAATTACATCATCCACAAAATGCACAATCAAAATTTGTAAGATATTTGGTGATAGTGTGATACTGTGCTTGCCTTTTAGAACAATTTCATTGATAAGTTTGTTAATAAGAAGGGAGAACAAAATTGGGCTACAGCTGCCCCCTTATTTGAGGCACTGACTACACATGAATGCTTCAGTGAGATCACCACCTACTTGAACTCTGGCCATAACAACATCATAGTCATACATACTTTTGACTGCCTTATACATTTTGCCTCCAATACATTTTTTCTTAAGAATTAACCATAGAGTATTTCTATCAATTTAGTCAAACACTTTCTTAAAATCAATAAAAAAAATCTTCAAATGCTTTCTTAAAATCAAGAAAACAAACATACAATTTCCCATGGGTAAGGAGTTGTTTCTGTTCCAAAGCCAAAAGCTTGAACACATGGCCTTGTCAGTAGCCAGCTTGTGCTTCATTTAGCATTTTGTTATCTTCAATCCATTGAGTGAGACGCTTATTTAAAATATAGCTATATAATTTACCACCTGCATTTAGCAATGATATTCCCCTATAATTATTAGGAGAATTGACATCAACCGTTTTGCATATTGGAAGGATAACTGATTCAGACCATTCAGAAGGAAACGTACCTGTATTAAATAATTTATTGAAGTATTCTGTCAAAAAATGTAAAACACAAGTGGTTGAAAATCTGAAAAATTTGCTACTTAGTCCATCTGGGCCAGCAACCTTATTGTCCTTTAATGCTTTAATTGCAGCCTATACCTCTGAGACAGTAATGATGCAGCCCAGTGTGTCAACAGATTTCACAGGTCCAAAAGTACTTGCTAAATCATTATTCTCAACTTCGTTATCAACTACAGAGAGAGATTCACAGTCTAAAACTATATTAAAGTGATCAACCCATTCTTGAGATGTAATTGAATTGATGTGCTGTTCTTTCTTCATTATGGATTTGACCGCACAGGTACTCCAGAATTTTCAAACATCCTTCACACTTTCTTCAAGCGTTTTAGTAAAAACAAATTATGGACAGCTTTTTTTGTTTTGAAAAATTGTTTGTATTCACTTCTTTCTTCAGCATAATTAATTCTGAATTCATTGCTATTGGAATCACTTTTCACTGCATTGAATTTTCTTAATGCAATGTTTTTTGGTGCAGTCAAGGTTTTCCACAAACATTTCTGCTTGTAACAATCAGACAGAGAGAAAGAGAGACTCAGAACTTTATTACACAAGGAGTAAGAGTTTATACAATTTCCTATTTTTGCAGTCCATCCTTGCTAATTCACATGCCAGTTAGGCTACATATAAAATAACAGTAACACTGACTACCATAGTAATAATAATGATGTCAGTGATGATGATGATGATGAGAGAGGCAGAGAGAGGGGGGTGAACAACAAAAAGGCTGCACACACGTGTGTGAGCAAGTGCTCTTTGTACGTTTTTACAATAATCCTGACCTGGTTATCAGATCCATGCAGTTTCATTACTGTACTGTTAGTAACCCGGGAACTGGAGCAGACGATGCTTTTGTTTTGAAGCACTGCGTGTAGCATAATGCCACATGGCCTTCACACAGTCGACCGGTGATAGCCGCTGGTGCGCACCAGTTTCAAATCTGTTTTCCCCTTCATATTTTGATCGCTTGTTGTTGTTTACCTGCTTCCTTTTTATGCACCAAAGCCATGTGTAACATAATCAGTTTGGCATCTATTAGATCTTAGAATGGGTACATGTTTATTTAGATCTTATTTAGGCACAGGATCGAGCTTAATCAGTAGCCGATGCCTCTCTAGGTCTATTCTTTTTATAGCTGTCGTCTGCACGGCACGTTCTCTGTTTAGTACTAGTGAATAGTAGTGAATCGTTGTTTCGACTTGATTAAAGCAATTCTGTGTCGATCAATACTTTGTCGTATAGTATTTTGCTTAGCTGACTTCATGTTTAGTGTTTATTTTGGGTTGAAATTAACTTATTAAGTATTGTGTACTGTAGAAGCTAAGTTGTATTCATAGACTACTTGATATCACATTATCAGCGATGCTGTGACTAGATAACACACCCCAGGCGAAAGTTCGCACCATTTGTTTTAGTACTAGTCTTTGAGTGTGTCTTGCTTTTCATACGGAGCCTTGTATTATAATTGTTATGTACCATTTTAACCGTGGGAGGTGCTCTTGATTCTGATGGAAGTTTTTTATTGACAGGTATATTTTGTACATTGTGTTAGTTGTGATTTAGTTGTCTGAATCTGTTTATAGACAGGCGCAAGCCACGCTTCCCACTCTTGTTGTAAATAAAATAAGTCATGTGTGTACATTTTGTTTATACTGTTTAAAAGATTGTATCTGTAGCTTTTATTTGATGTTTTTCATGATTTAATTAGTTTAGCTATTTCAGAGAAAACTGTTTTTGTGCGGGCCAAGGAAACACAATTGTTGGCCATTTTGTGGTCCAGAGGGCCGATTTGATTGTAGCAATAGCATGTGTTCCTTGCGGCCCGCGCCATTCTCTTATACTGCGTGTGAGTGCGGATTTGGGGTGTGCTGGAAATTGTCTGCTGCTGTACAATAAAACCCGATTGCCGCTGTATGCCTGCTGTGGTCTCCATTTTTACTGACTCTGCTGCCTGTGTCCTGTCCTACCACTACACTCTATTACACATGTATCAAAATTACTGATAATGGAATTAAGAACATTAAATATAGATCTGACACACAAAGCATCAACAACAACAACAACAACAAGGGAACCAGTCAAATAACACAATAGCTCACAGACCAATAAAAAGAAGAAGGGCAAAAACAAACAAAAAAGGGGAAATAAAAAGAGAGGAAAAAACAAAATACTGCTTGCACAAGCTGTGTATTTACCTTTAAAGAAAACAGGGATGGTAAATGTACAGCCACAAAACATTTACAAACATGCAATAATTATACCCAAACTTCACCTGAACATTGTTTAATTTGTTAATGTGGCATCGAGCAAAGTGACACCATAAACTGGTGTATGTATGTGTGGTGTACACAGATTGTGTGCCAAGACAGCAGCAGCTTTATGTGGCATGTAACAACCAGGAAGTGGGGACAGCTCAATGGTTAGAACATCGGACTCATGATCGAAAGGTCCCAGGTTTGAGTCCCTGCAGAAGTGGTGGGAGAATGTTCTTCTCCATGGTCAATTTTCTGTGCTAACTCTTATTTTGGTATCCATTCTACCCCTGTGTTACTGCAGTAGCACATAAAAGATCCCAGTCATTCTGTCAAAAGTCCAGGTGGCAGGTCACAGTTAAGCATGCATGCACCCTACCTATGTATATGTGCCTTTGAGTGAAGTGATGCTGTAAATTGGTGCATGGTTGAATGATGTACACAGAACTTGTGCCAAGATGGCAGCAGTTTCACATGGCACCAGCCATGCAACAGACAAATAGTGCTGTTAGTGGATATTAAAAATACTTTCTATAAAAAGGATACAGTCACTTGTTCAGTATTACATGTGACATGAGTGCAGTGAGTCTGTTCGAGAGCAGAGAATAGCGCTATATAAAAATAATAATAATACACCGTACTGGTAGGTATTCAAAATGTGCTTTAAAAGGTTACTGTTACTCATTCACAAGAGAACACTGAGTCTGCCCGAGAGCAGAAAATAACACTATACAAGAATGATCAAGTAAAGTACAAAATTAGAAGTATATTTACTTCCCAGTGACATTACAATGTGCACAGGAATTTGTCTTGGTGACATTCCATTCATTACAGTGCCCTTATAAACAGACACAATAGTACAATTAGCCACTGATAAAAGTTAATGTAACAATCTTATTCTTGCAATGTAAACTATCGTATGCATGCGTACACACACACACTCAAACACTATACACACACAGGTGCACATGTGCATGCAAATGCACGCGCACACACACAGACACACACACACACTCAAACACATGCACACACGCACACTCACTCATTCACACACACACACACTGCTGACAAAGTGACATGCAATACAGTTTTGCAGTTTTGCACAGGTGGGGGTGCCAGCAACCTGCACACCTGACTCTGAACCATGCACATTACAACATGCCACTTCCAAGTCACAGTTAATCACAGTCACAGAAAAACACTGTTGTAGTACATGCATTATGGAGGATCACAAAATGCCAGCTGTAACTAAAATGGACCAGTTCTGTTGCTGTTGTTGTTGCTACAGCTGCTACTTGGTGCTTTTCTTGTTTTTCCTGGTTGTTATGCTTGTTTTCGTCATCTGGAGTCTTGTGCAGGTTTGCCTTGTAACAAACCACACGGACTTGTACGTTTTCATTTTCAGAGGACGAATTCCACACAGGTGACCAAGAGAACGCAAAACTTATAAATATATGCCAGTATAAGTAAGGCACAATTTAAAATTTAAAAAAAAAATACTCATGTTGAACAGTTAATGAGGTCTTGTACATATTGAGATGCCAAGCCGATATATATGCACTTTAAACATAAGCACAGCTGTGTTGTACAGATATTGTTTCTTCAAAGGAAGATAATAGTTTTTGAAGTTTTGCCATCACTGACATACAGCTTTTCTGCTCATGTGGAGAGAGAGAGCTGAGTTTTTTTGTGTTTTTTTCAGGTGAACCTCAGTGGCATTACTTCACACAGTAGATACATTTATTTATGTAAGCCAGTAAGTGGTCTTTTAAAAAAAATAAAGCAACACACACACACACAAAACCAAAAAAAAAGAAAAAGAAGAGAAACTGAAACAACAAAATTAAAAAACAAGTATCAATTACACATGTTAGGCAGATGTTACTGTTAGGCAGCTGGCTCTGAAAAAATCAGGTAATACACTTTATCAAAGATGCCATCCACCCAGTACTGTATAGATGAAATCTTGGGGTGGAGAGCGGTTTAATGTCCACTGACTGCTATCTGAGGAGAGTATCATGCTGAGGAGAGTATCATGTTGTCTAGCTGTGGCCATGGATAGTATGCGACACCATGAATGGTTCAGGTTGACTGGCACAGGTGGAATGTCAGAGTGGACTGCTTCCGTAAGGGTTAAGTGGGTGGGATTCGTGAGGGTATGGTTGATGAGAGAGGGAGAGAAAGCGAGAGAATTAGCTCAAATTTAATGCCCTGGGCAAAAAACTATTTATCAAATCACATGCAAAAGTCTGGTCATGACACAATAATGACTGAAGAAAAATGGATGCTCAATAACACTGTATGAACTGGCATGACTGAAGCTAGAAATGGGGACCACTATGGTAACTGGACTGGTTGGATACCTGAAAACTACTGTATCTCTCTCTCTAAATTCTATTTGTTTGTTTGTTCTTGTTTCAAGTTGTTTCTTGTATATACTGCATGACACACATAAAAAGCCAAATTTGTGTCATTAATGTCAGCTTAACCTGAGAATTTGAAGGTTGAAGACAAAGAGGGAATCTTTGATACCTGCAAGTTTTCAGCGGAGGGGATTTACCATACACATCCATGCTACTGCACTAAGGGAATGGGGAACAGGGAAAGAGAGATCACAAGGGAGACAGACAGAAACAAACAGACCAAGACAGACAGACCTTGTTGTGACGTTGGCTGTTGAGGTCAACATCTTCAGGGGGGATCATGATCAAAACTTTCACTGCCACCAGGAATGTCACCAACCCAGCTGCTGCCATCACGTAGCGTGTCAAAGTCTTCATGATGATGGTTGTCAATATCACAATCACTGGTTTGCAGTTGAGTATTTGACAATTGTAGCAGCTGTTACGCTGTAGGATGAAGATCGTATGAAGGGAATTGTGACAGTCAGGGTATCAGTCTTGTGTGGACAAACTGGGCTGTGCCATTCCTTCTTAGAATAGATGTAGGAATAAGGAAACAAAATTTCGTTGCATACCACAGTTCTCTCCTATATATAAAACCAGTTGCAAGACTAATACTTGGTTGCTTTTGAGAAGATTATGACCATCACTGTTTGCTTACTCTTTATACAGCTGAGAGAAAACACTCCATTTGATTCTTCAAATCAGACATTTAACCCCAGTAAAAACGAACTTGAATTCTAGCACAAAACATATCATATGCTCCATGCTCCAACTGGTACATTTTTCTTGGATTTCAAAGTTATTTTCAGACACATGAATGCTGACTGTTAATGTTATTCTGCATGAAAATCAGACATCCAGATATAATGCTCAGTAAACAGAGTCAATCCCAAATGAAACCAGATTCAAAACCTGAACTTTAAATGCAGTAAATGAGACACTTCAGTTCTGATAAAAGGAGGACGCGAAGCAATCTGATTCAGGTGACATAACAGAGATTCACCAGGGCAGGAAGAATCCCACTCCAGGTTATCTAACATGACATGCACACAATGGTCCTGAAGATGCCATTACTTTCAGACATCTGTCAACTGAGGCTGCATGCATAATAAGCCACTCATTACAACAAAGTGTCTTCAATGTTTTCTGCAGATCACATCACCCTCGCTGAGGCTGCTCTCAATGCTGGTCACTTTAGTCCTCCTCATGCTACTCACAGCATAAATCACTGCAACTGTCCACAAGTTACTCACAAGCTGTCCTCATGCCACTCATAGGATAAATCACAAGCTACTCACAGTAGAATAAATCACTGAAGCTGTCCACAAGCTATTCACGTGATAAATCAGGAGTTACAGGATATAAATCACTACAGCCATCCTCAAGCTACTCACATGAAACATCACAACCCACTCAAGGAATAAATCACTGAAGCTATCCACAGGCTACACATGGGATGAAACACAACAGTTATTCTCAAGCTACTCACAGGATACGTCACAAGCTAGCCACAGGATATATAACTGAAGCTGCCCTCAAGCTACTCAGAGGATAAACCCCTACGGCTGTCCTAAAGTTATTCACAAGATAAACCACTGAAGCTCTCCCCAAGCCAGTCTCTGGATAAATCACTGCTGTCGTCTAAAGAAACTCAAGCGATATGTCACCAAAACTGTCTTCAAGCCAACTAAGCCACAAATCACTTATGAACACTCAATTCATCTGCGCCAGCAGCAGTTCACTGACGCTCTTCAAATCCACCCATCAATACAAACCAGTATTTGTCTTCCTGCTGTTTTGCAGACATAGCATTTGGGCAGTTGCAAAAGTTGAAACCGGTGTTAATGATGTCCACTTTAGACTGTCCAGCCCATTGTGAAGATGATCCTCACTTCTTACAGAGTTGTAGAGAGGCAGCTTGGCAACAAAATCAGCTGAGGGCCTCTGTGCACGAACATGAGTGAAGGCCAGTTTCATCAGACATCTCCTGTGAATCTTGTGTCCACCGGCAGTTCCTGAAATAGTGAAAGCAGTGTTGGATCACAGAGTAAAGGCACATGGTACTCAAGCATGAGGTAGCAATAAGCAAGTATGAATAGGTAACTGGATTTTAATGCCCTGTCAACCACACAGGGTCACTTACGATAATCAGACTCTGTCATAAGCAAATTCACATTTCAAAATTCTTATCACATATAAACCTTTTTTCAAGTCAATCCACAAAACCAGTTCCTATGCAAACATAAAACAAAACATACCTACATACACAAACATCACACACATTTTTTCAAAGAGTTAGTTCTTTCAATATTACCAATTTTAAAACAGCACATAAGGCTAGGACAGGCAGGTATCATTGACTATTCCATCTAATTCACTGATACCAGATACCAGTTAGTTAGTGCTTAGATTTTAATGTCCCATCAACCACACAGGGTCTACTTTACAAATGTGATACATGCACTGTGGATGGACAGATAACTGACTTTTAATGCCAAGTGACAAGTCTACCCTCGTGGTTATATGAGGGCAAAACACATTTTGTCAGACCATAATACAGGCTAAACGTATATTCTGCATGTTTCAAATAGCACATTGTCAATTAAAAACCACAGACAAATAAAAAAGCAACAAAACCTTGTAATTTTCCAAAACATTTAATCTCTTTCAGATAATAAAAAAAGGCACCCCAAAGAGATGTCTGAACAATACCCTCAACATCATGAAGAAAAGAAAAATAGCTGTAAAGAAGCTGTTACATATGTATGCGCTAAGGAGGAGGAAGGAAGGAAAATTATGGAAGATAACATTCATGAAAAAATTAAAAATTGTGCGTCCATGTTCTTCTTCCATTAAAACTCAAAGTCAACACAAAGTCACCAGTTTTGGAGGTTAAATGGGAACCAAAGAAACATAATGGGCTCAATCAATAAAAATGAAATAAAAATACACACATTGCCGCGGCATCATAAACAAGGCCAGTATGTGTAGCAAAAGCATCAAATACATCAAGAGCCAACCTGTTTGTTTTTGAATTTTGGTTCCCCAAACCGTCACGGCTGATTTCTGAGGAGCTCAAATTCAAAGCAAAAAAAGTATGTTTGTACAAATAAATATTGACAGAACAACCAAATCACAAATGACACATGCAGGTTAAATTATTTGCACATTTTCAATGATTTCAGGCCAGCTTGCATCATTGGTTCGGTTCTGCTTTGAGAATGTCTCAAATGAAAGTAACAGCATGATGACAGTCATGACCTTCAGGTCAGATGAGAAGATGATCGTTGTTTGAATGTTTCAAGCAGTATTTCCACCTAACTGATTTCATTTCTTACAAGTTGTTGCAAGCCCTACTCTGTGCATGAGCACACTGCCAGCAAAGTGAGTGAGAAGACAGACTGGCTACCGACCAAGTGGGATAGGCCGCATCCACAGGGCGCCCCATCAGCTGTGTGGGGCGGATGTTTGCACTGGTTCCCAGTGCTGTCGAATCTTTAGTGCCCCCAAAATCACTGGCAAATACTTCCCTGTTGCTTCCCACACACAAAAGGCGCATGCTACAACTTCACAACTGGGAGTGGAGAGGGTGATGAGGAGGTGCAGAGGGTGAGGAGGGGGTGGAAAGGGTGAGGGCAGTGTATGTAGTGGCTTTCCAGCATCGAAAGTGCGTAATTGTAATTCGTTCACATAGTTGTAAATTATCAATACATAAGATCCAAACCAAACACATAAATGGTTAAAAGGAATGCCAATTCAATATGACAATACAAAATGTGCTAATTTTCAGGGACCTCCTGCATCGCTCCCCTTCTTTATTTATTTTAGAATGCTAGCAGTCATCCTTGTTTCAATTTTCTTTTTTCACTACATAATTGTACATACACACACACACACATATATACATATATATATATATTAATATTATCACAACATAATTGTAAATGTGTGCTTTTGACTCACAGATTTAATAACATACTTCCACCAAAAGCACAAAATTGTAATTATCTGTACAAGACTACATAACTAGCAAATATTGCTACATAATTAGTAGACTAAAATGTTTTTGGATGCTCGGTTCCAACAACTTACTAGCATCAAACAGAATAATTATTAAGTATCTTGCAACCACAATGGTAACTTTCCATTGTAATGGCGTGGTGGAGCATAGAAGGACAGGACACAGGCAGCGGAGTCAGTAAAAATGGAGACCACAGCAGGTGTACAGCAGCAATCAGGTTTTATTGCTACAGCCGCAGACAATTTTCAGCACCCCCCAAAAACCTCACGTGCACGCATAGATAAGAGAAACGCGGGCCGCAAGGAACACACGCTATTGCTACAATCAAATCGGCCCTCTGGACCACAAAATGGCTGATAATTGTGTTTCCTTGGCCTGCACAAATACAGTTTCCTCAACAATAACTAAACTAATTAAAGCATGAAAAACATGAAATGAAAGCTACAGTTACAATCTTTTAAACCGTATAAACAAAATGTACACACATGACTTATTTTATTTACAGCAAGAGTGGGAAGCGTGGCTTGCACCTGTCTATAAACAGATTCGTACAACTAAATCACAGCTAACACAATGTACAAAATATTAATGTTATTAAAACTTATATCAGAATAAAGTGCACGCTCCCACGGTTAAAATGGTACATAACAATTAAATACAACGCTCTGTAAGAGAAGCAAGACACACTCAAAGACCAGCATTAAAATAATTGGTGCGAACTTTTGCCTGGGGCGCGTTACCCGGCTTAGTCGCAGCAGTGCTGATAGTGATATCAAGTAGACTATGAATACAACTTAGCTTCTACAGTACACAATACTTAATAAGTTAATTTCAACCCAAAATACACACTAAACATGAAGTCAGCTAAGCAAAATACTATACGACAAAGCATTGATCAACACAGAATTACTTTAATCGAGTCAAAACAACGATTCACTACTATTCACTAGTACTAACCAGAGAACGCGCCATGCAGACAATGGCTAGGGAGAAAACAGATTTGAAACTGGCGCGCACCAGCGGCTATTGCTGGTCGGCTGTGTGAAGGCCATGTGGCGTTACGCTATACACCGTGCTTCAAAACAAAAGCGTCATCTGCTCTGGTTCCTGGGTTACTAACACTACAGTAATGAAATTGCGTGGATCTGATTATTATTGTAAAAACGTACAAAGAGCACTTGCTCACACTGTAAACCGACATCATCGTAATTTTGTTAATGGTCATTACTGTGCATTCATGTGCATGTTTGTCAGCTCCAAACTATGATCTCTGAAAAACAGGCACATGAAACACATGAACTTTGACAATTGGATCTCTGTCCCTCTCAAATCCGACAATACTCTTCAGTCTAATTTTTCCAAATTCTTCACCGTTGCTCAGTTCTGTTATTTAACTGGAAAAAGCACTCTGGCATCCACAACTTCATTTTCAACCATAAAGTTTGTTTCTGATTTGCTTGCACAATGGCAATAAGGTGATAAGCCAGTTGTGCCAATCTTGCACCACCTGGATACTGCACAATCTCCTGCCTGTTATAGATATTCTTTTACATTAGATTTCTTCCTTTTTAGCAATGGCCTTGGGTAGCATGCTACAATTTTTGAAACAATCTAACAAGTTTAAACAGTCAGTCAAAAACTGCCAGATGAACCAGGGGCAACTTTTGTGAAGTTGTAAAGCCTGTCAGAATTCTGCTGCAGTGGCTGGAAATCAGTGAATAATTACTGTGAATCGAGACTCATTTGACACTAAGGGCAGACACGAAAACAAAAACACATTCATTGGGAGCTCTTTGCGAATGCGTCATCAGTGATACTACATCATTGTGATGTGCCTTTTGTGCTGTGTCCAATGGCTTAGTAGAGTAAAAGGAAATCATTATAATGATGTGCAAATGATAATACATGTAGTAAATACAAAAATATGTAGCAATAATTACAATGTTGCAATAATTACAAATGATGTAGTGATAATCAGTAAATATCACATAATTGTAAATAATTATGTCTCCTGACTCATGGCTTTGTGAAAGGTTTACAAAAAGTTACAACTCTTGCAGCTGTTGGTGTCACACACTGGATAAAAAACACACACTGAGTTGTATAGGGTGTCAGTAACTAATCATGTGCAGCGACACAACAATGAGCCAAACCATACTGTTACATATGAAAGCCACTGGAGTGTGTTACAGCTCAGCTAGTAGAGCATCTTGCCAAGCACAATCTTCTTGATAGATTCTAGTCTGCCTGTTGACCTGGACATGTAACAAGACAGCTGTTCTCTACATACTAAATGATATTCTGTGCAGTGCAGATGGTAGAAACTTGGTACTGCTCAGCTTAAGTGCAGCATTCAAGATGACAGACCACCGCCTATTGCTGCAGAGACTTCGGGATGGTCACTGGCGCTAACCTGGATATGTAACAGCCCACATCAGCAGTGTGACCAGGTCCTGCTATGATCACTTCAAGTTACTGAAAAATAATGATTGCAGTTTCTCATCAGTTCTAGACTGGACTAATGCAACAGTACTCTCTGAGTCCTTTTGGCTAATCAGCAAAATCATCCACAAAAGACCCAGAACGCTGCTGCTCGATTGTGACCAAAATGAATTCTTGAGAGCATATTACCCCAGTCCTATGGTCTCTGCACTGGTTGCCCATCACTGGTTGCCCATTTTCAAATGGATCAAACAATGCACGCATTAAACTGTGCCACAATATCTACAGGAACTTGTTTCACAATACAATTATTCCATCTGATCCTCTCCACTCCTCTTCCCAGTGCAGACTAAGCATCTCTGGATTTGGTGAAAAGCACTCAGGTGCAAGGTCATTAATGCTGCACCCACCCCCTGGAACAGGCAGACACACTCCAAATTGCAGAAGCAGGCATTGCATCTCTTCAGTGGAAGGTGAAATCATATTTGTTTTCAATTCCCTAGTCACCCAACAGTCACCCTCACTGGATCTCTTTTCCCACAGTCTCTCTCTCTCATTCCCTCCCCTATCCCTTTCTCCATCATCTTTGTCAAGCACAATGAGTGGGTGGCTGTCTACATGGAGTTTAACTGTGTTATGTAATAATAATAATAAATGCATTTCTAATGCACCAAATCCCTCTGTGATTATACACATATGAGGCTCAAAGTGCTATACATGAAACATTACAACAATATACAACCTAATTTAATAATGCATTATATATCTCACTCTATCCCTCCCCTCCATCCACAAACAGGCACACCCACATACACACAATCTCACAACCGCCTGCTTCCCCCTCTCTCTCCCAGTCTCCCCCCCCCCCCCCCCCCCCCCCCCCCCACCCCACCCCCACCAAAAAACAAAAACAAAACAAACAAAAGCTACACATCAGTCAGACAGTGAAGACATCAGCAGCAAAATCAAAATCAAGTACAGCATCCAATGCCTGTGAAAGGGAGCTAGAGTAGGCAGATGTAAAGAGAACAGTTTTAAGAGAAGTTTTAAACTGTGAGAGAGAACTGCAGTGTCAAATGTGAGCAGGAAAGTTGTTCCAGCCAACGGGAGCTTGAACAGAGAACGACCGGTAACCAAAGCCCTTAACTTTTCATCTTGCACAAGAAATAGTTTTTTCTTCTGAACTGGAACAGAGTGTGCGAGGAGTGTATACAGAGAAACATGACAGGTATGGTGGCAGGGTACCATAAAAAAGAAAAAGAAAAAGAAAACAAAAGTGCCTATCTTATAAATAATCCTGGCAGCCAGTGAAGTACCTTGAGCAATGGTCTAACATGTCTACTCTATGTGCAAGTGAACATTGACATAATAAGCAAGCTGAGCCTTTTGGTTGAGGGCATATATCCGTTTGACTATAAGGGAGTATTCTGATATACAAGTTTACTGGACAGGAGCTTATTCTTCCTTTTTTCTTTTCTCCACTACTTTCAGATTTAATGAAAAAATATGAAAAAAATGTTTAAGTAGGTTTTTAATAATTTTATTTTCTGTAGGCTGGCTGAGACTACAGTCTCGGGTTCTCCATCAGTCACGTGACTTTCTCAGAAGTGACAGTCTGGGGAGTCAGTGCAGTTGCCATCTTAGATTGTTCATTGAATGTATATATATATATATATGCATGTGGTCGACAAAAAGCTCTAACCATGCCAGCCTACTGTGTTGCAGCAAACTGCAACAATTCACAAGTAACCCAAAACATAACTATGCATGAGTTCCCGCGGAACTGACCCACTGTGAGGCGAAAATGGACCAAATTTGTGCATTTCAAACAAGCTGACTTTGATGCTGTGCCTCGTCACACCATTTGTGTAGCGAGCACTTCGCTGAGTGTGATTTCGCAAACTTTATTGAATATTGCATATCAAAGAGGAATTTGAAGCCAACAGCATTTCCTTCTGTGCAAAAAGCACCAAAGCAGACTGCAGAACACCTGAAACAAAACGAACGATAAACGAATATGCGAAGCAGACTTTCAACAATAACAACAAAGAAATAAAAGGAACTTCAATATAACACTAGTACCCACACACCTGATAAACAGTTTACAACTTGCGTTGACCGAAAGCAAGTTTGTGTTTGATTTGTAACATAGTATGCAAGTATGAAGGAAATTGTCACTCGCTGATGATTTAGTCACATTACTCACAACTTGGATGTAATATATAATAATAATTTCTATTGTGGTACACAGAAAAATGTGAAATTCAGTTTCACTGAAGTTCTGTCATGGATCAGTCATGTCTGATCAAGCGGCAGAGTGAATTTATTTTATTTTAAAATCAATCAAATGAGACACTTCAGTCGACTCATCACAATACAAAAGGCTGACTGGTACATGATCATCTGTGGTGAGAAAAATGGCTTACTTACCAGTCCATATTGCCAATTCTGGCAATTCTGCTGCTGACATGATGCTCTTTCAGAATCCTGCCTGACAAGCTCAAAAAGATACGTCTGTATCTGTGTGGGTCTCTCGGGCCAAGTATCAGCTTCATCTTTGGAGCTCGAGCTAGCCATTTTGCAGCAACTCCCCAGAGTGACGTAGTGAGCATATGTGCACATGATTTTGGCATCATGACAATGCTTTCGGTACAACAGAAAATGCCTTCTTTCTTGCATTTATAACCCTCAGATCACAATTTCACCTACATCACCATTCTCAGCAAGCTTTAATGGCAATCATGTCAAAAATTTCCCCAAACCTTGGACTTGTCCTTTAATGGATCCATAGGTCAAGGACAGAACATTCTTGCTTGCAGAGTTACTTTTCTTTGCAAAGCATTTTCTTTTGTTGATCTTGGGCATGCTATCCTCTCACCATTATGTGCCGGTGGTAACTGATGAGCTACTCAGATCTGACCTGCCAACATAATAATGGTCCCCACCAGGATCACATTTTGGATAACAATGTTGTTCTCTGCTAAGCACTGTGGGCCAAAAATCAGATTTGGCTGGGGGTGGGAGGGTGGAGGGGGCTGAAGAAAAATATTCTCCCGCTGCTCCTGCAGAGACTCAAACCCATGATCTTTTGATCATGAGTCTGGCACTCTAATCACTGAGCTATCCCAATGCAGTTCACAGCTCACTCTATTCCTCACTTTCCACTGCATACATACATGCACATATACATACACATGTACACACAAACACATGCGTGCCTGAACGGTCTTGCTACCCCTCGGTTCCCTCTCTCTTCCAGTCCCCCTTCCTCCTCGAATAATCACCAGTGAAGATGTCAGCAGCAGCAACAACAACAAAAAACAAAAACAAAAGGGGGGTAATCCCCCCCCCCCCTTTTTGTTTTTTGTTGTTGTTGCTGCAGCTGACATTTTCACTGGACTGTACAGAGAGAGACAGGATGGCAGCTATGGCGTCAGGGTACCATCAAAGAAACAGAAAACAAAGGTGGCTATATTGAAAATTATCCTTCCTTTGACTGGCAGCCAGTGAAGCACTTTGACAAATGGTCTAGTGTGTTGATGTCTGCTTTTGTGAAAAAGAAAATCGCGCTGTGTGGATTTGAACTTTTTGCAGCCTGTACATCTGATCACAGTTGATGTATCACAGTTGATGTCAATGAGCAAAGAGTAGCAGCAGTCCAACCAAGAACAAAAGAACACATCAGCTGAGCAGTGGCTTTCATCAGGAGAGGGTGGATAGAGAACAAATGCTGTTGTTGTTTTTTTGTTTTTGTTTTTAATGCTTCATTATTGACAAAGTTCACCATAGTTAGTTCTTGGATTTTAACACCCTGTCAACTGCACTGGGTTACCTCAGAACGAATCAGACATTCAGAATAACTCTTTTACACCAGTTCAAAACACAAGTTGTTAAATCACAAATTCATTGTTACAACATCTCTCTCTTTCTATCAACACATAATAACGCATGTCTTGCTACCTATTAATTCATATTCTGTAAGTAATTACCATGGGAACCTGAATTGCTTGTGACTATGAGCAGGGTGGCCTATTTTATTATGTGGGTCTGCATGAGAAACTGCGCTAACCCAAACTAATGCAGTTAAAATGCAGGGACATGATTTGGGAAAATGAAGGTGAATGGACCAGGAAGGTCGAAATTTGGACACAGAAGAAATTCCTGGTAGTGGGCAAAGCATGCATAGCTATATTCTTACCTACTCCAGGCTTTAAAGAGAGAACATTTGTTAGCTCTGTGTTCTGAAGAGAGGGGACCTTAATTTCTGCATCTGCAGCACCCCACTGCATTCAGCATTCAACAAAGTAAACCACAGCCTGCTACAACACAAACTCTATTACTATAGAATCAAAGGGGAGGTCAACAGGTGGACTGGCAGGTTTCTTACGAACAGATGACAAGCAGTACCCATAGAGGGTACCCGTTCAGACTATGTTAGTGTTAAGTGAGGGGTACTTCAGGGCTCTGTGCTTGGACGATGTTTGTTCCCAGTCTATATAAACAACCTCCAAGAGAACCTGGCTTATGCCCTTTGTAATGTTTTACGCAATTAGTTGTGAAACTGAAAGGTCATACTCATAGCTGCCACTTCTGGGCCAATTTCTCAGTAGGCGTTGGTTTACACGGTGTATAACAATGGAAGTTGAATCTAGAATTGTGAAGCAATACAAATGGCACTACAGTTGTGTTTGCAAAAATTACAGGGGAAAGGTGATGAATGATGGAGAAAAAAAGAAGGGTGTTTACATCATTTTTTGGCTGACCAGAAGATCACGAGTTCATGGGAAAAATGTGTTTTTTTGGCATTCTACAGCAAGTTATTGTTTGTTGCCAGACACATTCTATCTATGGGCCTTCAAAAATGCTTTTAAAGCTGGCACTGCAAACTTCAAAAATTCACTGTCACCACCTTCCATTGTAAAGAAATTATGCACTGGAAGTAAAAACAGCCAAGGGACTTAATCGATGCCAGGTCAAAGTCAGGGGACTTGACCCTGCCTGAACCACTCAATAGCCCTGTAACATTGGAATCACCATTGTTTATTACTATGGCTATGTAGCGCAGAAGTCATTGGCTAGATTAGGAGTCATCAACAACACTACAGCCCTAAATACTGGAGTCATCAACAACAATATCATCATATAATGTAGGAGTGGACTACAGCCTTCTGCTGCAGGAATCATTTACTACACTAAGGCCATATAATGCACTTTCAACTGATGCAGCAGAAAAATCCATTTTGTAATAAGATACAAACTCTACAAGTGTCCAAAGCTTTCCATTTGAATCAAAATGAGCTCAACTGTGCTTGTGGGGGGCAAGCATGTGTTGACACATACTTAATGGGGCTAATATTGTACTGGTAAACAGCACTGAGCTGGAGTGTAAAAAATGTTCAGATGGAACAAGTATGCATCTGTTTTATTTTTCCTCAAGTGTACTACATCCATTCAATAAAACCATACAACTGAGTCCAAGCGCACATTAGACTATAACGTTTTCGACAGTCTGATCTTGTCAACCGAGACAGTATGTATTTTTCTATGATTCTGATAACAACAATACACCAGTGCTTCTTTCCTGCATTCCACATACTCCCACCCCCACACCTAGTGCTTGTTTCCTGTATTCCGAATACTCCCACCCCCACACCTAGTGCTTGTTTCCTGTATTCCACATACTCCCACCCCCACACCTAGGCTATTTTTCTGTGTTCTGATACCACAACCACCCTCCCCCCCCCCCACCCCCACCACCCCCCCCCCCCCCCCCCCCCCACCCCCCCCCCCCCCCCCCCCCCCCCACACCCTAGTGCTTGTTTTTTGTTCCGCATACTCCCCCCCCCCCCCACACACACCCCCTAGTGCTGGTTCCTTTGTTCCACGTACTCCCACCCCCATACCTAGTGCTTATTTCCTGTGTTCCATATACTCCCACCCCCACACCTAGTGCTTGTTTCCTGTGTTCTGCATACTCCCCCCTCCCCTCCACCTTGTGCTTGTTCCTGTGTTCCACATACTCCCCCCCCCCCCCCCCCCCCCCCCCCACACACCTAGTGCTGGTTTCCTTTATTCCGCATACTCCCACCCCCACACCTAGTGCTTATTTCCTGTGTTCCACATACTCCCACCCCCACACCTAGTGCTTGTTTCCTGTGTTCTGCATACTTCCCCCCTCCCCTCCACCTTGTGCTTGTTTCCTGTGTTCCACATACTCCCCCCCCCCCCCCACCACACACACATACCTAGTGCTTGTTTCCTGTGTTCCCCATACTCCCACCCCCACACTTAGTGCTTGTTTCTTGTGTTCTGCATAATGCCACCCCCACACCTAGTGCTTGTTTCCTGTGTTCCGCTTACTCCCACCCACACACACACTCCTGTACTCATTTCCTATGTCCCCACCCCCATCCCCTGTGCTCATTTTCTGTGCGCTGCATATGCCCACCCCAACACATAACGCTCAATTCCTGTGTTCCTCAAACATAGATGCACCTAGCGCTCAATTCCTAGTGACTCTGACTCTGTTCCTTAATCCATAAACCTGGAATGCTTTGACATCAAACTTGCCAAGACTGTTCGCAACCTAGGTGTCTCTTTTGATCACACTCCCTCTTTCCAACAGCTGATCTCCTCTGTTTGTCATATTGTTCGACATTAAGGATTGCCTGACGGCCCGGGGCAAGTAGACCTGGCTGTTGGGCAACCCATCTTCATGGTGGAGTTGCCTGACCGGGCAAGTGATTTTTTTTCTAATTGCAAATGTGTTTCTTTCTCCCTTTTCCCACCCTTCTCCCTCTCTCACATTTTAATGCACCAAACTGCTTTCGTTTATTCGCACTTGTAAACATTGATACCACAGGTCTGTAGAGTTATCTCCCCTGAGCTTTTAAAAGAAATCACGATTACAAAGAATGTGCGTTGTGACTGGCTGCTTTATTGTGGATCAGCCAATGAGAAAATTCGTTGCTCAGACTGTTGTGAGGTCCAGGAAAGTTGTACTAGCCAACTAGGCTGCCCAGTATGGTGCTTGTGGCCAGGGTTGTTTGTACACGGAGGAGAGTGTTGTTTGTACACGGAGGGGAGGGGGTATCTACACACTGCTCTGGGTGACTGGCAGACTGATCTGAACAACTGCACTGTCATTCTGAGTCAAGCTGTTGGCTTAACAAGTTTCCCACATTCACATGTGCACAGTCCAACAAGAGACCTGCACAGATCTACACCACTCAGTGTGGCTGAGACCTAGTTGGTAGCAGTGCCAATGCCATGCTGTCGTCTTATATTTATGCCCTACATTTTCAGACACTGTGATCTTCTGATTCTGAAAGTCATATCAATCAAAGCTCATAGGAAGAAACAAAAGATTAAGAAGTTGCTTTTTTTAAATTATTTAATTTATATAAGTCACAGTAACATAACTGCAGACAAAAGTTAATTAGTTGCATGTTACCATTTTATGTCTGTCCTAAAATAGGTAAAACAAAGTATACACTGAATCTGGTGGTGGAATAATCTTTCTTTTTTTAAAAAGCTCATACCATAGTTAAGAAAGGAGGTAACTCTTTTCTTCTGAAGTCAGCCTAGTTCAGTTTTGTGTGGTAGTGAGACATAACAGTACATAATCTTCTTATTATGTGTGTGTGCATGTGTGTGTGCATGTGTGTGTGTGTGTGTGTGTGTGTGTGTGTGTGTGTGTGTGTGTGTGTGTGTGTAAGTTATAAATATTATGTACTGCCTATCATTTAGAACTTGTTTTCCATTTGTGTTCAAATATAGATGGGTCATTCTCCTGAAAACTGGACAGAGATGAAATAAAAATTAAACTAAAACATGAAACTTTTTAAACTACCGCTATATTTCTGATGTAATGTGTTTGGAGAAATAAGGAGAAATAAGGGAAATAAGGGAAATGCCACAATAGGTAAATGCATCATTATTTCTTGCGTTGTGAGCCTTTTTTTGTAAAAATCCAACATTTTCATGGCCGCCATTTGTGACATGGCTTTGGGAAGGTTAGCCGATCGCAAATATTTCCTTGGACTCGTTCATGATTTAATAAAAACAGGTTTCATGAGAAAGAAAGAGGCCAGTTCTTACATACAAATGGTATTTATTGTGTGTTGCTTGCTATTAACAGCTCCAAACAAAGGAAAGATAATCAGTGTCTTGCATGTTACCGATGGTGTCTTCTGAGTGTGTATCATGATATTGTGACTCGTTCACAACGGAAACCAAAAAACTTTCTTTTTTTCATCAGCTTAGTAGATAACCACATTTCACCTCATTTTTAATGCTTGTTTGATGACAAAAGAATAGATACGAAATAAATTACAGTCATTTCTTCAGGGGTGGTTGACGTGGTGTTTTACAATGGTGTAACGTGCGAGCACACAAAATAATTATTTCTGCTTGTACCATTGACTTTCGACCTACCCTAACGTACCAGTCCACATCAGCTGACTTGCGGTAGCAACGTTTAACCTCTTTTTGCGCTGTGTGTGGTGTATTATTTTACTAGAAAAGGGAAAGCGCTGTGGCGTCTTCAGGGGTGAGGAATGTAATGCTCATGACACATATTTGTTCCCACTCGGCTGAGTGTTTGTTTGCAACCTTTTGTAACCAAACTTGGTATTGTGGTACACTACCACCAGCCGGAATGTCATGCGAAAAAATGGATTCTATCTTCAAGGTCAAGGTCACAGTGTGGGCTTATATAATTAAAATAAGACAGTTTCTACTATATCTTTTACTAGTTCTAAACCAGTGAGTCTTTTGCAACCCAAACTTAATTTGAGTGTAGATCATCATAAGCAAAGAAGTGTCCAGTGAAAATGTTGGATTGCTGTGTTCAAGGTCAATGTCATAGCCAAGGTTAAAAGTTTCAGTTAATGTTAGTTTGGATGATATCTTATGCATCGCTGAACCATTTGTAACAAACCCAGTACGGTGAGACATCATTATAAACCACAGCGTCATAGGTGAAAAATGGGTTTCTATCTTCAAGGTCAAGGTCACAGTAGCTGGATTTCAGTTCAGGCAATCAAATATGACTATTTCTATTATATGTTCTGAACTGCTGATTTTGTTGGGCGACCAAATTAGTTTGGCAGTGCATGTTCATAAGCTGGAGTCTCTTGTGAAAAGGTTGCTCTGCTGTATTCAAGGTCAAGGTCACAATGAAGGTTCTGAACTTCAGTGAATGTTAGCCTGGACAATATCTCTGATCGGTCAAACTTAGTATGGTGATACATCATCATCAGCCAGAGTATCATTCAGAAATATCATTTTGCGATGTTCAAGGTCAAAGCCACAATCGTTTCTACTAGATCTTCAGAAATACTGAAACTTTTGCAATCCAAATTAGTTTGATGGTACATAATCACAAGACAGGGTAAGACACTGTCATGAGCCGGTTTGGCCTAGCGGTAAGGCGTTAGGCTGGTAAGCGGAAGGACCTCGATTCGATACCGCTTCGGCTCTCCTTTCTCTTCAAAAAAGGTTGTGGTTTGTGGACACTGTCTTGTGACTTTGTCTGTCACTTCCTACTGAAACATTAAAATGGCTCTCATCGCTGCCCATCTTAATGCAGAAGTCATTCTGGTGGTGACAGTGTAGCGATAGGTATATAATCTCCCTCTCCCCCCACCTCCATACCCCTTTCCCCCCCTTCTCCCCGTCCCTAATAAGCCACACGGTTTTTGTGGACGTTAAGCACCATGTTTACTTTAAGACACCTTGAAATTATTTTCTTGCTTTTGCACAGGGCGTGAGACACAGAATATGGCTTGGGGGACTGTGGACTAGATTGCTGCCACTCTTGGCTATCCCAGTATCTAAAGCAGGGGTCAATACCTGTTCCAATCAAGAAAATGTGGAAAGAACATTGCTTGTGTAATGAATATACTTGTTTATTAAGTTTTTTGGTCAATGGTTCAAGTGTGTTATTCTTATATCCTTTTGTACTTGTGATGATGTCCACATAACATGTGAGACAGATTACTAATTAAGTGCGACTGGTTATTAACTTTAGAAAGCAAGAAACAAATATCCCTCTGACATGTATATTTATATATACGGTTCAGACCAAGTTAGTGCAATGCATCCCCCCTCTCCTCCAAATTAATTTGGGGAAAAAAGAAAAGAAAAGAAAAATGAAAAAAGGAAAAGAAATGTGTAATCTATTTCGTGCATGTCTATACTTCGAAGAAGACATTTTAAACCAAAATCGTTAAAGAGGCAGGACATTTTTTTTAAATGTCAGAAGTGACAGATATTCCTTTATTAATTAGGAAATATTGTATAATAAAAAGGCAAGAGTCAAACTGGCCACCAAGCCGACTCTATTCATGCATTTCTGGTGTCTTCTGTAAGGCACGAGACACTGACCTATGACGTAACATAATGCACAATTAACCAAGTTCCTGTCACCCTGTTAATTTATGTCTTATACTTATGTACACAAGAGATGTCACGCTTTCATTTCCAAATAATAGCATTAAAAAATTCACACTTTGAATTTTTACCCTCTGTGTCACAATTTTGACCAGTTTTCAGATACAAGTGTATGGAGTTGATTTGTTAAAGGAAAAGTCCAAGGTTTTTAAGTATGCAAAATGACCATCAAAATGACTGACAAATGAGTCAGTAGTTTGAGATTTAATGAAATAAAAAATTAAAAAACAAAAATTGTTGTTGGTTTTTAATAGATTTTATTTTCTGTAGGCTGGCCGAGACTGCTGTCTCAAGTTCTCCATCAGTCACGTGACTTTCTCAGAAGTGACGTCAGTCTGGGGAGTCAGGGCGGTTGCCATCTTAGAATGTTCACTGAATGTGTATTCGTGTGGTCGACAAAAAGTTCTAAGCATGCCGGCCTACTGTGTTGCAGCAAACTGTAACAACTCACAAGCAACCCAAAGCATAACTATGCATGAGTTCCTGTGGAATCGACCCGCTGTGAGGCAAAAATGGGTCAAATTTGTACAATTCAAACGAGCTGAAATTGCGCCTCAGTCACGCCCATTTGTGTAGGGAGCATGTCGCTGAGTGCGATTTCATAAACTTTATGGCGGAATACAAAATGGGATTTGCTTCAAAGCAGAATTTGTAGGGCAGTCCACAGGGTAACCGACTTGCAAAAAATTCTAGTTCGAATCTCCAAGGATGAAGCTGATGAGCAGCAAGTGCACAGCATATGATGCCAAAAATTGAGAAATACACTGATACCTTGAAACAAGTGCTAACAAGGCAAAGAAAAAAAGACTAACACAAATTCCTATGGCAGAAAAGGCCGTGAAAGAAAGAGACTACACAAATGCAAAGAAAGAAAGAACGGACCACAAATGCCTGTGGCAAAGAAAGAAAGACCAAACCAAATGCTGGTGGCAAACAAAAATGGCTGCCCTAATCAGGCAAGCAAACAGCTGACACCAAATGAAAGAAACAAAACAGCTGAAACCACCTCAAAACCCCAAACAGTTGCCTACTTGCAAGCATAAGGTGGAAAAAACACCACCAAATCACAAGTCTAATAGACTATTGTCTGCAACAAAGGAGTGGACAACTACAGTTATAAGAGCACAGAGCAAAAATAACTGTGCCAATGACAAACAGATGGAAAGCCAAACTAACCATAACTAACTCTAACTAACCCTCACTAACCCGGCTTCCATCTAGAAAAACAAAGCTGCAGACTGATAAAGCAAAACGCTAATCAGGACTACCGATGACAAAGCATTGGGATGTAAACAAATGCAGACGACAAGAGAAATGCAAAATGGCTGCCCTAATCAGGCAAGCTAACAAGCGGGTACGAAATGGCCAATAAGCCAAAGATAAAAAAGAAAGAACGCATGGTAAAAAAGAAAAGGAAAAGAGAGAAAAAACAACACTTTCTGAAAAGAAAGAGGAGGCAAATAATTTCTGTGAGCAACGGGACAAAAGCTGCATACACATAATCTGTGTCCATGATACAACCCACTTAGCAGTGACAACAACAAAGCATGACAAAACAGACGCTCCAAAACAGACGCTCACGAACTACCCCACACAAAGAAAGAATGAGCGGTCTCATTAAACATCGAAACTACCCCCCTCACTCGTACATCATAAATGAACGATATATCTCGAGAAACAAAAGGGCAAGTGGAGAGAAAAACACAATGAATGGCAAGAACTGTTAACTAGCCCAACCCCAAACCCTAACCCAGGAGGCCACGAAATCACTAGTCTATTGAACTAGAACGAACAAAACTTTTTCATTTTTACATACAATGAAACTGACAAACAAGGATAAATTGGTAAAATAAAATAAAACACCTAATAAAAGGCAGGCTCCCTGATGAGGTCCAGCCTGTTGTGAAAGCTGGAGTAAACAGAACGAAAAGACTGAAACGCCACGCACCTAACAAGGCTCGAGAAAGATGAAATAACAAAGAGGAAATAAACAACGGCCCAACTACTGACAATGGCATCAGAGCTTCATTCTTGGAGATTTGAACTGAAAATTGTTCCAAGTTGGTTACCCTGTGGTTACTAGTCATTTTGCAGCGACTACCCGGAGTGACGTAGTGTGCATATGTGCACCTGATTTTCAGTGTCATGGCGACGCTTTCGGTACAACAGCAAATGCCTGTTTTCGTGCATTTATAACCCTCAGATCACAATTTCACCTACATCATTGTTCTCAGCAAACTTTAACGGAAATCGTGTCAAAAATCACCCCAAACGTTAGACTTGTCCTTTAAACTGTAGATCTCCATGAGGTGCAACTCGTTACTTAATACCAGGTTAAAATAAAATAAATTTTCCTGCAGTCAGGAGAATTACATGGAACATGACTGAATCAGTGAATACAATTTTAACTCAAAGACATTCTCACTTCACTCTGTTTGGTTTTGATATACTCAGGATTCACATTCTGAGCTTGAACAGACACAAGTAGTTTTAGATAGCATATGATGTACATGGCACTGGAAAACTTTGAGCATCGAGACTACTTTTGGCACTGGAAAAGTCTTTGAGGCTGAATAACAATTAACATTCTAAACAGTGTGATCCAAAAGTTGACAATAAGTGATTGCCAAATAAAAGCAATAATTTTGGGCAAATTACCACAGTAGGTTAAAATATAAATGAATTTCCAGAACAGACATAAAACTGTGGACAACTGTTTAACTTTGTTGTTAGTTTGTTTTGGTGTCTTAGACTTAGTGCATATAGTGAAAAGTTCAGGCAACCAAAAAATTGTGCTTGGCAAGTTGATTTTTCCTCTACAGGGCAAGTAGGAAATAAAGTTAATGCCAAGCCCTGTTTGAGGCTGGTGGGCGGGCCGGGCGGGCGGATATGCTACCTGAAACTTTGATGGATCAGTGAAATATGGCACTATCTCTCCAAACAGGTCATCAAAACTGTTGTGTCTGTTCTTTCATCATGAAATGAATGCATTTCACTCAGTTTTAGTGGGCTGTCCTAAGATACTTCTTTTTGACATTACTGTTAGTAATCACTGTGGACATACAACAGTGGTGACATCACTATTGGTAATCACTGTGGACATACAACAGTGGTGAAGTTCGTAATCACTGTGGACAGACAACAGAGGTGATGTTACTATTGGTAATCACTGTGGACATACAACAGAGGTGGCATTACTATTGGTAATCACTGTGGACATACAACAGTGGTGAAGTTCGTAATCACTGTGGACAAACAACAGTGGTGACACATCAACTATGAGTCAATGAATTCTGTGCCTATGTCAGTTTCACACTGATCATGATAGTGCATATGTTCTTTGGAATCAGTTATGAGGTGTAGCCAATATGTTCAGATGTTTAGCCCCTGGCACAAACATGCCCCCCCCCCCCCCCCCCCCCCCCCCCCCCCCCCCTCCCCCCCCATGACAACGCACACCGATAGTGATTAATTCATCAACACTTTCATGACATCTACTCACTGAAGCCAAGGGCGGTCATTATATCTTGGCAGCAAAGGGCATAAGCAAAACACTTTACAGGGGTTGCTGCATATAGTGCCTCACTAATGAGCAACTGAAATAATTATAGAGGCGCAAAACAAAGACTTGGAGAAAGTGTATATGACTTGCAGATATGCTACTGTTTGGTTTGCTTGTAGTTGTATCTGTACTGTAGCTCTGTGTGTGTGTGTGTGTGTGTGTGTGTGTGAGAGAGAGAGAGAGAGAGAGAGAGAGAGAGAGAGAGAGAGAGAGAGAGAGAGAGAGAGAGAGAGAGAGAGAGAGAGAGAGAGAGAGAAGGGGGGGGGGGGGAGAGAACTGTCGCAAACTCACCTACTACAACGATCTGTGGAAGGTTTTGGGTGCAAACTGGAGTTAGGCTCGACGAACATTCAAAGATCTCATTCCACCTTAATATACGCTGTCCGTTCCGTGGCACCTTCCCGATCTTTGGCCTTTAGCTGGGAAGTGATCACCAACACATTTTTCTAACAAGGAAGACAGCGGTGCCTGATCTACTGCGATTATCCGGCCCTGTCTTGTTAGGCCCGCCGCCGCCGCCAGTGGTCAGCGTGGGGGGACGCCGCGACAAAGGCAGGGAGTGGAGAGGGCTGGCGAAACGGTGTTCGGGAAAAACGTTTCTCGTGTCTTCAGTTTCACTGCCAACGTCTCTTAGCTCAACACTTGCTCGAAAATCGTACAGTACAAACTGATAAGGGAAAGCAAGGAGACACCGTGACGTCATTCCGGTTGGGCAACTATCCTGCTTGTCTCCTGAACCGTCACCACCTTTCACCGCAGCACCACGCGGGAAGGGATATACATACTTAGTTCCAGCTAGTTACTTAGTCCTGATATAACCCAGGATTATGACTGGCGTTAAAAACACAATTACTTACTCTGCGACGCGATCATTATTGCAAAAAGCAGTCGGTGTGTGTGGTTTCTAATCAGGAGTAGAAAGACAGAAGGTTAGTGCCCGAACCGGGAATCGAACCCGCAACCCAGCCTCTTAACCACACCGTCACTATAATGCTCTTTTAAGCTTTTAAGCGCCACTCGCCGATCGCTCTTTTTCCCCGACTGCTCCGCCAGACCAAGAACAATTTTACCATCAGTGTATAGTATTTGCTGGCTGAGGTCGGGGAAAGGTCTTCGCACGTTTCTGACTGCAGGAGCAGTGTAACTGTTTGCGGACACCCTGTGGCTAAAGCTAAACGCAGAAAGATATGGCATTTTCGCTAAACTATGCAGAAGAAGAAGAAAAGAAGTCTGAAGCACATTATGCTAGCGTTGTGAAGAAGAAGAAGATGAAGAAGAAAGGATTAAAACACGGTATCGTGGAGAAAATACTCGAAAGTGTCGTTTGTTCAGTCGTCGAGCAAACATTTCTGAAAACAAAAATATGCAGCCTGCAACTGGAGCGAATCACTGGGTCACACTGAGGTTAGAGCAACCCGATTTGCGGGTAAACTTATCTTTGGACAAGTCGTGGGGTAAAGGTCACGTAGTTTGAGACTGAGCGTATTCGGGATTTTGGTGTTTGAAATTGTTTTTGATACAATATGACTTTTGAAAACCTTGTAGGCTTCTTCTTTCTTTTTATTCATTTGTTTATTTATTAACGCCCAGTCAATTGTCGGAAAACATGCTTAAAATATCTAAAAGATAAAGGATGGGTAAAAAATCTGAGTCAAAATGTAATTAAAATGTACAACTGTTACAAACGGTTGATTTCTTTCAAATAATCAAAGATGTAATCCAAAGATACGTCTTTCAACAACATCCTCAACCACCATGCAGTACAATGCTGCTCCCATCAATCAAATCAGAACACACGCTCCCGTCAATCAAATCAGAACACACGCTCCCGTCAATCAAATCAGAACACAAAAGCAAAACATGTTCTACAGCAAGTAACTTAACACATGGAATGCATACAGGTGGCTCCGCTCGTTTTAATAAGAAACAGTGCTGACTGTTACTGATAATTTTATTACATATACAGCTCACAACCTCAGAAATCGCAGTACTGCAACTTAGTTTCATCCTGTCAAGATACGAGAGATTAAACAGAGAGAGAGACAGAGAGACAGAGAGACAGAGAGAGACAGAGACACAGAGACAGAGACACAGAGACAGAGACAGACAGAGAGCTGCAAACATGCATCACAGGCACAGTTACTGCATTATTGACAATGTAGCTTTTGCAAAGGAAACCTCGACACGAACGAAACGTTTGAAACCATGAAAAACTTATCCTTGACTGCTCTAACGGTTATCATCAACGCCAGGATCCGTCAGTTTCCAACGCAAAGCTGGACGAAAAACGCAAACACACAAAGCAAAAAACGCCCAAGTCGACGTATTCTTCAAAGTTCGACTAATCTGTCGTCAGCAACTTTCGACTGATTTCCTTTTTTTGAATATTTAGGCGCCACATATTATTAACATCAAATTATTTACTCCATGAAATATATATATATATATATATATATATTTTTTTTTTACTACAGGCCCCTACATAAAATACGATTTCAACTGCCGTGTCGGATGAGAATAGTGCTGACGTCATATTCTGCCTGCTCTGATCAGACAGTGTCGTACGGTGATACCTAATAGTTGATCACAGCCTTTAATAAACGTGTGTGTGTGTGTGCGCGCGCGTGTGTTTTTGCCATGTTTTGTATGAAGATGCTAATTTTAGTATGTTTTGTACCCTTGTACACTACTGATTTGTATAATTATGGGTATTTGTGCATTGTATGTTTTTCTTTAAATTGTAAAGCACTTTGAGATTCTGAAAGCGCTCTATATGTTCCCTATTCTTATTATTATTATTATTATTATGTACACCCTTTCAACTCCCAAAACACAACAACAAACCTACTGTTGAAGTCACTGCAATACTGAGAATTTGACATCAAAATTACTGAACGAAAACATTTGTGAACATCTGTGGAATTTTCAATTTCACTTGACTTCTGGAAATGGCCAGACAGTGCAGAAACTTTTGCAGTGCGACTGCTCTTGGAATATACGTTTACTTGGATTATGCACCTCCCAGGTGCAGTGAGTCACTAACAGTTACTTTGATTTGTCTTTGACTCATCGGAGTAAAAACCATGCTGATCTTTGCGTTGGGGGGGGGGGGGGGGGGGGTGTCGGCTTTTCCATTTGGGAGCACGGAGTGTGTCGAATCAACCACTTAGACACATGCAGTTTGCACGATCCATTCGAGGTTTTGTTTTCACGACAGTTCTCGGAGAGTTGTTCTGGTACGAAAAACCAGCATTATCGTCGTGCCTTCTGCTTCTCTCTTCCTTTCGCTGTCACAGCCCTTCTTTCGTTGCCTTGAAAACTAGTCTTAAAATTTCCGTTTGAAACAATATTTTGACCAGTAATATATAAAGCTTTTCTGCTGCGCTAATCTTGAACTGTCTCTCTTTCACTCTCAGCCCCTCTCTCTGTACATTCACAACTAGTCATTAAAACTTACCTTTTCAAACCAGTAGCCTACAGCCTCTTTTCGATGTCATTCTCGGCCATGCGTGTGTGTGTGTGTGTGAGAAGGGTGGGGGGGGGGGGGGGTGGGTGCGCGCGCGTATGCTTGTGCTTGGTTAGGTATCTTTTTCTTATGCTGCACAGTCTGTCTGGAACAGCCTCCCTTTCCAAATTAGATCATCAAAACACACTCTCATCTTCTAAATCATCTTTGAACTCTCACCTCGTCACCTGCTCTCTGTAGTGTGTGTGTGTGTGTGTGTGTGTGTGTGTGTGTGTGTGTGTGTGTGTGTGTGTGTGTGTGTGTGTGTGTGTGTGCGTGTGTGTTGCAAAGCGCCTCAAGCGCTCTATACATTTGCGAATTCTGTTCGCGAACACTATTCGCATACCGTGTTCACGAAGACTGATCCTCTGTTAAAAACCGGCTCATCTTAATTCCGCTCGGTAGCCAAAACAATTACGACCACACAGCGGTCTTATTACTTCATGTTACAGATCACACAGTGCACCGTTTGCAGAGTTCACAATCGCGCAACTATTCACGGCAGCGGTGAGCTCTGGTTTTGACATTAAACTTGACCTTTAAAAAGTCACGGTCAGTGTCGACGTGCTCTTCAAATTTGTCGACTTTATTTAAGTTGTCAGATGTGATGCTTGTTTGACTGTTCGCACATTCAAGTTAGCTTGTTTAATTGTTCGCTCTTTAGAATTCGTAAGGTGCAATGTTTGTTTGGCTGTTTGCTCTTTCGGTTGTGTAAGATGCGATGCGTGTTTGGTTGTTCGTTATTTCACTTTTGTAAGGTGCAGTGCTTATTTGGCTTTTCCTTCTTTGTGCTGTGTAAGGTACAAATATGTCACAAGGCTTGTTCGGCAGTTCGTCTTTCAGCTGTGCAATGCTTGTTTCGCCGTTCGCTCTTTCAAATTCGTAGGTACAGTGTAGTCTATGTTTGGCTGCGCCAGATGCAATGATTGTCTGGCTACAACGATGTATCACTGCTGTCGAGTCAGATGCAATGTCAGTTTGGCTGTGCGCTCTGAAAGGTCAGTTCAACGCTTAACGCAACGTTTTTGTTATACAGCTTACGGAAACGCCCACACTGGGAAGCCACTGAACTCGGATGAGTGTTGATCAAACGACTGGAGGAAGCAACGTAACACGTCGACTAGCCACGCCATCGAGACAAATCCCTTGACCAAGCGGTCCCCGGCACGCAGCATGCGGGCTATGCCACAAGAAAGACGGGGGAGGGGGGGGGGGGGGTGCAAAGCAAAGCGACAACTGGTCAAACGAGCCGAGCTGTAACAGCCACCACGAAGCGAGGGTCAACCAAGCTCAACAGAGAGAGAGAGAGAGAGAGAGAGAATTCTAATGTCCTGTCAATCAAGCGATACAAAAATTTACACTAAAGCCCAAACAAACCAATCCACCAGCCGTGGCCCGTCGTGGGGAGAGAAGATAGAAAAAATAACAAATATGTACAAAAATGACGCAAAATAACACACACACACACACACACACTATCAAATAAGAAGGAAAAAAATTCAATTTACGCTGGTAGTGAATTTCAATTTTACGCTTCCTTACATCCTACCCTCGTAAACAAACAGGGACGAGTGTGTGGGGGAATGTGTGTGTGTGTGTAGAGGGGAAGGGGGGGGGGGGGGGTTGACACCAAACATTAGAAAACACGTGTAAGTGCCCCATTTCCCCAAAACCAGTTCCTGCGGTGGACTGACTGGTCACACTATGGCCGTGCTGCCGGCAAAACAAGACTGACCAGTTTTCTAGGTGTCCCGGTCCCATGCAGGTCCTGCCTCGGGTGTTACTGACTAGTCAATGCCGGGGTTGGTCTACCCGCAGATCATCTACAGCCGCTCATGACTAAATATTTCGGTCTGCCATTTCTCCCCACAAGCAACGCGTCGAGGGGGACTAGGATAAGACAATACTCTATTGCCTAAAACATTTTTTGCCTTGCAACATACCATCCGTGTTATGTGTAATAATAATAATTCTTATAAAGCGCTGTTCTCTAACCAGAGTTAAACTCACTGCGCTGTATAAACATCTAATGACAAAAAACATACTAATATACATTTCAAACAAACAGAATCTTAAATATTGTAGTCTACCATTAGCGCCTATCAAACAATAACCATGTCACAGAGAGAGAGAGAGAGAGAGAGAGAGAGAGAGAGAGAGAGAGAGAGACAGACAGACAGACAGACAGACAGACAGACAGACAGACAGACAGAGAGTGACTTGCGCACACCAATCTCCGCTCGTCCACTCAGATACAAAAAATAATAAATAATAAATATTCGTTCCTAGATCTCTCACGCTTCCCCCTCCCCCTACTCATGTGCATCAATAGCCACACACAGACACACCTTTTTTCAGACAAAGTACTAGATTTTACTGGAAAGCCTGGGCAAACAAGAAGGTTTTTACGTGAGATTTGAAATGGGATAATGTTGGTACATTTCTTAGAATGGCCGGCAGTGAGTTCCAGAGAGATGGTACCATGAAACTGAAAGAACGTTGTCGGTAATGGCGGTAAGCAAGAGTCGCGAAATGGCAGCGGAATTTTACGGGTATCCAGTGAAGCTCCTTGAGAAGTGGTGTTACGTGATCTCGTCTGAACCACAGGATATTTCAGCGCAAGACATGTACATGAAATAAAACCAGTTAAACAAATCGCAAATTATGGCTAAAAGCAAGCCGATAACAAGTATATCACACACACACGCACACGCTCCCAAACCCACAATTGCGCGAGTGCGTGCACGTACGTACATACATACACTAATGCACACGCCAGAAAAAGCATGAAGGACGTATGACATACAGTCATATAGGCCTGTGCACTGAAAACTTGCTTGTATATTTTTGCCAACAAGAAAATAATTAGTATTTGGATTTTTAAGAAACTAGCCCACGCAAGTTTGGTTAAGAAATGATTTTTGGCGTAATTTGAAGAAAATTAAAAAAGAAAATTAGGTACGAATTTTCTGTAGCATTAATTTCTGCTTTGGCCCTTTAAAGGAACTCTCCTTCGTAAGGAACTTTTCGTGTGCTTAGAGGAGGATAAACGAACATGATCCGCATGATTGCATGAACTGTGATTGAACGTGCCGTTGCTTTTATAACGATTTAAGAAGAGATTTTTCCCAGGCAGTGTTACTAACCCTGTTTTCACGAGCTCTTTCCCGCGTTTTAGTATGACATCATTGATAGGATACCGGGTTCCTGATACTTCTTTTTTGATTGATAGGAGTAGCCTACCAGAATCATACATGTAAATATTCTACTAATTCTACGACTACCTGTTGGTGTATGTGTATGTTTCTAGCGTATCACCGACCGGTAGGTTTTCCTTTTCTTCTATTATTATTATTATTACAAAATGGTGTCTGAAATATTTCCTGTAGTAGCTGAGAAAAATTCCTCACCTCGGTCCATCGCCGAGAATTATAAATAAACGGCAGCTACCGAGACTTGCTATAGTAGATGAGACCATCTTCTATAGCGAGGTACATTGCACGATTATGAGATTTATTCAAAGAAAGATATAAAATTATTCACAAAATCATCAGTTAAGTCGCCCGACAAATTATTAGGCCTGAGCAGATCAGTGCGTGCCTGAGGCAACGCCATTGTCAATTGTTTGCAGGCCGAGTCTACAAAAAGTAATGACTAAATATTGACTAAATGTAATGATGTAATACGCATTCTGTAAATTGCTGTAACCCTTGGGAAGACCCCCAATCTATTTTTAGACCACCACAGTTAGTCTTAAATTGGCGTATTTCAAATATTTCAAAAGGGCCAAAGCACTCATAGGAGCTGTGTGAAAGTCGAGGTGGCCGTCCAGGGCTGTCCGTCCTAACGAGCCTTATAGTTTCCGTGGACGTAAAGCTATACTGAAGCATGCTAACGCATTGGTCTCAGCTTGTCCCTAATATGTCAACCGACATCAGAGGACATTAAGCATCACCCGAAGAAGAAGGGCCAAATAAGAAATTAATGCTACAGAAAAATCGTACCCGACCGTCTACTACGCAGAGCTTGGAGTGATATGGATCCAGTGTGGAGGTTGGGACCACACAACTAAGCTTTATCTACTTCAATGGGCATCTTCCAGGGTGTTGCGCTGATCAGGCCTTGTTAACATTGGCTACAATTATCACTGTACACGCAGTTTTCGACCCTGCCAAAAAGGCTCAAATTGAAAGGGAGAATGGTAAAAACTGTCTCAGTGTTGGTGGCTGTTCGTGTCCTGCTGTGTGGTTGCCTCAGTCCCAGTATTCCCTTGCCTTGAACATCAGAGCCACGTAGGGGACTGATGGAGGGACTGAGCAGCTAGCAATCAGCTCTCTGGAGGGGACACACCCATTGTGTAGCTCAGCAACTTAGAAAACATTGCCGTCAGAAGGGGGCGAAGTAGGTGGTGTTATATTTACATAGAATCAGAACCTGAGCACCTCCAAAGTGACACGGCGGCAGTGCTGTGTATCCTTTGGATGGTAGCTCAATACCAACAATCTGGCGTGAGGGTTGCGATGCTGAATGGACCTTGAGAATGTGACCGTGTGGAAAAATGCATGCATACCGCACAAGAAGGGGTTCCGTAATTTTTACACTTGTCAAAGTATTCGATGTTTGTCAAACACAACCGGGTAAGTACCGTGCCAACTAACCAAAGGCAGGTCACCGGGATGACTGGAGGTCGTCTATACGGAAGAGAGACACCTTCTGATACCTAAGAAGGTGAACATAACTGGACCAGGCCCTGATCCAGTCAATTAAGCCATTCTCCACAGACTAAAAAGATGCAAGAAACCAAAGGTACATTCGCACCAATTCGAGTTATATCCAATTAGACTTGTATGTTGGTAATATCTGCATACCATCTACACCTTTGTACCAATGGCCTGCAATGAACAATCGATTTGCCTGTTTAGGCATCCAAACCGTGATCATGCAGTGTCAATTACAGTGTCGAGAACAGACAGCGATCACTTGATCCTATTCTTGCTGCAGCGCAGCACCCGAAGACCACCACCTACTACGCCCCCTTCTGACGGCAATGTTTTCTAAATTGCTGAGCTACACAGCTGCTCTGATATTATAAAACTAGTTTGACTGCGGTCTTTGAATATCACTGGTGGGAGCTGCCACAAGTATAATTTCTGTCACAACAAAACTTTTGTCGCAACATGTTTGTCATGACACACACGTTTGTTGTGAGAAAACTAAACTTTTGTCATGACAAAAATACTTTGTCATGACAAACATACTTTTGTCGTGACAAAAGACATGTTTTGTCCTTGACATGTTTTGTCCTTGACAAACATGTGTTTGTCATGACAAAACTTTTGTCGCAACAAAAATGATACTTGTGGCAGCTGCCGCCAATAATATTCAGAGTCACTTTCACACACATTCAGACTTGGAAACCTGCCTGCTTTGAAAGAGGAAAGTTTTGACTCCTGCTTGGAGCTCATATATATTCCGTGCAACCAGCTTTACCTTGATTTCATCTAAACACCATAGGCCAGGAAAACAAAAAGCAAAACATTATGCAAGACCTTGACCTTTTGGAATGGGGTATATCATTTCATAGCTTCAATGTTTACGAATTCATACCGATTTATTTTGGTCATTACAAAGTAAAAGTTTGGACACATTTTGATAAATATATCTGTTACTTATGCTTGACCAGAACCTTGGCTAATTTTTAAAAACTTATATCTGTAATTAGTCCAGTGTAATTAACCATGATACATGAGACTAATCAAATTGTACAATGTTGGCATAAAAAAATCCTTATATGTATGCAAATGTATGTTGGAAATTATTGCTTCCTTGTAACCTAGACCCTGATGGTGGATGTTTGAAGAATAATTTTAGAATGTTGCCCGGTTCAAAGTAATGTATCATTTACCAAAATTATGGAATACTTCATAAAATATACAGCATAACATACTTTTTTGTCATTTCTCTGGAGGCCATTTTGAATTTTAAAATATTTTTTGCCGATGGATTTGGACTCATTGCCCCAAAATCATTGAGAATCAATAGGGGGGTGGGGGGGGGGGGGGGGGGAACAAAACAAACAAAAAACTGCTTTATAAAATATGTAAGAGGGTAGGACCATCTTATTCCAGGATCAATGGAGAATAAAGACAACAGTTTTTTCCTGTGGGTACCACTTGAAGATACCAGTTTGGCTGAGCCATCATTTTGCACACAGAAACAGACAACACTGCGGTGTAACCCACAAACCTATTACTCCTTTTTCTTTCTTTTTAGGTCTGTAGTCTCAATCTCCAGCCCAGTGTAACTCCCATCACAAGGAGAATCCCTTTCAGTCTTTGCAAAGCAGCTCTGGTTTGTTTGTAGCTGGCACCTGGGAGAGTGTTAAAAGCCAACAATGAGCGCTGTGATGGAGCAAGGGAATTTCACAGACTGCAGCAAAAGGTCTAACTGTGCCTTCCCTCCATGTGTGCTGTTTGGCCGAGTCTTCTGTGATGCACAGATGGCAGTGTGGCATTGCCTAAATGGATCTGGGCTGGAGTTGAATTAATCACGTTTAGCTGTGGAATGGTTTTAGAGTTTGTGAACACCATCAGTGAAACAGCTTGCAATGCATCACACAACCAAAGGAGAAAGCTACAGGGCAAACCCTTAATTTTGACCTTTGCTCAACTTGTGGTGATGATGTGGGGATTAATGTCCTCAGATGTCAGGCTGACATATTAGGGACACGAAAATTTGTGGACAGTGGTTGAACACACACATTTTTATATATATATATCTATCTATATCTATCTGCGCTAGTACTTTGACCTGAATTAGTGCAGCCATGGGCTGGTAGACCCATTTCGGACTAGCCAACCTACAGAGAACATCTTCATACTGTAACCATTTGTGTAGATCTCATGGGTGCTGCTGAGTAGCAGTAGCAGGTATTAACAGAATTTGAATAAAACACAACAGGTCACAGAAACATAATAAGAATAAGAATAATGGGTACTCAGAGCACCTAACCTGCGCTGGCCCTAAGCGCTTACACATTCTTTAAATGTAAACTTTTCAGAAATCAGCACAAACACAAATGCACGCATGAGCACGCGCGCACACACACACACACACACACACACACACACACACACACACACAGTCGTACATCGGGGCAGTGGGACTGAAGAAAAGTTTTTTAAAAAGAGAAAGGTTTTCATCTGCACTTGGCCTGATTTCAGGCATGTACCAAGGTGCATATGGATGGTTGGGCAAGAGACATGTGGTGGTAGGTGCATGCTGATCTATGAGCTGGCGGAGAGTTGAGTTGTAATGTTATGCTGGATCAGAAGAAGGTGGTATGGAGAGATGCTGGGCAGCATCAGAGCCAAATTTACTTTTGTTGATGGTTTAAAGTTTGTGACAGATGACGAGACATGAATTCTTAAAAGGTTTAGAGAGGTTAAGACAGGCAAGGATGGCTTTGTGGTCAGATTCTAACTGGTCAGTGACAGAGACAGAGGAGATGAGGTTGTTAGATTCGCAGGCAATGAGCCAATCAATGATGTGGCCAGATTTGTGAGTTGGTTCAAGGACCAACTGAGAAAGGTTGTGGTTGTTAACTGGCGGATGCAGAGTGTCACTGGAATTCAAGTTGTTGAAATGGAAATGGAAATTGCCCAGCAAAAGAAATTTGCTAGGGCTGAGGCTGTAGTGGTCAAGGAGAACAGAAAATTCTTCATGAAAGAGTGAGGCTGTGAGTTTGTTTTGTCGGCTGGGAGGAGGTCTGTAGAGGCAGGAAAAGACTGGCCGGGTTGTTTGAAAATAAATTTGACAGATTCAAAAGATCAAGCAGCAAAGGGTGAGCTCTCATGGAAAGAGAGAAGAGGACGGAGGATGTCCTTGTAGATTATGGCAATGCCACCGCCTCTTGAAAGACGAGGAAAAGATCAAAGTCTGAAGCCAGGAGGAGTCAGCTGTTTGCATTGGGGTTCGTGACCATGTTAGTTTAACCATGTTTCAGTAATAAATACAACATCAAAATCATGTTCAAGAATGTAATCTGAAATTGAGTCAGTCTTTTCGTTGGGGCATATGGATTGGGCATTAAACAAACATATTCTAAGTGCAGCAGAGTCCGGGGTGGTGCCATGGCAAGACACAGATGAGGTAACGGATGGCGCAGGAGACACGATGGAGGTGGTGGTCATCGGTGACGGCGTGGTCATGGTGGTCATCAGTGATGGCGGCTAACGGGGGTGCTCGCTGACAGTGGTGTGCCAGGGGCTGTGATAAATGCACTTGAACAAAAAGAAGTGTGCATCTGCGCTGAGTGATTCATGTAAAGTGAAAATGATGAACGAGGAATTTAGAAGCAGGGCCAAAACTGCCAAAACAGAATATAAGAACAAAGTAGAAAAGAAGTTTAAAGATGGCGATGCTAGAGAAGCCTGGCAGAGACTGAACACTATGATGGGAAGGATGCAGAAACAGCAGCGCCCTCACTCTGATGACCCTGTACAATTTGTCAATGACTTCAGTCAGTTTTATGCATGTTTGATGTCACATACTTTAGTAGTGAGTGTGATTGATCATGTGTGTGATGGTCTTGTCTCTTCTCCAGTTGTGATAAGTGAGCCAGTGTGATTGATCATGTGTGTGATGGTCTTGTTTCTTCTCCAGTTGTGATAAGTGAGCCTGAAATGAATAAGTGTTTTCTACATGTTAATCTGTACAAAACTCCAGGGCCTATGTGGTGGGGAGGGTGTTGAAACTCTGCACCAAGCAACTGGTTTACTCAGCTTTTCCAGTTGCTGACAAATCTGCATGCTGTTTCCCAGTCATAGAAGACTTCTACCATCAACCCAATTCCAAAGAAAAATGGAACTAAGGCCATGAATGACTTCTGTCCTGTGGCTCTGACCTCGGTTGTTGCCAAATGTTTTGAAAGTTTACAACAACTGTTAACCCAATTACCAATCTCTTGGACACGACTGGTTCATTATGTGCCAGTACTTTTTATGATTTTTCCTCTGCCTTCAATTCCAGTCAGCCTCATTGTTCTGCTTCAACAGCTTTTGGATCTGAACGTTATAACCATAGCAATTTTTATTTTATTTTTGGTTAAGAGAGTTTCTTAGTGATTGACCGCAGTGTGCCAGCTTGGATGTATTTCTTTCTGAGGAACCTGCACTAAACACTGGTGTGCTTCAGGGGTGTGTTCTCTCTCTAGTTCTTTTTTCATTGTATACAAATTAAATGTCTATCAACAATGCAATCCTAAGTCTCATCAAGTACTCAGATGATATGGCACTGATCAGTTGTCTAAAGACAGAACCAGTCTGTCTGATTATTTTCATCAGATAGAGCAGTTAAGAGACTGGTTCAAGAAGAGCTTCCTTGAGCTAATTTTTGCTAAAACTAAAGAGTTTATGTGTGGCAAGAGTAGAGTGAACTGCACACTAAGAGCAATTTGTTTCAGTCAGCAAGTTGAAATAGTTCATTCAAGTCCATTGCACCAATGATTGACCAGAAGCTGTCCTTCACTGAAAACATAGATTTTATGTATAAGAAAGCTCAGCAAAGACTCTTATCTTCTCAGGAAACTTAAATGTTTTAATATTAGTCCCTGTATCTTGGAATCTGTATACAGAAGTCTGATTGAAAGCTTCCTCACTTTGAATATTGTCATATGGTATGGCAACCTGGCTGTTAAGAACAGAACAAAGCTAAGCTGCACTGTCAGTATAGCCAGCAAAATTGTAGGATCATGGCAGCTCCAACTTTGTCAATTGTACCAGGTCTCTGTCAAAAGGAAAACCTGTCAAATTCTCAATGACACTACTCATCCTATTAATGTTTGCTTTCAAAGACTTCCCTCTGGTAGTCAGTTCAGAGTACCCTTTAGTGAAGGGCAGATTCTGGTCTGTGTGTACATGGTTGTGGTTGTGTGTGTTGGGTTAGTTAGCTGTAACTATTTGTTACTGGTTATTGTTTATAATCCCACTATTGTAACAGATGACCAAAGGGAAACAACTCCCACTTACTACGGATAGATTAACGGGACTTGAGAGAGAATAAAGTTGGCTTGCAAAACAGCACTCATCTGACTCCTCTGTTCCAACTACTAACCAGCGAATATTACATGGTAGCAGTGGCACCTGAGCCAATGTAACAACGGCAGACTGATGAGTGGGAGGACAAAATGCAGGTGCAGGTGAAGCAGCAGTTCGCCGCATCCAACTCCCAATCCCCAAGCCCTTTGATGGTGAGCCTGAAAGCTGACCAAAATGGCGCCAATGCTTTGAGCAGTAAAGAAGTAGCACCAGCTTAGACGAGACAAAACAGGTGAGCACTCTCCTGTACTCCATGGGGGATGTCACCAATGACATTCTAGCCACACTCAACGTGGATGAGTCTACCATCACATACACTGACCATCTCGCCCTTTGACACATATTTTGCTGTGCACAAAAATGTAATTTTTGAGTGGGTAAAGTTTAACCAAAGGGTCCTGAAACTCGGAGAGGAAATCAACACCTTCATACAAGACCTGCATAGACTGGCCAAAGACTGCGATTATGGCGCTCTTAAAGATGAACTGATAAGAGACAGAATTGTAGTAGGCGTTGAGGACGATGACCTATCTGATGACCTGCAGACAAGAGCAAACCTAACTCTCGCAGACGCGGTTCAAATCGCTTGTCAGGCCAAAGCTCACAAGGAAGGGCAAGAAGTCTGCGGCAAATTTGACTTTGTGAAACATGGTAGTCTCCCTTCCCCTAAAAAACTGCCATCACCACCAGAAAAAACCCACATAACTGGCACAAACCATTCAACAAACAGCATCCATCACAATGCTCATACTGTGGCTGAGAGCCACACAAGAGAGAGTACTGCCCTGCCACTGTGCCAGACAGGCCACCTGTGCATGCTGCTCAAAAAAGGGGCAATACTAAGCAGTCTGCCGTTCTTGCCTGTATTGGTGAACTCGCAGAAGAAGCAGACAACTCTCCAAATGATGACAACTATGAATTCCTGAGGTGTATCAACTCAGTGGATGACATGGTCATGGACTGCTGGTCAGCTGAAATCTTCCTGGATGGCAAACCAGCTAGCTTCAAACTTGATACGGGAGCATCAGTTGGAAAAAGCATGGTGAAATCAAAGAAACTCAAACCTGCAAAGAAATCCCTCGGAGGACCAGGTAACACTTCCCTCAACATCCTGGGTGTCTTCACTGCCGCACTCTCCCACAAGACTACAGCAACTGAGGAGACGATATTTGTGTTGGCAGACCGGCACAGTGGCCTTCCCAGCTGTTCTGCCTGCACAAGACTGGGACTGATAGCATGCATTGATAGCATCAGCACACCCAACCTGAAGCAGAAATTCCCAAAACTTTTCCATGGATTGGGAAATCTCCAGAAGGAATATTCAATCAAACTCAAAGGCAATGCCACTCCATTTTGTCTGTACACACCCAGAAAGGTCACATATCCTCTTCTCCCGAAAGTGAAGCAGGACACTGACAGGCTTTGGAAGAGGGCGTGATCTCACCAGTCACAGAGCCAACCTCCAGGTGTTCTGGGATTGTAGTGGCTCCAAAACCAAATGGGGCAGTCAGAATATGCAATGACCTGACACATCTGAACAAAGCAGTCCAGCGCGAAGTACACCCTATGCAGCCGACCAAGCCACCCTTGACAACATCGTGAGGCAAGTTCTTCATAAACTTTAAGCTGCTGGACTGACTCTCAGTGAAAAAGGTGAGTTCTCAAAGGAAGCCATAAAATTCCTAAAATTCCACATCATAGATGGAAACAGAATCTGCCCAGACCCAAAGAAGACTGCCACCATCTCCAACTTCCTGCCACCCACCACTATCACAGAGCTCCAGTGATTCTTGGGCATGACCAATCAACTGGCAATGTTCATGCCAAACCTGGCGCAGATCAACTCACCACTCCACAAACTCCTGAGAAAAGATCAGTCATGGATCTGGGATGAGGCACTGGCAACAGCCTTCCAGAAGACCAAGAATCTGCTTGCTTCTCCCCCTGTCCTTGCTCATTACTCTCCCCAGCGCAAAACAATTGTTGCTGCAGATGCCTCAGTGATATGCACTGGAGCAGTGCTTCTGCAAGTCCAGGACAATGGAACAAAGTGCCCATTGAGCTTCATCTCCAGATCCTTGAAGGACACAGAATGAAACAATGCTGTCATTGAGAAAGAAGTGCTGGCAGCCACTTGGGCAACAGAGAGGTTCCATGACTACCTCTTGGGACTTGAATTTGTATAGAAACTGACCACAAACCACTGGTCCCCCTCCTCAACTCAAAAGATGTTGCTCAAATGCCACCCAGAATTCAGCGCTTCAAACTGAGACTCATGCGCTTCAACCCCACAGTGACTCATGTGTCTGGGAAAGACCAGATAACAGCGGATGCTCTCTCCTGAGCCCCCATCAGCATGCCAGCAGACAGTGACATCCAACAAATTGAAGCAGTCACAGCATTTGCCAAGCAAGCAGTGGAGGTCCTTCCTGCATCCACAAGGGAGGAAATTAACAGAAATTGTAACCCTGCAAAGGCAAGACAACATCACAGTGCAGGTCAGAAAGTATTGAAGGCTAACCGGATTACTTGCCCCCCCGAAAACCTCCTCAAGCAGTACTACCCTAACAAAGAACACTTATCCCAAGGTGGCCTTCGTGGAGATGGCTGAGCGTTTCCAGCTGTAGGACCCTATGAATGACAATTCGGGCATCAAAGAGGAGCATGTGATCAACAACTGAGAAGTGTTCTCTGTTAGTGTAGTACTGCTTGAGGATGTTTTGGGGGGGCAAGTAATCCGGTCAAAATGTCATGCCTTGGCTCTCACCTGTGTCTAGTGGCCCAACCTCAGCAGCCAGATCGAAGAAATGTGCAAGTGCCAAACATGCAGCAAATTCCATCCAGACATCAAGGAGCCACTCCTACCATCGGATGTTCCTGATCGCCCATGGTCAAGAGTAGGGATGGATTTGTCTGAACTACATGGAAAGAAGTATGTCATTGCAGTGGACTACCTGTCCAGATGGGCAGAAATCCATCTCATGCAGGGAGAAGCTGCTTCTGCAACCATCCAGGCAGAGAAAGGCATTTTCGCCACACATAGCATACTGGAAGTGATGGTTTCAGACAATGGCCCACAGTTTGCTAGCACAGAATTTAGGGAATTTGCACAAGAGTACCAGTTCACCTACACGACCAGCTCACCACAATACCCACAGAGCAATGAGGAGGCAGAAAGGGCTGTCCAGACTGGGAAGAAACTTGAAAAAAGCAGACAACCCCCACATTGCCCTCCTCATGTACCATGCAACCCCACTTGCCAATGACCTATCACCAGCGGAGATCCTTATGGGCCGCAAACTGCGAACCAAGGTCCCCACTCTCCCATCTACTCTCAATCCACAATCCCCTGACCTGGCCACCCTGAAAAAGAGGGAATACCAGGCAAAAGAAAAGCAGCATGAAAAAATTACAACAAACACCACTCAGCGAAGGAGTGTCCACCTTTAAACCCTGGAGACTCGGTCTTCATCAAGGACCTACAGCACCAAGGACAGATCATCAAGCGTCACAGCAATCCTCGCTCCTACATTTAGGGAATTGACAAGCTGACAAGGAAACAGTTTGGTGCAACAACACACACATCATCCCTACACTGGACAAGCCACCACCAAAACCACGGCAGTGGCACACCCATCAACCTCTGTCAACACTGCCCAATGCAGCTTCACAGCCATTACCATCACCACCTCCAGTGACCACCACAGCACAAGCTCCTACCTCAGCTGCTACACCTGGCTACATTACAGATCTGGCTGCAGTGTTAAAGGACAAGTCCAAGGTTTGGGGTGATTTCTGACACGATTTCCGTTAAAGCTTGCTGAGAATGATGATGTAGGTGAAATTGTGATCTGAGGGTTATAAATGCATGAAAAAAGGCATTTTCTGTTGTACCAAAAGCGTCGCCATGACGCTAAAATCATCTGCACATATGTGCACTACGTCACTCTGGGGAGTCACTAAAAAATGGCCAGCTGGAGCTCTGAAGATAAAGCTAACTTGGCCCGAGAGACCAACAAGGATACAGCCGTATCAGTTTGAGCCTGTCAGGCAGGATTCTGAAAGAATTGCCAGAATTGGCAATACGGACTGGTAATTAAGCCATTTTCCTCACCACAGATGATCATGTACTGGTTGGTTTTGTATTGTGATGAGTCGACAGAAGTGTCTCATTTGATCAGTGTTTTTTGTTGTTGTTTTTTCACTCTGCCGATTGATCAAATATGACTGATCCATGACAGAACTTCAGTGAAGCTGAATTTCACATTTTTCTGTGTACCACGATAGAAATTATATATTACTTCCAAGGTTGGAGTAATGTGACTAAATCATCAGTGAGTGACGATTTGCTTCATGTAAATTGCAATGTAACAAATCAAACACAAACCTGCTTTCGGTCAACGCAAGTCGTAGACTGTTTGCCAGGTGTGGGTACTAGTGTTATATTGAAGGCCCTTTTACTTCTTTGTTGTTATTGTTGAAAGTCTGCTTCGCATATTTGTTTATTGTTCATTTTGTTTCCGGTGTTCTGCAGTCTTCTTTCATGGTTTTTGCACAGAAGGAAATGCTGTTGGCTTCAAATTCCTCTTTGATATGTGGTATTCAATAAGGTTTGCAAAATCACACTCAGCAAAGTGTTTGTTACACAAATGGGCGTGATAAGGTGCAGCATCAAAGTCAGCTCGTTTGAAATGCACAAATTTGATCCATTTTTGCCCCACAGAGGGTTGATTCTGCGGGAACTTGTGCATAGTTATGTTTTGGGTTGCTTGTGAATCGTTACTGTTTGCTGCAACACAGTAGGCTGGCATGGTTGGAGCTTTTTGTCGACCACATGCATACACATTCAATGAACAATCTAAGATGGCAACCCCACTGACTCCCCAGACTGACATCACTTCTGAGAAAGTCACGTGACTGATGGGGAACCTGAGACTGTAGTCTTGGCCAGCCTACAGAAAATAAAATTGATTAAAAACCTACTTAAACATTTTTTATTTCATTAAATCTGAAACTAGTCTCATTTGTCAATCATTTCAATGGTCACTTTGTATACTCAAAAACCTTGGACTTTTCCTTTAAGCAACCCAGCAGGCTAGACATGTAGGGGGTGAAGTTCACATTTTTTTCTCTTTTCCTCAGTAGCGTGTAATGATTCCATTATAGCATTCCTATGTTTGGTGCTACAGGGCTATTAGTATAATTTGTTTGTATTTGAAATCAAACATCTTCATAGAGCCTACTGTTCACTCAATAGACTTTAGGAATGCCTTTGATTGTTGTGTTTGTGTGATTCTTGAAGTTTCAATGTATCTAGTCAAAGTCCTTTATTACAGGCAGCATTAATACTCGGTCCTTTAATACAGGCAATCTGAAAGTCCTTTAATACAGGCAACATTAAGAAAAGTCCTTTAATATTGGCAACATAAATATATAAAAATATTTCTGCAAGCATGTGGGTAAAAGGAGTCCTTTAATAAAGGCAAAACAAAACAAAAAAGAAAACATTATTGTGGAAATATTACAGTTTTGTTTATTGCTGGTGTAACAGTTTTATAGTAAAATGCAGTAAATGGTGAAAAATTCTTTAGAAAGGCTATTTGCATTGCAATGTATGATTTTGCATTTGGTAAGAGTTGTTGCATTGGCTGATCAGTAGGCTATTGCAGTATCTAAAGATCATGATTGATTGTCATTATGACCATTGAAATTACGTATGTTTATCGGTATGGGTTGCTAGAAGAAGAAGAAAAAGAAGTCTTGTAAAAGAAAGAAATGACAGGGAAGAACATGGATAAGATCTGCTGGAATTCACTTAAAAATTTGTAATCAAAATTTGAAAGGGGAGATGTTGGGTTAGTTAGCTGTAACTATTTGTTACTGGTTATTGCTTATAAGATTTCCCAGTACTGTAGCAGACAACCAAAAGGAAACAACTCCCACTTACTCTTGTTACTTCCTATATCCTCTCACGGCTTGACTACTGCAACTGTCTCCTCATGAGTACACCTAATTCTGTCATCCAACCTCTCCAGAAAATTCAGAACTTTACTGCAAGACTTGTTCACTTGGCACCCCGTCACCACCACTCAACACCTCTCCTGGAAAAACTGCATTGGCTTCCCATTTCAGAACGTATTAAGTCGCTTGTATGTGTTTCAGTGCTATAAATGGTTCTGGTCCTGCTTACCTCTCTGAACTGTTGCATGTCTACACTCTGTACACTATGCTCTTCTTCTGACACCCGCATGCTGGAAATCCAACAATACAAACGCAAGACTCAAGGCTTTTGCACCTTCTCTTGCTTTGGACCCCACATTTGGAATTCACTCCCACAAGACCTTAGACACTGCTCAACCCAGTCATCTTTTAAAGCCAAACTGAAAACCATTCCTCTTCTCCCCAGTATTTCCATCCTAACTAATATCAGTACCCAGTTTCTGCTACAGTCAGTGTGTGTGTGTGTGTGTGTGTGTGTGTGTGTGTGTGTGTGTGTGTGTGTGTGTGTGTGTGTGTGTGTGTGTGTGTGTGTTTGTAGTGCGTGTTTTTTTGTTTTGTTTTGTTTTTTAATAATACTTTATGTAAATTGTTTTGGTAGGACTATGCTTTACATGTGTATAGAATATCATATTTAGGTTAATATGTATTATGTGAGTGCTCAGGGCATTGATGAGCGCATGATAAATGTACATTATTATTATTATTATTACTTGGGACAGATTAACGGGCTTAAGAGAGAATAAAGTTGGCTTGCAAAACTGCACTTGTCTGACTCCTCTGCTCCAACTACTAACCAGTGAATATTACAGTGTGCATGTGCATGTGTGTGTGCATGCATGCATGTGTTCCAAAAGAAAGGAATTTATAACTGCACTTATGCTAATGTTTTTCAAGACTGCACTGATGCAGGTGCATGCTGGAGATTGTTTTTAAAGAGCCAGGAGTTCTCTGAACTCCTTCACTGCCATGAAGTCACTTAAAAATGACCAATGAAAGCGCAAAATCTGAAACCCTTAAGCCCTTTTTCGTACTGGCATGTGAAAGGATTTTCATCAAAATGCATAGCATTGAAAGTAGATGTGTTATAGGACTGGAAAATATACTGCTTGTAGGTGTGTTCATGCATCTTTCAGCCCAGAAATATTACAGGCTCCGGCAGTGAAGGGGTTAATGGATATTTATTTTTACTCTGTACTGTGCACACAAAAAAATCATCTTTTAACTTTGTTTAACAGTATATGCACATGTATGTACACCTACATATAAACATGAGTGATATTCTGTATTTACTCTTGATGCGACTATATAAATTTGTTAGTGTGTGTGAGGGTGACAATTGCTAGGATGGTGGTTATGACTGTTTTGACCTTCCGCTGATATTAGTATATTGTATGTATTACTGTTATCACTTCTTGTTACTATTATGATTGTTGTTGCTGTTATTAGTATTAGTTTTTTTGTTTTTGTTTAGTTTTGAATCTATCTGTGTATGGGTGTGTGTAATTAGTATCATATTGTATGTGTAGTATCACTAGCTTTTTGTTTTCTTATAGGTTTTGTTTTCTACATATGCGTGTAGATGGGTAGATATAAGATGGTGGGTGTTATAAGTGTGGTACTATGCATTTGTGAAAGCTGAACAAAAGAAGGAGAAAGTGTTAAATGTGGTAAACTAGTTTGATAAATAACTGTCATAGTGTGTGTGGGCTGAGGAGGGGCAGGGGTTGGGGGGCTTGGTGTTTCTATATAGTTATTGCCATGAGGGGCGTTTGATCAGTGATTTCATTGTTATGATTAACATGGATTGTATAATTTGTACTGTGACTGATGGATATGTGTGGGTGCCAGCCAGTGGGTGTGCATGTGTGTCGATATGTGTTTGTGTGTGTGTGTGTGTGGGGGGGGGGGGGGTGCTGGCTTCAATAATTATACTTCTATGACAACTGCTGTGATCGTAGGCTGATGGTATTAATATTATGATTTTAATATGGATTACGATAGTAATCATTATATTGATATAACTGCTGTGATTGTAGGCTGATGGTATTCATATTGTGATTAATATGGATTATGATGGTATTTCATGGCACCATCTCTCTGGAACTCACTGCCGGCCACTCTAAGAAATGTACCAACATTATCCCAGTTCAAATCTCACCTAAAAACCTTCTTGTTTTCCCAGGCTTTCCAGTAGAATCTAGTATTTTGTCTGGAAAAAAAAGGTGTGTCTATGTGTGGTTGTTGAATGTAGATGGATGCACATGAATAAGGAGCAGCGGTGGGGGGGGGGGGGGGGGGGGGGGTAGAGGGAGCATGAGAGATATAGGAAAGAGTACTGATTATTTAGTAATTTTTGTATCTGAGTGGACAAGCGGAGATTGATGTGCCAGGGTTTGCGATAACCGGTAATTACCAGTAAAATTCCGTTTATGAAAAGAGAATACCAGATTTTTTTTAAGCTGCCAGTCCCAGGGACTGGTTATATTTGACATGAACTGGTTACAGATCTGCGTTCCTAAATAAATATATATATATTATTTTTTTTAAATTGACAACCGCTAGACAGTAGACACGGTACAGTGATGGCTTGCTTTATCTCAAACCTTGCTGTCACCACAGTGGTGAGTGGCATAGCCGGGTGACAAAGCAGCAGAGCGAGAGCAACTGCATAGTGGTTGCGCTTAACTGGCGAGTTCCCACCAGTGCCATAGCAGTCAGGGCACTAACTAGCAGAAGAGCGCGTATTTCCTAATAATTGCATTTGTAGTTGCGTTTTACTCGCTAGTTCATGGATCACGTCTTGGTGGGCCAACCTCAGGACCGTTTGCTACATTGTTTCCCCAATGAGAATGATAATAGGGCCTAGCAGTCTGCAACATAATCAGGCAGATTTATCAGTGGATTGCAATGGCAAGAAAAGGACAACAGTCACTGTTTTAAAAAAATTTCAAGAAGAGTAGGATCTTCTGCTGGTTCTGATACTGATTCGCAAGGCGAAGCCAGACCGTCTACCAGTACCACAGAGGAACAACAGCCTGTTATTCATGAGACATGCCCAGAGACACCAAGCAAAAAATGCGGGCATGGCAAATTTCGTGAGGGTTGGTTGAAAGATTTCAGCTAGCTAGAAACAGACCAGCAACTGACAATGCTCTGCATTATTTGTCAGAAAACTAAGCAGAAAAATGGCTTCACTAGGGGCTCAAAGAACTATCAATACTCGGCTCTCGCAGAACACGCCAAGTCCGTATCTCACAAAGCAGCAGTGACCACTACGTCAAAACAAACCTCCATGGTTCCACATTCTGAGTCAGCCTGTGCTAGTGAGAAAGAATGCCTGCAAACCCAGTTACGGACTGTTCCCTGTATCGTGCAAAGCAATATCCCTGCCAATAATTTTGGATCGCTTCTTGAACTTCAAAAGATGAATGGAGTGTCGTAGATGGAGCAGTGCCTTGTGGATGTCACAAAAGAGGAAATGGAGAAAGAAAAAAATCGAGAAGAGTGACTTTGTGGGTACAATCATCAATGAAACATTGAATTGTACTCTTGACAACAAACTGATCATGTATGCACGTGTAGAGAACAATGGTATTGTTGAAACCATTTTTCTGGCAAATTACACAATTGACAATGTAACCGCTGAGTGTTTTTTGAAATGTTGGTAAAAGTTCTGGAGGAGTGGTCGATTGCAGATAGGCAGGTGGTCGGACTTGGGTCAGACGGAGCATAAGTGATGACAGGTCGACACAATGGTGTTGGTGTACAACTGAAAGGTCGACTGCCCGTGCTGGTGCACATTCACTGTGCAGCTCACTGTGTCGCTTTGGCAACAAAAGATGCAACGGAAGGTGTAGCAAGCTCTACAAGGCCCCTGGTGACAGAACATATCATCTGAAGGAGATGTGTGATGCTTTGGACCAGTCACAATAGCTGTGTCTGAAACATCCTATCTGCATCCAGTGGCTTAGTCTAGGAAAAGCTGTCAAAGCTGTGAAAGTGTGTACCCAGCATTGGAACTGGAGGAAGAAGCACAGAGAAACAATCTCACAGCAGCCATGAACCCGAGCTGTAAATGCAAAATGTTTGCATTTGTTACAATGACATACATGCTTTCAGATGTCATACCAATCATGGAAAAACTGAACTTGACTTTCCAGCGAGAGGCTGTGAATCTCTCAGATATTCAGCCAGTTGTGGACAGTATGAAAGCAAGTTTGCAGAGTCTTCTCACAACCCCTGGCCATAATGAACAGGACTTTTCAACAACAGTGACATGGGATGGCAGCGTGTTTCAAACGGTCAAGCTTATGCATTGTGACAGACAACCTGTATTTCAGCAAGCTCGGACAGCGTTTACTGAACAGCTGATTCAGGTTCTGACAAAACGCTTTCCTGACGATCAGCTTAGCATAGTGTCAGCTTTGGCCAATGTGCTTGACAGACAGAGGTATCCACCCAGCAATCCTCCTGGACCTCTAGATGCATACGCAACAAGAGACCTGACAATGCTTACTCGTCACTATGCAACAATCATCAATGGACCGAGAGCGCAAAATGACTCTGATCAGTTCAAACGTACTCAGAGTGGTTACGGTGGTGATGACAGTTTTGTCATGTCATGTCACATTGTCATCAGGAATCTGGCAGCATAATTCCTGGACTTCGTTGTGCTAGCAAAAATTGCCATGGTGATTCCCATGACCAGTGTGCCTGCAGAAAGAGGGTTCAGCATCCAGAACATGAACAAAATTGATGGCCGAAATCGACTCAGAGAGGAGCGTGTTACAAGAGTAATGATGCTGAACAGTCATGGAAAAAATGTGACAGACTTTGATGTTGGTGCCGCCAGTGATCTTTTTTCTTCTTTTTCTCTCCATGAAAATGCACAGGAAATAGGGAGGTAAGCAAGCCATTGCTATCTTATATATATATATATAGAATCTAGATATATGTCTAATTAATGATCCCAGTTTGCCAGTTTTCATTTATCCTTTAGATCTGTCTAGTTTGGGTTCCACTAGATTTGCTTCACTGGGGCCGGTTTTGAACTCAGCTGTTGGGTAAAGACCTGGGATAAAAGCTGATGGGACCGGTTTTCCAAAAACCTAGTGCGATCACTTGTGTGGTATGTGTGTGTAACATGGTTATTGTTTAATACTAATAATAGGTGATAATGGTTGACTACAGTATTTAAGATTCTGTTTGTTTGAAATATATGTTAATGTGGTTTTTGTCATAACTCTGGTTAGAGAACAGCGCTTTATAAGAATTCTTTATTATTATGTTCAAAAATGGATAGTTAGGTGTGTGTGTGTGTGTGCATGTGTATGCTTGGATGTAGGTGGGCGATGTGAAATTTTTAATGTGGGTGTAAGTGTGACTGTGTTTGTGGGTGTGTGGGCATTATTTTGGCTGTGAATGTAAAGGCAGTGGAGGGTAGGAATGAGTAATGTCTGTGCACTTAATTGATATCAGAAGCGATGTTTTATGGTGTTTTACTATGTTTTACTCTGTTTTATCTGAATACTCTTACCTTTCTTGTGTTGAACTGTCTACTTGTCCTCTTTATTGTGGAATTTGAGTGACCTAAAAGACATTTTTTTGTTTTATGCATAAAAATTTACTATGAATAATACAGTTCTCTTTAACAAAATAACAAAAAAATTGTATTGTTTACTTATGTTGGTTGAAAACAAGAGGTATAGAAAATGCTGGTCTATCAACAAGCAGACAGTTTGTGCCATCAGGCAGTTTCCAGGGATTCAGAAGTCCCTTCTTTTTTGGCATGCCACCAGCAAAAATCCACTTTTCACCAATATAAAATGAACATTTTCAGAAACCAGCACTTTTTCCAAGGTACTGCTTTTTGCATACTGTTCAGTCATTTATTCAAACAAACAAAATACATTTTGCAACTATTCTATCCCAAAACAAATATGTAAGCACTTGGTCTGACCAAAATGTTATGAATTTGATCTAAGTTTTCCATGCAAACAGGACAATGAGCTTGTGGGATGGATTTAAGCATGATACCTGTAGACGGTGACCAGACATGCAGTGGACAGTTTATATTTGGACAGTGTCAAGCAGGTGGCTGCCTTACACTGGTTGGCGTACAAGTGCATTGAAAGTATAAACAGGCCCTAAGCCTTATTTCATGCACCCATGAAATAGGAAAATCAATGAGGGACTGCATTATCCAGCATCTCACTTAATAATAATGTGTTCTTAGACTTAGAGAGCTTCACCTCAACTTAGAGACTTAAGAGAGCTTCACCTAAGTGCTTCCAAATTTTGCAAATGTACATATTTTGACAACAAAGATCCAATGTGCACACATACACACACACACACACACACACACACACACACACACACACACACACACACACACACATTCATATTTCAGTGCAATGGGACTGCAGGAAAGATTTTTAAAACAAGAAAGGTTTTCAAGGAAGATTTTAAAGAACTGAAAGAGGTAACACGATGGACAGAAACAAGGAGTTGGTTCCAGGTAGTTGGAGCCTGGTAAGAGAAAGAGCTCTGACCACTGGACTTTGTGTGGAAGGATGATATTCTAAACACTCAGGTGTCTGCTGGGAAGAAATGTAAAGGTGAAGAAGTTCTGCAAGGTAGATGGAGGGTTGATGAGAGATGATCTTGAAGCAAACCAAAGACAATTCTGTATTTGATCCTCTGCTCAGCAGGTGGCTAGTGAAGAGAATGAATCATAGGAGTGGCATGGGTGGTTCTAGATGTGCGTCTTGCAGCACTGTTCTGTACATTTTGGAGTTTAGAAAGAAGATACTTAGGACAGCCTGCCAAAAGCGATTTGCAGTAATCTAGTCTTAAAAGAACATGCGCACAGCAGTGTTTTGGTTGGCATATTTGGAGAGATAGTGGCATTTTTGGACTGATCCAATGAAGTTCAAAGTCAATGAAGTTCCAGATATATATATAGTAAGTAAACATGGTGCTTAACGTCCACAGAAACCATGAGGCTTATTAGGGATGGGGAGAAGGGGGGGAAGGGGGTATGGAGGTGGGGGAAGGGGGAGATTATATACCTATCGCTACGCGGTTGTCCCCACCAGAATGACTTCTGCATTAAGATGGGCAGCGATGAGAGCCATTTTAATGTTCCATAATTGTGAGGGACAAAGTCACAAGACAGTGTCCACAGACCACAACTTTTGAAGACAAAGGAGAGCCAAAGCAGACTCGAACCAAGGTCCTTGTGCTTACCAGCCTAATGCCTTACCGCTAGGCCAAACCGGCTCACCATGATATATATATACATGTGTGTATAGTCAGTGGTACCAACAGAAATAGTTCTTTTGTGTGCTTGCATGTTACACCTTTTTAAAACACCACGTCAACCACCCCTGAAGAAATGACTGTAATTTATTTTGTATCTACTCTTATGTGAGCTGGAGCTGTTAATAGGAAGCAACACACGATAAATATCATTTGTTAAATTTTGCATCTAAAATGCAAATTTCTCATGAAATCTCTTTTTATTCCATCATGAACGATTTTAAGGAAATATCTGATCAGCTAACCTTCCCATAGCCGTCACAAATGACAGCCATGAAAATGTCACATTTTTCACCAAAAAAGATTCACAGCACAAGAAATAATGATGCATTCACACATTGTGGCACTTCCATTATTTCTCTTACAAAAAATGGTTTTAGGCCATACCTGAGGAGTACAATATAAAAATAGCTGACCAATCAGACCTGGTCAATCGTCACACCAGACACAGGGTTTGCGACAGTAGTGCAGTAGAGAATTGTTATTGGGCACTTCTAAAGGTTTTGTTGGTGGTACTGTCTGTAGGTATTCTTACCAGAACAATAAAACTGAGAACATGGCTTTGTCCTCTGAAATATTACACCAACCCCTCTGTGTCCAACTGTGACATTTGACCACTGCAGATACTGAAACTAGTGAAAGTTTCACCCCAGACAATACAAACAATACCATTGACAATTTGGATGAATATATTTATTCAAAAGTATATTCACATACAGAAAAACAACGGAGTTTATGGATGTTAATATTTGACTTGCTTGAACAATACAGTGCTATGTCAAACATCACTTTGCTGAGCAGAGGATCAAATACACAGGCTACAGTAAGAAATGCAGTAATAGCCGACTGTGATCTCTTTTGGGAGTTCCGGGGAACCGAACGTCAAGAAAAGAGTGTTAGTGGGGATCACCTTCCCCTCCTTCTTCAGTGTCACTCAGTTCACCCCAACCACACCCTGATCTTTCAATTCATCCCGGATCTCAACCTCCGACATGTCAGCGAGGTCCCGACATCTGATTACTCCCTGAGAGGAGTTCAGGGTCTTGTGAATTGAGACCTTGACTGATCTGTCAATAAATCTGTTTGTTCGGAGTAGCTTTTGGGCTTGGGTCCTTTTGCCGCACACCACCAAGAAGGAGCCATCTCTCAGTCTTTTAATGTTCTTCAAGGTTCCAGCAATGGCTTGAAACCCCTTCTGAACTGCAAAAGGGGATAACTTTTGCAGAGGGAGATCTTCGCTCGCCGACTCAACTATCAAAAATCTGGGCCAGTTTGTTTCACTTTTGAGCATCTCATTGTCTGAATCCGTATCTGAATCATCATGGCATACTCTTTTTTTTGACTGGTGTTTTGTTGCCATTGTATGTTGTGTTATGTTTCGTTACGTTTTGTCCCCACCCGCCACCGAGTCCAACAAGGGGATGCACTCAAGCGGAAAATCCAGCAAGTGCGCACCAGGGCTCAAAACGCAATATTGTCAGGTGATAAAAACAAAACAAAGTTTACTTCTATCCCCTGATTGACCCTGAGCCGTTGCCTTCTAATCGAAATTAGGGCAAAGCACGACCAGCCGATTGATTGGGTCGGGCCAACCCAACCACCCATCTAGGAGAAGTCCAGGCCGAAGAAGCATGTTGGACCCCACGGGGGACCTCAGCCACCAGGATCCCATCCTCCACTGACACAGGATGCAGTGCACGGCAAACACGCTGGGTCTGAAGGTGACCGCAGAGAGCAAGAAGAACTATGTAAAGAAGAGTTGTGTTGTAGATAAATACAGGAGAATGGCCGGTTAGGTAGAAATAAGCTGTAAGAAGGGAGCTGAAAACGGAGGTATTGTGAAGAGAGTTTTTGGAATGAAATATAGTTGAAAGGGCCGGTAGACAGAAACTAGATGTAAGAAAAGAGTGAAAGGGGTGGAGCAGCTTGGTTCAAACACTACCAGCGCAGGAAGCCGGCTCCACGGGGGCCAATGGACAAAGGCAGTGTATAAATTCACCAAGAACTCAATACAGAATTAGAAATCCAAGCCACGTCCTGGCACAGACTGTCAACTACATAGATCACTGTCTTTTTATGCCCAGTCAGTTATGATACATTTGGTGTGAAACAGGTCACAATTCTACAAAAACAGTTCTCATACAATTCCAGTTTAGGTTGGTAAAGGTTTGGGGGGAAAGATGTTCACTGAACCAGGAAGGCAGAAATGAGATGTACACTGAATCAGGAAGGCAGAAATGAGACAATCAAGTCATGTTCATCCTGAAAGAATCAAATAAAAGAAATTGATGGAACTTATTAAGTAAAACATGAAATAACTGTAGCTTGTGTAAAGAACTGATGAAAAATTTAAATAGACATATTTCACTAAAAGTCTGTGAATCAAGATTAAAAATGCTTCAGTGTTCAGTTTGTTCAAGCAGCATCATACAGTTGGAAGAAACAGATCTATTCTAACTTTTTTTTTTAAAGATTTCATCCAGCTCAGAAAAAGATAAAAAAATAATTTCTTTGTTTTTATAATTACATTGAATTAAAGTGTGATCATGCCAACTAGTAGTACTATTTTCTTTTCTTTTCTGCCAGTCTCAGTTACATGCTCGTGACTAATGAGGGAAAACGGATAGAAAATTATTACTGGTATTACTTCTTTCTTTTTAACTGAATTAACAGGAAACTTTAAATAAGTGATTCTTCTTCTACTGACACTAGACAGTCAGGTCTAGTCAGACCATGTCTAGAGGTGTTCTGTCAGGTTGCTAAAACAAACAACAACAAAAAGAAAAAAAGAGGTGGGGTGGAGGACTGGGGGGGGGGGGGGGGGGGGGGGGGGGGGTTTCCAGGTCAGAGAATTGGGGAAAGAAAAGCCCCCTCTCCAAGTCTACCTCGTTATGTGTCTGAAAATGTAAATCTCAGCATGAAGTTTTCTCTCCAGTGCACCCATCACCCTTCTTTCCTTTTCTCTCTGTGGTCTGAATTAAAAAGGTCAAGTTTGACAAGAGACAACTTCACTCTTGTGTCTGGGTGACGACTGATCAAGAAAACAGTGGCTTAACCAGTTTCTAGAGTAACTTAGAAGTTAGAAGTTACTCTAAGTTTCATCATTGTCATTTCCCCACAACATTCAGATTGAACTGTGAAGGCTTAAACTTGCAAGGATTACAACTGCTAAAAATGAAAATAAAGTTAGTCATTATAAAGAGAACTGGTCACCCATCACACAGATACAATGTCTGCCTGTGTCCAACATCCAAAACATGTACTTTCACCAAACAATGCAATAGTTATGATCCTTTTATTTCACACCAGCACGGAAACTACAGAAACAATTATTGGTAAAATCTTTAATGGATAGTGACAGTAAGCAGTACTGATTAAGCATCACATGTCAATTAATCATCACTGAAAGCTTCAAAATTGGCCATTGTGCGAGGAATTCACGGCGCTTTTTCAAACCTGTCATGTGCTATCAACACACGCAGTCAGCACCATTAAATTCAAAGGCTACATCTGCAAGGTAAATAAAGGCAAAGGTTGGTGGTGAAAATGCAGATTGGTTACTTGTCACCTATGGATACAATTTTGGACTCGGAACCTGAAGTTAAATATTTCAGCAGACGAAAAACTAGAAATGTGACTCCAACTTCGTTCAATGCACAGGAAATATTTTAGTTCTGTAGAGAGTGAATTCTGCAGAAAATGCTGCCATCATGAGAGCAGACAATGTTTGTGTTTGTCACATATATAGACACAGCGGGTGACGCATAACCATTGCATTTTCAATGTGAATTTTCTCAGAAACAAAAACATGCAAACACTGTCAATGATATCAAAAAGGAAGTTTATTTTTACAGTTTTTGGATTACATGCAAGTTGAACATGACGATGCAAGTTCTACATCAGTACAAACAATATCAGCTGATTATGCTGAAATGTCCCACTTTTCGATGGCCATTTTGCATCCATAAAGCTATGTTTTTCATCTTTTTAGTATGTTGTTTGATACTCAGCTTTTTCTAATGTTCAGAACTACTATTCTTCTTCTTTAAAGTCTCCTCTGTAAGGTTGGCCAAATGGTGAAATAAATAATTAACCATGAGAATCAGTGCAAGTCCACAAACAGAGGAGGTGTTGGCACTGGTTCATATATATATATATATATATATATTTATATACACAACATATATATTATACACGTTTACCAGTTGCACCAATGGCAAACATCAACTCTAAAACTCACTTTACTGGTGTCATTACACACATCCAAAATACATCTGTGCCAATTTAAAAAAGTGTCTATAGAGTCATTTTAAAGATCCAAATTATCTTTTTGGTACATTTTTCCTAAATAAGTAGGTTTTTTAACAACTTACCAGGTGAACCTGACAGCAAAAGTTTATTTTTGTGTGATGTTTTATTGTTCAACACCTGAGTCACACTTCAGAGCTCATCTTTTGAGAATGGGTCATATAATATATATATTACATAATACAAAAACAGCTTCTTCAGAAGGACTGTGAGGGACTGGAACAATCTGGATCCACAGTCTCTACCAAGCTGATCAAGGAACTTAAAGACCTCTTGACCCCTGATCATAATTAAAGTGTAAACAGACTTTTTGGCCGGTTTGTACAAGTTTGCACTCTCTCCATTTCTTCCCACTGACATAATAATTATATGCCAGAAGTGGTCCTGTTGATGACAGTGTTAACATATATATATATATATATATATATATATATATATATATATATATATATATATATATATATATCTAACGGCAGTTATGGGGAGCATGGATGGTTCATCAGTATAGTGACGGATTTGTGACTGTAAGATCTTGAGTTTGAGTTCTGGCAGGATCAGCAGGAAATTTTCTTCTGCAGGCCCATCCAGGGATTCCATGCAGACTCTTATAAATTTGGTATTTGTTCCACCCCTGTGTTACCACAGTAGCATGTAAAAGATCCTGGTCATTCTGCCAAAAGTGCAGGTGGCAGGATACAGTGAAACACACACACACATTATATATATATATATATATATATATATATATATATATATATATATATGCATCCTACATATGTGGCTTCGAATAAAGTGACATTGTAAACTGGTACATGGTTGTATGGTATACACAGAACTTGTGTCAAGATGGCAGCAGTTTCACATGACCGACCTGATGATGTAACAAGAAAACAGCACTGTAACCACTTTGGTGGATATTAAAAACTGCGCTGTGTAACTCACTGCTAAGCTAGTCACTCATTCAGATTTGCATACAACTAGAGCACAGACACAGAGAATAGCACTATAGTTGCAATTGTGAAGCACATAGGGCTCATCTCAAGATGAGGCGCACAACAAGTGTTCATTGAATTATAATTTATAAATAAATAATAAAAAGTATTCAATCAAGATCAAGGATGCAACCATGCAACTTCAAAGTCTCTCTCTCTCTCTCTCTCTCTCTCCTTCTCTCTCTCTCTCTCTCTCTCTCTCCCCACACACACAGTGTGTATACGCATGCAAAAAGATCATAATATACGCACGTTAAAGATCCTGTAGTCCATGTTAGCAGTAATGGCCAGCTTTGTGGCCAATAGTCATTAACGGAAGAAGAAGAAGCACACACACACACACACACACACACACACAACTGCGGCAACCCCCTCTGTAACAAAACTGCCATTTACAAATATCCGAACTCCCGAGTTATCCCCCTTCTCCAAATCGCTCAAACCATTTCAAATTCAATACGGCAAAACTGAGCTGCCAACAACAAATTTCAGTAGGTCCACCCAACTTTACGATCACCCCATCCACTCACCTGTCTACTATCTCCCCTTGTCCAGACTGCACTCATCTTCTCGCCGCCAGCTTTCTCCTCGCTCCTTCGTTTTTGCAGCTCGGCAAGTTGTGCCACAGCATCAGCAGCGTGGCATTTTACGTCGTTTCTTATCACCCGTTGTCGAGGTGACAAAATATGGTAGCTTTGTGACGGTGGTTCATGCTGATACCGTTGGCTGCGCGGCACAAGCACGGGATAGTGAGGCGCGGTAAGTTCGACCATCACCAACAATCAATCGTTCCGCCATTCGGTGCCGTCGCTCAGCAAGGGAGGAGCACAGGGGAGATAACGGCTGCTACGATACTTGGCAATCTGGGCAGTATCGATTGTATACCTTCAGTTCTAACTGGCCGATCCTGTGTGCGTGTTGCATGCACAGACATACAATAATAATTTATTATTGTTCGCAAGTTTTGGGGATTTTGAAAACTGGGGTTTTAACAGCAGTTATAAAGTAAAACTGGATTTTGACGGTTTGAAGGGAAATGTGTGCACATTTGTACAATAAGATTGGATCAATAACAATTACTGAACATTTCAAAGATATATGTGCTTCAAAGTGGTCCTTACTTTCTTTTGAATGGGTATGGCAAGAAAATGATTACCCCTGCCCCCCTCCAAAAGACCACACACACACACACACACATACACACCATGCAAAGCAACAACATTAGCAACAACAGCAACAAACAAACAAATTACAACAGATTAGTAACAGTTGTTCAGCTGTTTGGAGGGTTGCCATCTCTAACTGATCACAGTCAGCTTGAAAATGAAACTATTTTTTTTATTTCTCTTTTGTGAAATTATGCAGTTTTATGTTTCCAACTAGGACAGATAAGAAAACAGCAAAACTGGTAAATTTAGATTTCATGTGTATATGTGCGCGCGTGTGCGCATGCATGCGTGCATGCTTGTGTGTGTGTGTGTGTGTGTGTGTGTGTGTGTGTGTGTGTGTGTGTGTGGTGTGTGTGTGTGTGTGTGTGTGAATTAGTTTTATGCTTTTGGAAATTTCAGTTGGGCAGACTGGTCTGAAGAACAAAATTTCTTAATTTTGAATTTGTTTCTTCTGTGTTGTTTTTTTTGAACAGATGTAGCACTATGTTCTCAACTAGTAATATTTGTTTATTTTGTTTTTCTGCACCTTCAGTTGAACAGCTGTTTCCCAAAACTGTGGACCTGGAATTGGATGACAAAACATTGGACTGGCTAGTGGCAACCTGTGATTGAGATAGGGTTCACTAACAATGCCATCAGTGGCCAGACAAACTGTTTCTGAACATAATAAAACCAACAAATCCAAACATGATTAATGATGCTTTGATTTTTGACTCAAAAACAGCCTGGGTAATGATCAGTTTTGGAAAGAACTTTACCCATTCATACAACATGTTTTCCAATTGTAACTTGTATATCTCAGCTCAGTGGAATAAGTATTTTGTTTTCTGTTTTTGCTTACTTTTATTTGTTTGCTCAATACCTGTATCAGACCTAAATAACTCCTATGCCTATTATCTTTGCAAGAATGCATATATGTGAGCAGTTTCATTTTTTGTGAATATTTAGACAACTTGTAATGCAACCTGAACCATTATCTGGTCTTTTGGATTTGCACTGGTACAATTATAGTACATAATATACTCTTATGTGCAATGTGTATTAAGATGTCAATTATTGCATGCACCATCACAGTCATCACAGTTGAATTATGTTTTAGTCTAATCAGGAACTGGGTTGTTCAATTAAAAAAAAAAAAAAATTCATTACCATGCCATCCTTCAACCACATATAAGCCCTTACAACTCCTCTCATCCTCCAATTTATTTTGGTGGACATCATCATCACCACTGAGTAATGTGCATTAAGCTGAAAACGATATTGATTTGTGAGATGTAGGAAATTATGAGTTGTGTAACTGTATTAAGTTAGGTAGGTAGGTAGTGTTGCTTAATGTCCTCAGATGTCAGTTGACAAATTAGGGACAAGCTGAGACCAATGCCGAAGCATGGTTCAATATAGCTTTACATCCACGGAAACCAGAAGGCTTGTTAGGACGGACAGCCCAGGACGGCCACCTTGACTCTCTCACAGCTCCTGAACTATGACTGTATTAAGTTGGCTTGTAGTTTTAGTATAGTAGCACTTGATAAGTATTTTGCTGGGTGTGCATAAAACTGAGCTGTGATCTTTCTGTTTCCATACTGCAGCAGGTGATAAGAATTTGGTTATTGTACTTGTAGTATACATGTGCTTGCAGAATTATTTTATTTTATCACTTATTGTTGACTTTCAGTTTGAAAACTCATTCCTTAGTGAACAAAATCATAACACCTGCAGCAGGAAAGACAAACAGCTTGTACACACACACACACACACACACACACACACACACACACACACACACACACACACACACAAACACAAACACACACACACACACACACACACACACACACACAAAATCAATATTTCTACTATTACCTTACTTTACTTGTAAAGATTAGTAAAGCTTAGTAAAAACTGGTTGGTGAACAAACACCAATAAAGTGATGGTCTGAAATCTGAACCAACTGAAGGGAGCAGACCCATGGATCTAATATATACTGGACTGCCAGTTTCGTGCCTTGGGCTCTTATTGCCTTCTACTTTCTAGGCAGTCGGCTCGGGTTACTAGAGCTTAATGGACCTTTTCCAGTTTCACTATGCTTCAGCGCAGTGATGCCATTCCTGCTGTGAATATAACATACAGGTCTACTTTGTTGGACATAAAAATTAGACAGTAATATATATATATATATAAAATATATAAAAATTAAGGAAATAATGTGATAAAAAGTAACTTTTTTATCACTCAAAGCGGTCAGAATTTCACACACAAAAGCCAGTCAAATGACCATTAGCAAGTGATGTGACATGCCCAGCTGCTTTTTGTTTGTTGTTGTTGTTGTTGTTGTTGTGTGTGCGTGCATGCGTGCGTGTGCATGTGCGTGTGTGTTTGTGTGCGTGTGTGTGCATGTGTGTGTGTGTTCATGAGTCAGTTGTATGTTTTTGCTTTGAGGATGGAAATAACAAATGTATATATAAGTAAGCACTGTGTGAGATATGAAAATCTTCTTCTTCTTCTTTTTTCCCTTTTTTGTTTGTTTGTTTGTTTTCTGTGGTGTGCAGGTAAATTCTGCTCCAGTCAGCATTGATCCATCTGATGTGGTCAACAAGACTCCAAAAGCCATGGGAACAAACCATGCAACCACATGTGCCAGTCCCTGGTACTAACATGTAATAATAAATAAAGAAGGCATGTCAACAGTTGATTTTACACTATCAGCTGTACAGTGCAAATCATGTTTTTAATTTTTGTTTTTGTTTTAACAAAATGCTTTAAACAGCTACACCATGATGCAGGAAGTCAAATAATCAGGCATATTTTAAATGTGATAATAGCTAGGCACAACTAGGTTTTTCATGTATGTGAAAATAACAATACTTAGCATTAAGATGGAACAGGGGAGCTGCCCCCCCCCCCCCCCATATTTAAAAAAAAAATGGGTGGGGTGGGGGGGTTGGGGGGGGGGTGGGAGATGGAGTGAAAAATAAGTACATGTGGTATAGAAACTGAAGCTCAGAGTATATTTTAGCAGAACAGACAGAAGGAAAGATTATTTTCTTTTTGCAAGTTTTCTTCTTTTCTTCTTGTTATTTTTTTAATTAATCTATATGCCTTTCATGTGTGAAACAACTCACTCTTTCTGTCAACAGGCCACTTTGTTTTTAGACATCAGTGAGACATGTTCAACCCAGAGAACAAAACCCTGTCCACCAGCAAGAGATGCCTCTTTAAATTTGTGACAATACAAAATAATTGTATGCTGTGGATGCTTAGAAAATGAAAAAATGAAAAAGATTGAGATTAAACTTGTATGCCACATCCTGTATTTGTATGAATTTCACATTCTGGTTACATACAAATTACAATTAACAAATCAAGAGAAAACAACTGATAATTTCCACAAATTCTGCACAAAAAAAATTCTTTTTTTCTTCTTCATTTTTTTTATATACTAGCAAAACTTGAATTATTCAAGGTTTGCATGATTCATTTCATATTTCACTGATTCAGTTACTTTCACCTGAGCTATATATAATTATGAGCAACACATATTCACTGTGTAGGGGAGCGGGATGGGGAGTGAGGGAAGCAGGTTGGAAGCATGTAGAGTCAAAAGTCAGCGGTTGCTATAACATAACATTTAGGAAACAGTGTAGGCTCTCTCAGACAGCAGCTCACACTAATCGACGACCTGCTTCTGCAGGGACAATCCATGGGGGAAAGCGGATGCGGCGGGCCCTGCGCGCAATCTCAACACTTCAGATAATTAGAGCCATAAAACTCCCACCCAATCAGAAAAGAGAAAGGACGACAGGAAAAAAAGGTTAAAGGGTCATGGCTCGGAACACACACAGTATACTCGGCTACAACTGATTAATTCAGTCACTGTTGTTTGGCATGGTTCAGGAGCTGTGTGAGAGTCGAGGTGGACGTCCTGGACTGTCCGTCCTAACGAGCCTTCTGGTTTCCGTGGACGTAAAGATTTATTGCACCGTGCTTCGGCATTGGTCACAACTTGTCCCTAATATGTCAACTGACATCTGAGGACATAAAGCATCACTTCATCATCATCATCTGTTGTTTGGGTTCTCACAGGATAACCGATTTAAATTTTCTGGTTCAAACAGTTGAGTATGAAGCCCCACTAGAATGGAGAGAAGTAGGGGCTGGGGATCTAACGCAGGATTTTGGAATTGTGAGAATGTGTAGGTGGAGATGGTTATCGTTCAGCCAATTCCTAAAACCGAATAGTTGTTGCAGAGTTCTTTGTGATGTACTATGGACGCTCTACCTTTCCCCAAGATCTTCGCAGATGTATTCAAATATGTATGCAACACTAAGCATAACTGGTGAAGGCTCTCTGTCAGACTGAAACACAGAGTCAAAACTGATGTATAAACAACATTATTTATAAGTAATGTAATAAATCAGTTCGGGGGGGCGGCGGCGGGGATCTTCGAGTATTCCGGTTTTTGACTTATCCGTCAATGACGAATAAGTCGAACCTTCAAGAAGTACTTCGACTTTAAGCGTTTTTAATTTCTTTTTAATTTGTTTGTTGTTGCCGTTTGGGGGGGGGGGGGGGGGGGGGTGTCAGTTAGTCCAACTTTGCTTTGGAAATTGACGGCTCCTGATATTGATGATAATGTTTTATTCTTTATCAATTGCTGGTGACGCAATCATTGAAAGCAGTCAAGCTTCAATATTTCAGTGAGAGCCTCAAGAGTTTTCGGTTCGTGTTTTCCTTGTCGATAATGCGATAACGGCATCTGTACGTTTTTGACTTTTGCGTGAGGTATAAGAGAGCTACTGAGAAGTGCACGTCGCACGAAACTCACGTGTGTGTGCTCTGTGGTGCCACATCTGTGCGATTTGGTATCTGTTATACAGTGACACTGAACTGTATTAATCGTCCATGCGCGCGCGCACCACGTGTGAGTGCGCCTTTGTGTGTGTGTGCGTGTGTGTGTGTGTGTGTGTGGTGTGTGTGTGTGTGTGTGTGTGTGTGTGTGTGTGTGTGTGTGTGTGTGCGTGCCTGCCTGCCTGACGTACAACATTGTATACGTACAACATTGTGTACGTCATTCATTGCACCAAATGCGCTCAACTCTGCATCGGTGAAACTGGACGCACGGGCCCTTGACACCCGCTTCAACGAACACCTTGCGGACATTAAACACCGGCTAGGCGGACCAGCCCCAACAAGTTTTCAATGACTGAGGGTCACACATGTGATCAAATTGTCCAAGTAATGTACTAAAAGAAATTGTTAAATTAAGTAAAGAGAAATATAAGTAACATATAGCTTTGCAATAATAAACTGTCACATCTTGTAGCCTAGAGCAGCAACTTCAATATGTTTGGTCAATACTGTTTGAATGTGAGGAATCTGTATGCTTGCGGAACACTTGCTGACATAAACACCGGAGAGACAAACCCGCTGTTGCTAATCACTTCAACCAAACTGACCACAACATTCGCGTAAAAGGACGGTGGCTTCTCTTTACAGACAGTGTGAATGACAGAAAAGACATGGAATCACACGTGATTGATAAACTCGGCAGCAGGAAACCAGCTGGAATGAGTGAAAGACCGTGCTGTAACCATACTTGGCTGTCACTTGGCTGGTGTCCATTTAGACCTTACGTGCTGTTGAATAGTAGGCCCCCCCCCCCCCCCCCCCCCCCCACTCCCTTCGATGCGTACCATAGAACTGCAATAGTGTGTACATGCGCGTGTGTGATTGTGTGAGAGTGTATGTGCGCGTATGTAGCTCTCTCTCTCTCTGGACTATATTTATTTCAGAACAGTTTTTACCCCCAAGCAATACGCTCTTTTAGCAAGTGATCAGTGTGTTAGCGACAGTCAAAAGAATTAAACTGTTCTCAGTCTGTCATTTTATTTTATAATCCTTTTTGATATTTAGTCCCAGTGCGATTTGCTCTGGCGCATTCGTGTAGTAAGAGAGAGACAGAGACAGAGAGACAGAGTGTTTGCGTTGATGTATATGTATGCACGTGCACTTGGTCGAGCGTGCGCACATGTGTGTGGGTGTAGGAGTATGCGTGTGAATGTGTGTGTTTGTTAAACTTTTATTAGTTTTAACTGTCTTGTTTTACATGTGCATATAGGAATTTTTATTTTATTTTATTTTCAGTATTTTATTTGACATTGCCACAAGTGTGTGTGTGCGGAGGGGGGGGGGGGGGGGGGGGGGAGGGGGGGGGGGGGGGGGGGCGTATGTGCAGGTGCACGAGTGTGTGCGTGTGCGTGCGTGCGTGCGTGCGTGTGTGCTGTTGTTGTTGTTGTTATTGAACATTTACTCCGTTTTGTCTTAAAAGTAGGACTTTATGTTATGAAATGAAATACTACTTATAAATGTGCGTGTGCATGTATGTGTGTGTGTGTGTGTGCGTGCGTGCGTGCGTGCGTGCGTGCGTGCGTGCGTGCGTGCGTGTGTGTGTGTGTGTGTGTTGTTGTTGTTGTTGTTGTTGTTATTGAACTTTTACTCCGCTTTGTCTTAAAAGTAGGACTTTATGTTATGAAATGGAATGCTACTTATAAATGTGCGTGTGTATGTATGTGTGTGTGTGTGCGCGCGCGCGCGCGTGCCTGCGTGCGTGTACGTGTGTGTTGAACTTTTACTTCGCTCTGTTTAAGTCTTAGACGTAGGACTATATTTTACACTGGAACATTACTTAAAATAGTGTGAGTGTGTGTGTGTGTGTGTGTATGGGGGGGGGGGGGTGCGTTGGGGGGGGGGGGGGGGAGGGGGCGGTGCACGTAGGTGTGCTTGTGCTTGTGCGTGTGTATGTGCGTGTGAGCGCAGGTGTGTGTATGTGCGTGTGTGTGTTGTTTTGGTGGTGCTGGATGGGTGCATGCCAGTTGATGTATGTCAGTGTTGTCGTTTGCTTACGTTTGTATGCATACCGCTTTTCGAGACACTTTACTTGTTGTAAAATTTGGTGAATAAAGAATCTGAATCTCTCTCTCTCTCTCTTTTTGTTGTTGTTGATGTTGTTGCTTTTTTTGTTTTGTTTGTTTGTTTTTATTTTGGTTATTTTGTTTTCCTGAGCTTTGATGGCAATGAAACCTTCATCAAGATTAATATTATAGGGTTTTCACTGCATCCGACTAATGGGTTTTTTCCCCGGGTACTCCGCCGGTTTTCCCATTCCGTATCCCCTGGGATGTTTGAAACTGGAAGCCTTCTTCCTTTTCCAAGGTCGGATCCACATTCCAAAGCTCAGAACGCGCTCTCTCTCTCTCTCGTCAGATTTGGACGGATTTGTTTGAATCGCACGTTTGCCTAAGAATTTGAGTGTTGTATGCCCATGAAAGAAATTTAATTCTGATGTTTCTGCACATTTGTAGGAACTGTGAAACTGCATTAATCAATTGCTTAATCGTCCTTATATTTGTTTGTGGTATTGTCGTGTTTATTTGTGTTTGTAGTATAGCAAGGACTAGCTGTTAGATAGGTACAAATGGACCTAACGCTACTATCCTTGAGTATTAAAGTTTTCGAGTTCGAGTTCCCCCTCCTTCCGCCCCCCCACCCATCCCCTCACCTTTTTCTGTCACACTTCTGTTCCCTTTGGGTTTTACGTCACATACTATTTATTACAGCACACCTATTACAAGTCACTGATTGACTGATTGATTGATGATCACTTATATAGCGCTATTCTCTGCTCTCTTGAGCAGACTCACTGCGCTCGCATGTGGTTCTACATGAGTGACAAGCTTTTTATAGCGCGTTTTTTGAATATCCACCGAAGTGTACTTACAGCGCTGGCATGGCTGGTGGCACATGAAACTGCAGCCATCTCGGCGCAAGTTCTGAAACTTGTCATACCAACATTCTTCCAAGCACTAGACAAGAAAACAACAGCTCAACCAAAGAAGAAAAAAGAAGTTATTTTGCTTTTCATCTCATTTTTCGTCGTTTTAACCGTTTAACTGTTTAAACAACAGTTAAACGGTTAAAACGATGAAAAAAGTGTCGTATTGTAGCTTGACAAAGTGGATTACCCCGAAAATTTGCAGATTGTGTGTCTGTGTCATAATAAATAAGCGTTCTTTTGAACCTTTTATGTGTTTGTATCAGTGGAGAAAGTTCATACATTTGCCCTCAAAAAACTTTAAAATGTTAGTCATAGAACGCCCAGTGACATGGCATATGGAGAGACAGACCGTTTTCTGCTATACGTTCATTCCTACACAACTTGTATAAAGTATTGGGTATGCCTGACTGGAATGGACATTTCAAGGCTACCACGAATGGCTTCCATTATGCTGTTATTGGTGCATAATAACGGCTAATTCTGTTGGGCGTCACAGGTGCATCAGGTCTTGTACAAATTTGGCTTCATATTTGTTCGGGAAAAGCAAGGTGTGCAAAATCCAGAATCTCACTTTCAACAAGTCTCATTGATTGCCATAGTCAGAACTGGCATGAGCACATCAGCAATAGTACCAGATTTACTATATTTATATAGGATGTTTAAGATTTCCATTTTCTTAGAACCGTACTTCACCTCTGTGACAAACACACACATTTGGGATGTTTTGATTAGATGAGAATTGGGACATCCAACATACGTGCTTACAAAATGAGATATATTACACACACGCCCGGTGATCAGATGTGTCTGTTATGTAACACGGCGTACTAAGATGAAATGCATATAATAATAATAATAATGTATATTTATCATGCGCTCATCAACGCCCTGAGCGCTCTCATGATACATATTAACCTAAATATGATATTCTATACACATGTAGAGCATAGTCCTACCAAAACAATTTACATAAAGCATTCTTAAAAAAAAAAAAAAAAAAAAAAAACGCACTACAAATACACACACACACACACACACACACACACACACACACACACACACACACACACACACACACACACACACACACACACACACATTGACTGTAGCAGAAACTGGGTACTGATATTAGTTAGGATGGAAATACTGTGAGAAGAGGAAGGTTTTCAGTTTTCCTTATTTTATTGCAAATTTCTATATGACCTCAGACAAAAGTATATTCCCAGAAAACATACTGTGCAACTTTCCTATAGTACTCTTAGACGAATGATGCAAGATCAAAGTTGTCTTCACGACTTAGATTCATCTACTGTTAAAATAAACGTCGCGACGTATGATCATGCGCACAATAAATTTCTTTTCCTGGAACGAAAGTTTAAGTCTTGAATGTGATGATCAAGAATGTGTGTAATCTCCATTGTGAATTTCCGACCCTCTTTTGATCAAAGTGAGGGTGTAAGGAATCTTTTTTGCCAATTGTGCGCATTCGACAAGATGTGGTAGTGCTTAGAAGATTTGTCTCCATCGAGGGTGTTTAGCTTTTTTCTTCCTTGCCTTTTTTGTTGTTGTTGCTGTTGCGGGGGTGGGGGGGGGGGGGGGGTCTGCTGGTTCGTTCCTTTTGTGTTTGTTTCTTCTTACTGTTGTTGTTTACTTTGTCTTGTCTGTTTATTGTTGTTGTTTGTTAACTGTTTTGTATAGGAGGTATATGTATGCTTATAGTCATACCATTTGCAGGGTCTTCTACAATAAAACATTCTGAGTTTTGAGATATCACTCTCTCTTTTCTCTGCATGCGTGTGCGTTCAACCGTTTTTGTATCGGCTGGGATCGAAGGAACTTGCAGAAAGAGAATTCAGTCTGGAAGAAGTCAACAAAATGTGCCGGCTTTTTATATACAAAAACAAGGATTCTACACAACCGACAAGCACGTGAGCACAAGCATAAATCCACCCACGAAGAAACACTGTGCATATTCAATATGTAAAAATCAAGCCCCATCCACAGTCTCAAAATGAACTATTACAGCAGAATGTTACTGGAACATTTGGGAAAGGCGACTTCTTGATTGTCATTCTATATTTATGACGACCACAGTGGAAGGTTAATTATTACATCATTACACAAATAAAAAAAATCTGCCTTTATATGCTGTGCTGTTCTTTCTTTCTCCCTTCTCTTCGCCCTGATATAACAGTAATGGTTGACTGGGCATAAAACACCAAGTTACTCACTCCCTTTTCTCCCCGGGGCGCACCTTCTTCTCCCTGCTTAGTATGAGTATGTTCGAGAGTTTCCAGCACTGCAGCCACCTTCCTCTTGCTTCTCAGTACTGTAGTTCGTGCTTTCAATACCGCAACCGCCTTCCTCTTCCATCCTCGTGCTCGCACGCGCGCGCGCGTGCGTGCGTGCGTGCGTGCGTACGTGTGTGTGTGTGTGTGTGTGTGTGTGTGTGTGTGTGTGTGTGTGTGTGTGTGTGTGTGTGTGTGTGTGTGTGTGTGTGTGTGTGCAGCCACCAATCTCCTGATGAAAGACAGTAAAAGTGAGGTTACTTTGAGCGACTTTGCTAGCATGTGCTAGAACTCCCTGCCGAAAGGTGACGTGCCCAACGCGACCACCTTCAGCATTTAGTTGCTGCTGACAGGCGCTTTGTTAATGACGCCCTAAGCTCCTGAGCCCAGTGCCACCAAGCGAGAAAATCTACAGTTAAGTCGTTGACAAGTGACCGACCAACAGGACTACCACATCAGAGCCTTCCATCCAATCCGTCTTCATCTACTGTTTGCTTGATTTGAAGAATGCACAGCCATCAAACTTGCAGCAAATCAACTTAATATTAAGAATGTATTCCCACTGCATCGGAATGATGCCTGCTTTGAAGAATGCACTCCCATCAGTCAAGTGAATAATACTTGTCTTGAAGAATGCACTGCCATCAAGTGAAGAATGCACTGCCGGCGACGAAGTGGGACTCATACCACGCAACAATGGCAAGGAGAATAGTGTGAACAAAGTACGACTCAAAACTTTGAACTGTCCACCACGTCAGTCCAGCAGCGGTTCCACTAACCATCAGAAGCTGGGCCCAGTTCACACACAAACATATTTAAAAAAAAGCACAGAACATAAACTTTTTAGTTGTTGTTTTCTGGGATGTTCTCTTTGAAGTCTGTCTTTCTTTGCGCTCAGGAGATCCGTCAGCAAGTTGTCTAAGCATGATCATGATGTAAAGCATACAGACTGGGCTGTTCGAGTACTAAAGGGTGTGAACTCGGGAGTTGTTGTACATTGGTCTGCTTTTCTTCACTAGACTTCTTTGCGTGCTTTCGCCATTCTGGCTCATCAGCCTCTGAACCTTGGCCTGAAAACGAGACAAAACTACAGCAACAAAAATACCGAGTCGGCTTTAGTCAATTCTAACGTAAACTCTCATGAAGTATTTAACAGTCACTTTACAATACTGGCCTAGGGGACTACCACAATAGTGACGCTTCTGTGAAAGCCGGTAGACTTGAAGATACAAGCTTGCTGTTGGTAACAAACTTCCTGTTCCGAAGTTACAAGCTGACAGCTGTAAGTAATAAACTTCGTGTTCTGTAGCTACAAGCTGACAGCTGCTAGTAATAACATTCCTGTTCTGAAGTTTACAAGCTGGCGGCTGTTGGTAAAAAACCTCCTGTTCTGAAATTACAAGCTGTTCGTAATAAACCTCGTGTTCTGAAGTCACTAGCTGACAGCCGTTAGTAATAAACCTCGTGTTCTGAAGTTACGACGGCTGTTAGTAATAAACCTCGTGTTCTGAAGTTACAAGCTGATGGCTTTTAGTAATAACATTCCTGTTCTGAAGTTACAAGCTGACGGTTTCTCGTAATAAACCTCGTGTTTTGAAATTACAAGCTAACGGCTTCTAATAATAAACCTTGTGTTTTGAATTTACAAACTGACGGCTGTTAGTAATAAACCTCGCGTTCTGAAGTTACGAGCTGACGGCTTCTAGTAATAAAACTCGCGTTCTGAAGTTACAAGCTGACGGCTGTTAGTAATAAAACTCGTGTTCTGAAGTTGCAAGCTGACGGCTTTTACTAATAAAACTCGCGTTCTGAAGTTACAAGCTGACAGCTGTTAGTAATAAAACTTGTGTTCTTAAGTTATACTGAAGTAGCACGAGGGCTGGGTAAAAAAAACCCCACAAAAACAAAACAAAACAACAACAACAAAAATGGGGCTGCTTTTACAGGATGCCCCTTTAAGTTCGCTTCGTCTCTCTCTCTCTCCCTCTCTCTCTCTCTCTTTGTGCTGCTTCGCCAATGCTAACTGGACGAGGACACATTTCATATGGTCCATTACCTTTAAAAGAGCATCTTCAGTGTAATAAATGTATCTTAGTGCACAAAGTTATCCATAACAAATCACCCCAATATCTGAGACAGCTTGTCCACACTGGAGCGCGCAGCGACCATAGTTCACGGAACAGCATTCTTATTTTGCCCAAAACAAGAATTGACATTTATGAGTTTTGCTTATTCTGGATCCTTTTGTTGGAATGCGCTACATAGAAGTCTTAAAATAGTATGTTCAGTGAGCACATTCAAATCTAAAGCTCTTCAGCATTTTCGTACTGAATATAACATATATGTTTTCAGTCTTGAACCGTACAGTATTTAGTTTCCTAATGTTTGATACACCTTGCATTTTATGTGTTTATGTATAAGTGTGTGCGCAGGCCCAAGCGTGAGCGTGCAATTTTATTTTAAATGTATGGATATCTTTTTCTTGGATGGTGAGGTACATTTCTTGTCTTGATTGTATACCAGCTCTGTGCTAAGTATACAAAATATTGATTTAAATGATGTTTCATGACTTTTATCTTTCCAATTTCTGTTTATAGTATCAGCGGTAGTATATTGTTATTATCGCAGTGCTATTAGAATATGCATTGCCACATCAATGCCATATATGTATGTGTGTGGAGGGTGTGTGTGTGTGTGTGTGTGTGTGTGTGTGTGTGTGTGTGTTGTGTGTGTGTGTGTGTGTGTGTGTGTGTGTGTGTGTGTGTGTGTGTGTGTGTGTGTGTGTGTGTATGTGTGTGTGTGTGTGTGTGTGTGTGTGTATATATATGTTTTTTATTCATTAATTTGTTTTTGTTGTTGTTGTAGTCTTTTTTCTTTTTTTTAAATTGTATGTAGTATCCGTTTCCTTTTCCTTGTTGTTATTGTCGTTTTCTACAGCTTACATTATCCCTCCCCTTCCCCTGCTCTCTCTGTAAATCACCCAATTGTGTGTGTGTGTGTGTGTGTGTGTGTGTGTGTGTGTGTGTGTGTTGTGTGTGTGTGTGTGTGTGTGTGTGTGTGTGTGTGTGTGTGTGTGTTTGAGTTTTTGACTTTTTCGGCGCATTCTGGTCTGAATAATGTCAATCTCGGCACAATACTGAATCTGTGGAAAAGACTTCAGAGTCTGCCAACTATAGAATATGCAGGCCCCAAGGAAGAAGAAAACTTGGCTGATTACTCGACCTGCAGGTCATAGATCAAATTATCTGAACGCCGACTTAAATTTCTAGTTAACCTCAGTCAGTTTTGTTAATACTACGTGTCTACGTAGGGAAATAGAATGTGACTTTAATGAGCAAAGACACTTACGCTTACTGGATAACAAAGCACACCTTAGGGGACAAAGCATGCCTTGACGTGGCAATCGCCTGTGAGTGCCTTTAACGGCAAACATATATGCCTTTAAAGCGTAGCAGAACGGCAGAACAGGTCCAAAACGTGTTCAGCGCGTAGAAGAAATCAATATAAAAACTTGAGTTAAAAGATTTAATAGAAACAATGTCTTATTGCTTTCATGTCGAATTCAGAAGACCGCCTTCCCCCCCAACACGGTGTGCCACGTTCTGTCTAACAACAACAGCAACCACCAAAGAAACAAAACAAATATAAAAAATAAACTGAAAACCCACTCTTTGTCAAATGGACAAAATCGCAACCGGGTTTGCTAGCCCTCAGAATGCACTCATGGGAATATGGTGTTATTGTTTCCCCTGTGGAACTACAGCGCAATACTGCCCTGTACTCACTCAGTATCCTTCTGACCTCTAGTACACTTAGGACATGCTTATTTTGGATTTTGCCACCCTTGTCACAGATAAATGTTGGGGATAGGGGGAAAACTGACAAAACAAAACAAATTGAATCTGAACTCACTTGATACGCTGTTTCCAAAACGGCAACAAATTTGCGCTTCATGTAAATCTGAAAAGTGGGACACAATTCTCAAGTGAAGTAAAACACAATTACTTTAGTTTTTTGTTGTTGTCTAACGTTTGTCTAACGTGACCAGGTGAATATGTGTGTAAGACAAAGATTGAAAATGGACGCCTTAAAAAACACCGTATTAAATTTCCATGGAGATATCGAGAACTTGTTTTTCTATGAAGCTGGAACTGGCGCTACATCAAGAAGAGCAAATTTTGTTCACGTTCATAACATTATGTCAGCTTCAAGAAACACGAGTTCGCGAAAAATGGGAATACTAATAAACGAGTTCTTTTCTTTGGTCTGGAATCCAAAGGATCACTTTAAGCATCTTGACGTATGTTTCCTAAGAATATTTAAAGTACAACCGTGAAACAATAACAAAAACAAAGGAAACGAATGGTTGTTTATTAAATTTTGTGTATCACACACACACACACACACACACACACACACACACACACACACACACACACACACACACACACACACCTTGATGACCATGATGACGGCAAAGGCAACATTGTAGAAGCCAAAGACGAGAACGAGAATGACGAAGGCCCATTCGTCCATCGTCTTCGCCAGCTCCGGGTTACTCTCGATGCGCGTGATGATCGCGTGCCACACGCTGACCACGTGCATCAACACCATGGAACCCAGGATGTACTTGTCCTGGGGTACAGCACAATATAACACGGCCAGTAATGACTACAACCACCACGGGACTGAGGGCACACAACTGGTAATGACTACATTTATTACGGGACTGAGGGAACACAACTGGTAATAACTACATTCAGCACGGGACTGACGGAACACAACTGATAATGACTACATTCATCACGGGACTGAGAGCACAACCACTAATGACTACATTTATTACGCCACTGAGGGCATACAGCCAATGATGACTACATTCATTACGGCACTGAGTAAATGTTTATCCTGGGGAACGAGAAAAAGGTTGCACAAGTGACAGGCAATTATGATAACGTTCATCATAGAACAGGAGCCGGTTTAACAGAGCGGTTATAACGCCATTTACGCCGTCCTAAGCGATGGTTATAAACTATAACAGCGCAAAGTGATATTTTTGCGGCCAATGAAGTGGTTACAGTGGCTACCGACATCCTAATCACGGTCATAGTTTATAACACCTCCACCCACCCCTACGCGTAAGCTGCTCTACGCTGGCCGCGGTTAGCTTGCCGCTGGGTACAAACTCGAGCTGTTTGATACGAGGTTCATGATGGCCGCAAAAAGACCGGTTCGGTACACGTGAACAATCTGATTCGAAGAGATCGTGGCTGAATAAAAGCACTGGACGTGTACGATGATCTAGGTTTATTTCAATGTTTTTGGTTTTCACGCCGTGAGCTCCTTGAAGTAATCGATGAGTTTAATGATGATTTTCAGTACCTCGCATCAATAAAGGGGAGTTCGTCTGCTCTTGTTGATGGCCGGAGCTGTACTTGCGTGGTTAAGTGTACTTCTTTAGAGTTTTTCTTTTCTTTTCTTTTTTCTTTCTTTTTTTGCATTTTATGGTGTACTCTGTGGAAACTGAGCTGCTTTTTCGCTCTCTTTCTTTCGTCCCCCCCCCCTCCCCCTGTCTTCTTTCTTTTGTTGTTTAGCGGAAAATTATGTCGCTTAATTATAATTATTATCAATGCAAATAATGATTGCTTTGCGGTTTATGCAACAGGTACTTTTCAGCGTGTGATTGGAGACTCATTTGGTGTCAGTTTGTAGCGGATGTGAAGGGAAATCCTGGGGGGGGGGGGGGGGGGGGGTTCCAGTCACAGTTAAATATAGACGGCCTTACGCTATCACAGTTGTAACCGACAGCGTTTTGTGCATCGTGGCCGCGATTTGGCGGGGCCGTCGTAAATTTGAATCGTGCACATAACTATAACCGCGCAGTGGGTCGGAGGGCTTTCCGCTAGCATAGTTTTTATGTTCTTTGATTCACATAAAACCTTTTATGCCACACATCAAGTCCAACATACAACTGTAAGTGAAAAAGGGCAACTTTATTCATAAAGTGCCAGATATTAAACAGCTTAACACTTGGTGGTCCCGCTTTCATTGCATACAATTCTGTGCTCTTGCCTTGGTGGGACCACCCCGACTCTGTTGACAACCGCACATATGTATCCACATGTTATTTAATTAGTATGACATGTACATTAATATTCCAGCATCGTTATAGTAAGTTTGCCTAAACACTAGGCAACGAGAACAGATATTTTTTAGACAAATATGTGACCCAACTTTAAGCATGCAGCATTTTGGTCATCAAAATATCAACATCATCAAATTACCAACATTTGACCCATCACTAGATCTCATTCCAATGATAAACAGTTATACTCCCAAATGTCCATTACCCCTCCCTATGCCAATGTAGACTCTTCTCCCGTGTGGGAGCTGAGGGCCACAGCTGTGGATTCATACGAGACACAGCAGCCCCACACTAGCATAGTTTATAACTGTGTTCATTAAACCAGCTCCAGGGATACCTATCTTGGGCGACATCAGCAACAAACCAATACACAGTGCAACTTTACCAAAGGATTCATCATTGTGCTTGCCCTGGGGAACAAGAAAATTGGGCAAAACCAGTCATGCTTACGTTCATACCATGGGACACTGGATGCACTTACCATGACGAAAACAGAAGTTGCAAGAGTTCGTTACTGAACCCAGGGTGTACATAATTCTCCTGGACTCCCCCCCCCCCCCCCCCCCCCCACACACACACAGAGAAACCACACAGCCAGTGATGATTAGGTTTATAGCTCAATTCAGAATGACTTAGTTTTCCTGAAAAAAAGTGTTGTAAATCCATTTATTGGTCCCTTTCAAAATGGAACATAATTTCAGGTATCCAGCCTGATGCTGTTATGGTCACAATAATTATAAGGAAGAATTTGTGTTGTCGCCGGGAACCAAAACATACATTAAACAGTCTGTTACAGTTCCGATGTTAAGATGCAGGGACTGAATTAATATCTGATAGACGGTGGCAGGCTACACGCACATCCAACCAGTACAGTTAAGGACTCATTAAAGCATCAGTCAGCTTTACCGAGAGACCGGCAGGCAGAAAAGATATATGACCCGACAGACCGAAACTGACAAACAGACGGGAAGGCAGGACGACCAAGTGCACCGACCGACCGAGACAGACATCAATGTAACAGACGGGGGAAAGATCAAAGTGACCGACCGACAGGCAAGAAGACGCACAGAAAAACAGGCAGGCTGACAAGCAGATAGAGCAGGCCAGGCAGATAGGCAGGCAAGCAGACAGACAGCGAGTGATAGGCAAATATATTTAACTGGACGGAACTCCACCCACCAGCACAGTGAGGTAGGGTATTTTGGGCAGGGACTGGCCCACCACGAACTTGAAGGCGATGCCGGTGAGAACCAAGGTGAAGGACAACTGTAGTCTGTTTTGTGGCAACTTCCTGTCCACGGCGAATGTGCATAGCGACAGCGAACAGATCAACACCTGGCACACCACCAACATAAGCGTTCTGTCAGCAAATAGATCAACATCTGGCACACCACCATCAGCGTTACGTCAGCAAACATATCAACACCTGGCACACCACCAACATCAGCGTTACGTCAACAAACAGACCAACACATGGCACACCACCAGCGTCAGTGTCACGTCAGAAAAACAGATCAACACATGGCACACCACCAACATCAGCAGACAGATCAAAACGTGGCTCTCCACCAACATCAGCGTTATGTCAGCAAGCAGATCAACACCTGGCACACCACCAACATCAGGATTACGTCAGCACACAGATCAACACCAACATCGGTGTTACGTCAGAAAACAGATCAACTTATGGCACACCACCATCAGTGTTACGTAGGCAAACATATCAACATCTGGCGCACCACTAACATCGGTGTTACGTCAGCAAACAAATCAACATGTGGATCATTACCAACATCAGCAAACAGATCAACGCATGACATACCACCAACACCAGCGTTGCGTCAGAAAACAGATCAACACCTGACACACCACAACATCTGCGTTACGTAGGCAAATAGATAAACACCTGGTGCACCATCAACATCAGTGTCAGGTCAGAAAACAGATCAACACCTGGCAAGCAACCAACATCAGCGTTACGTAGGCAAAAATATCCACACCTGGTGCATCACCAACATTAGCATTATGTCAGCAAACAGATCAACATCTGGTACACCATCTTTATCTGCGTTACGTCAGCAAACATATCAACAGCTGACGCACCACCAACATTAACGTTAGATCAGCAAACAGATCAACACCTGGTCCACCACCTTCATCATTATTACGTCAGTAAATAGATCAACACTTGGTACAAGACCAAACATTAGCATTATGTCAGCGAATAGGTAACAAAAAGATCCTTATTACGGCAAAGCAACATCATCAGCAACATAAAAGCTTTTTCAAAAATATCAGTTCATGGAACACCAACACAAATTATATAAACACGAACAGGTCTACGTTAACTGTTGATAAATAATTTAGACACAAAATGATGTAATAGCGCTAGCAGTGAAAAGCAAAAAAGGCAAAACAATTCAGAACTTAGATGCGAACAATGGCGTGTTGATGAAGCTGCTCAGAAGCAAAACAAAATCCGACAACGACGACAAAGCACTGTGAACAACAACAACGACGCATCATTATCAACACACACTACAACAATAACCATCCCACCAAAGTCAAATTCTAACATCGCTATTCCTACTCCCATCCGCACCAAGAAACCGTCAACAGCCGCCACAACCACTACCACCAGCACCTCCACCGCTGGCGTTCAGCAACCCACCATTACGGCCAACACGTTCCAGACGAAGAAGCCGGCACGGCGAATGGCGTAGGTCCTGACGGTGATAATGGGGAACTTGTGCTTGACGGAGGAGAACTCGCGGGAGCGGATCTCTGGGATAGCCTCCACGATGTCCCGCACGTCCCACTCCTGCTCGTCCACGAAACTGAGCAGGTTGACGGAACTCAGCTCGCTGTCGTCCTCCAGCAGCTCCAGGCAGGCATCGCTCAGCCGGGATGTGATCAGGACAGACAGGTGCTGCCCGCAGATGAGGGCATAATGCAAGGTATTGGAGGATGAAGGAGAGGAGGTAGCAAGCAAAATAATTTTGGTATAACGCGGGAGAGAGGGAGACGGTTAAGGAGGTTGGGGGCGGGGGGGGGGGGGGGCGGCTACATGTAGGAAGAGGTAGGAAGTATAAAGACTGATAAGAAAGAAGAAAGGGAAGTTACAGTTTGTCCCTAATATGTCAACCCGACATCCAAGGACATGAAGCCCCACATCATCATCATCATCAGAAAGGGAGGGCAGACAGGTACGGATGAAGTAGACAGACAGACGGACAAATAAGAAGGGAAGGGGTGAGTGCAGGTAAGAGGTAGACAGACAGCTAAAAAGGAAAAACGGGAAGGCTGATAGGTATTAAGAGGTAGACAGACAGACATATAAGAAGGAAAGGAAGGAAGGCAGGTAGGTGTTAAGAGAGTTAGACAGATAAAAACGGAAGGCAGGTGGGTGTTGCGATAGGTAGACAGACACGTAAGGAGGGAAGGCAGGGAAGCGTTAGACAGACGAGAAAGAAAATAAGGAAGGCAGGTACATGTTATGAGAGGTAGACAGACGAGCATATAAAAAGATAGGCGGGTAGTTGTGAGCTAGACAGAATGATAAGGAGGAAACGAGGCTAGGTGCTAATAGCGATAGACACAGATAAGAAGGAAAGGGGTGAAGGCAGGTAGGTGTTAAGAGAGATAGACAGACAAGGAGTTAAGGCGGGTAGGTGTTAAGAGAGATAGATAGATAAGAAGGACGCCGAAGACGGGTAGATGTTAGGAGAGAAAGACAGATAAGAAGGAAGGGGTGGGGTGGGGTGGAGGTAGCTAAAATAGGGGTAAACAGATTAAAAGGGAAGGGGGCAACTGCTTCCCTCCCCTCTTCCCTTGTTATCTGTCTGTCTTGCTATCTGTATGTATTAAAGAGGTAGACAAGACAGACAGATAGGGAGGATAAGCAGATAGGTATTAGGAGGGAAGACAGACAAAAATAATATATAAAAAATTAAGAAGGTCGGAAGATAGAAACAAATGAGTAAGGAGGAATGTGGGCTGAGCTCATTGTCGTCTGATATAGCAATCGCATGGAGGAGTCGCTCTGAAATGGAAGGTTTTTTCGACTGAACATCAAAAGGTCAGGGTTTCTCACCCACACATCATAAGGAAACATTCCTCATCTGCACATAAAAACGACCGGGTTTTTCTTCCGCACACCAAAAGAACACGCTTTCTCACCCATATGTCGAAATGACATGGTTTTCCACCTGCACATCCAAAAGACCAGGCTTTTCACCTGCACATGAATAGGACCGTTTTTGTTTTGTTTGTTGTTTTGTTTTACCTGCATGTCAAAAGACCCGATTTTTCACCTGCACAGCAAAAGGCTCGTTTTTTTAGTGTTTTTTAACCTGCACAGCAAAAGGACAAGGGTTTGTACCTGCACATCAACAGGACAGAGTTTCTCGCCTGTACATCAAAGGACATAGCTCTCACCTGTACATCAAAGGACAGGGTTTCTTACCTGCACATCAAAGGACAGGGTTTCCTACCCCTACCTGCATACCAAAAGGACAGGGTTTCTCATCTGCACGTCAAAAGGACAGGTATGCTTACCTGCACAGCAAAGGGACAGGGTTTCTCACCTGCACGTCGAAAGGGAAGCTCTGCAGCTCCAGGTTCTCAGCAAAATCAGCCTTTACCCTACGCTTCTCCAGCACGTAGGCCTCCCCGTTTTCCGACACGGTGAGGTCGTGCCACACGGAGTTGTGTGGGTCGTCCATGGCGTTCTCCAGCTGCAGCTGGGGGTTCCACAGGGCGTGCCACTGGATGTCCTCCACCTGTTCCACAAGGAGTGCCATATCCCAGCATGCAGACAAGCAGATAATCACCCCGAGCTGTAGATTACTATCCTTTTGCTGACCAACTCTTCAGTAATGTATTGTCAAACCATTCTCTCATGAAAAATAAATTGTACTGATCACATTTTGACGCTTTTGCTATCGCAACGGCGGCGTACGTTTGTGAAGACTTTATTCATCCGCTCCCTTTTCTCTTTCACTTTAGTCTTTATTATTCAGTCTCTTTTTTTTTTTTCTCTCAAGAAATCCCCCCCCCCCTTTTTTTCCCCTTCTTCCTTTCTTCTTCCCCCCTTAAAAAACAAAACAAACTTTTTTAAATTATTGTAACCCAACACAGTTCAAAACGCTAAATTTGTATTATGTAATGAATGTCTCCTCGCTGTGTGGAAGTTATGTCCTCGCATTATGGCAATAATCGAGTCAAGTTGTGGCAATAGTATACTCACGCTGTGGCATATAAAAATGACCTATCCACAATGTGACAACAGGCTAATCACCTCACCTTGTGAAAATGATCGACTCCTCATTGTTACAGCATTTTACTCACAATGTGTCTTTGATCTACTCATATTGTGTCAGTTGTTGTGTTTGTTGTAGTGTTTCCCAGCTTAACACTTTAAAGTAAAAGTCCAAGGTTTTTAAGTATGCAAAATGACCATCGAAATGATTGACAAATGAGTCACTAGTTTCAGATTTAATGAAATAAAAATAATAATAAAATGTTTAATTGGGTTTTTAATCGATTTTATTTCCTGTAGGCTGGCCGAGACTACAGTCTCGGGTTCTCCATCAGTCACGTGACTTTCCCGGAAGTGACGTCAGTCTGGGGAGTCAATGCGGTTGCCATCTTAGATTCTTCAGTAAACTGTGTATGCGTGTGGTCGACAAAAAGTTAACTTTGCCGGCCTACTGTGTTGCCGCGAACTGTAACAATTCGCAGACGACCCCAGACGAGCTCCCGCGCAATCGACCCGCAGTGAGGCGAAAGTGGATTAAATTTATACAATTCAAACGAGCTGACTTTCTTGCTGCGCCGCATCACGCCCATTTGTGTAGCGAGCACTTCAGTGAGTGCGATTTCGCAAACCCCATGGAATACCGCATGGCGGGGTTTGCTTCGAAGCTGACACGATGTTCCGGTACTCTTTCAAAATCCTGCCTGACAGCTGAAACTGACACGGCTGTATCCTTGTGGGTCTCTCGGGCAAAGTATCAGTTTCGTCTTCGGAGCTCGAGTTGGCCATTTTGCAGCGACTCCCCAGAGTGACGTAGTAGGCATATGGTCACGTGATTTGGGCGTCATGGCGACGTTTTCGGTACGACAGAAAATGCCTTTTTTCGTGCATTTATAACCCTCAGATCACAGTTTCACCTACATCATCGTTCTCAGCGAGATTTAACGGAAATCGTGTCAAAAATCACCCCTAACCTTGGACTTGTCCTTTAAGGGTCTTCCGGTGTACATTGACAAATGCATTCCATCGGGTGAGAGGATTGTGTGTGTGATCGTTCTTATTTTATTTGTATTTTTTATTATCCCGCCACAGGGGCATCCACACGCCGTCTTCGGGTACATAGCTCCATTTCTGGAAGGTGAATGGCACTAAATACCGTTATGCAACGAGCTTATCATAGCTGAAGACAGTCCCCACTTCACTATGCACCGCTTAAAACATGAATGTAACCTTGGTGTTCTTGCAGGTGTCAAATGTGTTGTATCACATCCCAAACCAAGGCGGACGGTGATCCGATCTGATCTGATCTTGTGACTGATCTGCTTACAATGTGATAATGAGATACTCACACTGACTGCTAGTGGTCTCTGCAACGTATGAATCCAGAACCAGATTCAGATCTATTGCAGTAGTGAGCTAGTCACATCATGAATCAACAAAAGGAGCTGAAGATGTCACATATACAACAACCAAGACTAGATCGCCTACAGTAACACTCACCTGGCATGCGAGTAAATACAAGGTACGAAAACTCCACCAAAGGTACATCCATTATGACAGTGATCAAGTCATATAATGACTAGGAGCTATTCTCAGTCCATGACCATGATCTATTCACATCACATTCAGATGCCGTCTACTTGCGTCCCGTACTCACGTTGTGGCAGTGGTCAAGGGCGGGCTCCCTCCATCTGGCCTGCACGAACACCTCGGCGCGGAACAGCTCCTTCAGGGTGTCAATCTCGCCGATCTTGAGGAACACGACACGCACGTACACCTTGGGCTGCGGGACAGACGAGCGAGGAACGTAAGCACCGAACCCCGAGTCCCACACGTATCCCCAGTCGATCTCTGACCTCCCCTCCTCCACCGTCTTGTACAGGGGCGGGGACTTCACCGGAGGGGAGGTCATTCGTTGGAGGTTCCCGGTGTCAATATGCTTTCTGTGCAGGTTCTCGTCCAAAGACTTGGGTTGAAGGGAGTGGTTGTTAGTGTGCGGAGATTTCACGTGCACGAGATCCCCGGTCAATGAGCGGCGCGAGTGCGATTGCCTGAGGCGACCGAGGTCTCCACTGGCTGGAGCAGGGTTAACCTTTTTGAGCCGACGTTCGCGAGGTAAGTTGTCAACGGCTGGGCGCACACGGACAAGCGTTCCGGGTGTCGAGTTCTTACTGGAAAGTAGTTTTAGAAGCAAAGTCTCTTCACGCGGGACGTCTTCTTTGCGGGGTGAGTTGAGAGACTGTCCCGGGAGAGCAGTGTTGGTCAAAGGAATATTTGTCGGGGAACGTTCTCCTTGCTGCACGTGCTTTTCGGGTGAAGCCATACGGCACTGAAACTCGCCTTGGCTCTGGGTGTTAATGGGCACGGCTTGTCTTCAGACAGCGTGTTATTAGTGGTGTTAGTAGTGCTGCGCCTGAGGGCCAGAATGACTCGTCCCGCGAGAGTGTGAAGTATCGTTAAATCACGATCACTTTGGAGAGAGTCGCACATTCGTCGTGACAAGAGTCATTTTTGTGGTAGTATTGACCTTCCTCTGGAACTTTCCAGTTCACTTACGTGAACGGGACACACTGTGTCGTTCAGGAGGCTGTCAGCAGGAACGCAAATGTCGCTGCTCCCCCCCCCCCCCCCAAAAAAAAGGGGGGGGGGGGGGGAAAGAAGAAGAAAAGTTCACCCTACTGACAAGACAAAAACTGACAGTGAGAAACCGAATACGAAACCATGGGTGGGAAATGTCCCACTTAGTGTAGATGATGTCGTCTAAACTGCACTTACAAAGTTCGGTTGTGAAATGCGGTCTACGGTGAGAAAAGAACTTGCCCGGGACAAAAATGGAAAACTGACCAACTGGGAAACGGGCCAGTGGTTCGTCTTTATTACCATTCCCACAACGCTATTCCCAAAGACTTGTACAGTGGGCATATTTTCTGCGGAACTGTACCACAGAGAAATGAGGAAGCCGAGAGACGAGAGTAGAAGAAGTGCGCTAACTCAACTGTTTGCTTGCCTGACCATGCGGCAGCAACATGCACGAACCCGGTGGTTTGCCTTACCTGTTTGAGGCCAGGACTTCGGCGTTCCGAGTGCGACCAGCCACTATCAGGAACCAGAAGTGACCCCGCTCACTTCGACCAGGAGAGAGGGAAAAAAATCCTAAAGCATCTCCCCCCACCCCGACCCTCCCCAAGCTCTCCCCCACACCCTCACCCAGCGCCCCGGTACAGGAGTGGAGGTAAAAAAGGCAAAAAAGAACAAAAACTAGGGAAGGAAAATCCAGGCAGTTCTCGACGCTGTATTTCGCCCGTCGCGTGACAAACGGCCGTTCCAGAGGGGGGGGGGGGGGGATAGTTCAGAAGAGGGGGGGGGCGGGGGGGGGGGATGTCAGAAAGAGGGGGGGGGGGGGTAGTAGTTCAGAAAGAGAGGGGGGGGGGGAGTAGTTCAGAAAGAGAAGAGGAGGAAAGGAGTCAACGCCGCAGACAAAACAACGACGCATACCACCGCCGACCAATAGATAAAAGAGTGTAGTGGGACTAAGACCGAATAGTAAATACACCTCCAATCTACGACCCCGCTGCTGACCAACGCTATCCCTAACGGACAGAGAGACCTGATCAATGATACGAATATAATGATAATGGTCCAGTGGCGAACACATTATGTGTAGGCGCGGTATAAACAGTAAACTGAAAAGAATACTATTCAGTTACCTGCGAAAACATAAGATAGACGTGGCATGTCAACAAGAAATGTATATAAATAATGGTACAGTCCATAATATGAAAAAAGAATGGAGAGTAAATATATTCCATTAAGGTAGGCAGCGAAGAGAGCCATTTTAATGTTTCATTAATTGTGAGGGACAAAGTCACAAGACAGAGTCCACAGATCACAACTTTTGAAGAGAAAGGAGAGCCGAAGCGGATTCGAACCGATGTCCCTCTGCTGTGCCTTACCGCTAGGCCAAACCGGCTCACAGGTAGCTGGCGACTTCAACGTTGCTTTAGAGCACAGATTATTTCGCAGGCTTCCCCCATCATGAAAATGAGGTAACCACACTAGAAACGTAGACATCCACGACGTCTGGAGTACACATGGTCTAAACCAACACCGTTCACCGGAAGAATAGATTACAGCTTTTGTGACCCAACATCTCTCACAGCTAAAATCACGAATACCAGCATAGATGGTTTTTCGCATTCAGACCACAAACTTGTCAAAGTTAAAAGTAATATGAATAGCTTCAAGAGAGGCCAAGGATATTGGAAGTTTAATTCTTCATTACTGTCATAAGCTGCTTTTATGGCTGACACAAACAATTTTATCGATGCACACTTCAGTATCAAACTGACAATCCGGAAACAACATGGGAAATGCTTAAAGCAAAATTCAAGTTCCTCTGCAGAGACTACACACACAACCGGTCCAAATATAGGGAATATCGAAAGTAGAAACTACTGCAAGAACTAAACGAATCAAAGCACAACAGAACCTGGCAACACAACCCCAGAATGGAGAACTGCAAAGGAAAACACTTCAACTAAAACGAGCTCTTGAGCTCCAAGAGATAAAACAAGCACAAGGAGCGCAAGTCCAGAGCTAAATGGATAGAAGAGGGAGAGAAAAATACAACATAATTCCTCAGGCTCAGGTTAGAAAAACATCAAAGTTGTACTAACACTGCATCCTACCTGCAAATCGGAGGCCATTACCGAGATCCTAGATAATATCAGATTTTATACGAAAAGTTTTACAAACAAACCGAGCCTGCAAATGTCAACAGAAAAATGAAAACACATCGTTTATCTGACCAAATATACCCCACCCTTACTGATGACAAAAGAGCAGAATGCGATAAGGAGATTACGGTTGCAGAACTCACACATGTACTTAGCGTTTTAAATAAGGATTCAGCGCCAGGCAGCAGTGTTCCAAACATCGCACAACTGCGGGTCTATTATGCACAGATTTAATTTTGACGCACAGATTTGAGATCCGTGCATCATCTTGACGCACACCTATTTTCAAAGCGATAGAAATGAACGCCGATCATTTAGCGCATCAACGAAACCAGATCGGAAAAGTTCGAAACGCAAAACTGCTTCCCTAACTACATTCCTGTCCGCAATGCTGATTGGTTTAAATGTCATTTCCGGTAGTTGAATTTCAAAGCTCATTGGTCGAAAATTTACTTCCTTTCTACCCTGTCACTTTATTCTGACTCTTTTGTTCTCGCTTCGGCTAAAAATATGCCGCCTTTACCTGGTTTACGCGTGTGAAGATGCGCTCGGAAGCAAAGTCTGATGCCAATATTATCGTGTTGAGAGAGAGAGAGAGAGAGAGAGAGAGAGAGAGAGAGAGAGAGAGAGAGAGAGAGAGAGAGAGAGAGAGAGAGAGAGAGAAGGATTAAAGCTGCTGAAAAAGATCTGGGCGCAACCGTAGTTGCAACTGTTCGACAGTGGGTAGCGTAAATGTGACTGAAATTTGGCAGATCACGGCCTCCCTCATTTTTCTACTGCTTGTTCGCAAAATGAATGTCACAATTCCACAGTGACCTAGTCTTTGCCCTGGCAGCCAAATAATTGATTATGACTACGAGTTTTTGCAACAATTACTTTTATACTTGCTTCCTTCACCTATGTGCTGTTTTCCATCGGAACAACCTCGAACGAAACGGGCTGTTCCGATTTAAAAATAAAATAAAATAAATAAGTCATTGTCGAAAAAGAAAAAAAAGGTAATTACAATCCCTTGTTCAGCTACCAGTTCGAAACACAAATCATTGTGGAATTGCGAGATCCAGGCCACTTTGCGACCGAGATGAGTCGGACAAATCTACAGCCATTAAACACACTTCTGTTCAAGACCAGTAAAAAAAATGTTGGGGCCATGATCTCCACCTTTGCCAGAAATGTTTTGTTATGCTTTTGATCGAATGAAAACTTCTAAAATGACTCAAATTGAAAGGACTGGGGGGAAACGTTTTGTGTATGTACTAAATGAGTGTAAGTTTGAAGATGGTACTGATAGAGCATAAATATTTGTGGTGTGGTGAGAAAAGAAGAAGAAAAAGAAGCACAAAAATGGTTGTTACTGAATATGCTATACATATTGGCTACTTCAATGTTGTGACCCCCAGTTAAGGCTATCTGATCCTTAGATTTTTTAATAGGGGGTCATTGTGACCTTCACTTAAAATTTCTACATGGAACACTGACTGACTGAGGCAGCGACGGACTGCCCCCAACCCACTCTGGGAGAAACTACTAATTCTCTTTTTTAAATGTTTTTCACAATCAAGGGAGAGCTCCCCTTTACTTTAAAGAATGGGATTATAACGTTGATCCACAAAGGTAAGAGTAAGTAAGTAAGTTGGTGCTTTACGCCCAGTCAACCGGTACGGTTATATCAGGGCGATACACGTCTGATATTATATATTTAATTTTTAATAGTGTGTATGTCTTAAAATGGGTCTATATACAGTTTTAAAACCATGCTTAAAAGGTGAATAACACAAACATAACTAAAAATGATCTCAAATTTAGATTTTTCCAAAAATATTACTTTCTTTCAAAAAGTTTAATATTGGTGTATGCTAATACGTACTCGACGATGTAGCAAGTCAAGTGTCGCCCATCACAAATGTCATCGTTGACATTTTAAGAAATCGTTGACAAAACGGTCAGACCGCACATCCGCCATCATCCTCACAGATTCAATGAGCTTGATATAAAAAGTGAAAAGTTGAATGGGAAGCCCGGACTGGCATATGACGATACATGTTGAACATTCACCTTCGAACAGACCCAGGACTAGGACCATCCTTGTTTCTTATTGATATCAGCGATCTAGGTGAGGGAATCATATTCACAGTACGCCTCTTCGCCGATGACACCTTTTTCTACTCCGATATTAGGACCCCAGCCAGTTACGGGACGACCTCACAACACTGGAATCATGGAAAAGGTGGCAGCAAACATCCTGCGACGGAGCGAAATGTCACCACATGACTGTCATTAAAAAAAAGAACAGGATTCCCATTAGTCACAACTATAAATCCTTTACAGAGCTACCAGCGCAAAGTATATACCCTGAAGCAGAGTTGATAGAAAACTTCCACTGGTGGAAACACATCCAGCCAACCGCTGCAAAGTCGACAAAATGAGTGCCATCGCGTAAACATCATGAAGGGATGCCCAACCACTGTCCAAAGACACTACTGCAAGTGCTGTACTTGTTAGTTAAACTGCCTGCTACTGCTACACTGCCTCGGGCGACAAGTATTAGGGTGTCCTAGGTGTCCGTGGTGTAGTACCCCATCAGCAACATCTGAAATCTAACTGGAGATAGTGCAACGACGATCTAGTCGCCGCAACCTTCGTGACTCAAGCAGCGCCACTGCCCTGGTGGCCCAAATGCAGCTCGAAAACGCGCAATGCAGGAGAACGTCAGACAAAGTCTGCATGAGGTACAAAAGTCATGAGCGGACTCGTTGATGTCAGCCCTATTGCAAGATAACGAGCCCCAAAACCGCAGCTCACTAGGGGGCACAAAAAACTTCTTCTTTTTTGCCCCCCCTACAGCTGCGATTTTTGGGCTCGTTATGTGGGCTCAATCCAGAACTGACTCGTACTGCCCATCGGCAATGAAGTTCTGTTCCCACAAATGCTCCTTTAGCTGTGATCCCACCTGCCTTCAGATCGGCATCAATGGGATGGATGGATGGAAGGACGCCTAATCACGATCAGAATCAGTGATATTTTAAACCAGTCTACCACCAGCTGATTAAAATTTAATATATATATATAATATAAAAAAAAGCAGAAGAAGAAGAAGAAAGAAAAGAAAGAAAGAAAAAAAAGAGAAAAAAGAGAGAGACTATTCCTAATCAGCTTTCAAACGAGTTAACCTGCCTTTTAGTTCGCATCTCGCGCAGCTCCATTATATTGTCAGTTCCTCGATGACGATCAGGGTAGCTAAAATTATCATGAAGAAGGAAAGAAAGAAAGAAAGAACAGTATAGCTGTAGATATACTGTCCAAGATGACTTGCTCGAGTCAAGGGAATTGAAATTTGTATTACAACTGATCGTAGATACCATCTTGTATCCGTGAGCGCAAATTAGTTGTTCGTTCTTCCTTCGGGAGCTGGCGGTAGCCGCAACAGCAATTGTAGATTGGATCCACATAACCAACATCACACTGTTTCTGACGCCAACATTAAAACAATGAGCACAGTGTAGCTCCATAGTTTTGTAGTTTTGATTCACACGCATACTCCATCGCCCGATCGCTACCAGAAAAAAAGCCATCTAAATATTTTCTACCTTTTCGTTGTTGTCACAAAACCGATCCACTGCCGAAGGCACATATGTACCGATGTGTCGTTCTGTTAAGAAAAAGCTGTTTTTGTTTGTTTCTGTTTTGTTTTCTTTGTAGTTTTGATTCACACGTTTTCAATCGCCAGTTCTTGAAGTTGCTTTCAACCATTTAGAACTCACACGGAATAAATAAAAACGCTGGTAACACAGTCACAGAGACGACACTTCACTTACAGCCAAACCTTCGCGCATATATTCAAAACTGTGTTTTCTGGCGGTAGCTATTTCAGACAGTACTAGGTAGGAGAAGGGGCATGGCCGTAGCCTACAACGGACCGAGCCAGTTCTTCCAAACGCACACCCGGTTCGGCAACAGGTGAAGATTCACACGTAAATGCGATGTACAGAAGTACCAGTATTTTCGACATCAGCCTCGTAAATAGTTGGATTTAGGATATGTCTCTCCTGAGTGCCAAATAATTCGAGACAGTCGACAATACTTCGACAGTGAAAAAAAAAAAGGTCACAAAGGAACTACCAGTGAAAAAGCACTCACTCGATCAGTGCTTCTGGCAAGGCTTACGTCATGCGCGAGTACACATATATTTTGCTGAACAGCGACACATGACACACAGCAGAAACACACCCACCCGCACTTTGTGCATGCGGTCGGGTGTCAAATAACGGGGTACCGGAAGTGGCCGTGTGACGGTTGCCATGAGTACTGTCAACAATGGCGATCGATGCCGCCAGCTAGCTTGCCAGACTCTGCCACGGGGTAGGCCGAAGGCGACCCATCCTGCTGGGTACTTCACCCTGATACAACCGTCATGGTTGAAGAAGCAAGTTCCTGCTGCGCATGCATTACGCTAGTGAAAAGCACTCACTCAATCAGTAGTCCTGTGTCATTTGGTACGGGCGAAACTGCTGGCTGACATATGGGTGTCGGCACCACACATACGCGTAGTACGTCGGCAAGCTATTAGTGTGGCACTGACACTCACAGTCAGCGCTAGCGCACACTTCTGCCCGACTGTTTGTTTTCCGCACAGACACGGAGATCTATGCAAACAAGCCCGACATTGCACAGCATGGATGATTTCCCTTGCCCTGTCATTCTGCTCACATTAAATTTTGTTTCTGCTTCTGTTTTTGTTGTGTAATGACTGCTCCAGCCTACCCCTTGTTTTTGTAAAATCGGGATCGATCGCGAATATTTTCTGCAGATGTCGCTTCGCAAAAACCTTCAGAAATCTAGATTCGTTGGAACTGTATTATTATCAGGTCGGACAAAAACAAAGCAAAAATAAACAAATAAAAAAATATTTTTAAACAAAACCCCCATTACATTTATCAGCGACAGTAACAGAATGTGCAGCAAAACGACAATAAGAAGTGTTTTCAGAAGCGAGCGAGGAAAGAACGTGCGTTCACCGCGCAGCATTGTCTCAGTCAAAATCAAACGTGCGTCAGCAGGCGGTGATTAAAGTGAACAGGAGCATCACTGCTACTAGCACTACTACCGCCGTCAGCACTACCACCTCTACTTGTAACTGTTATCAGTGTCATCGTTCAGTTGTACTGATAGTGAATACCAGTACAACTGAACGATGACACTGATAACAGTTACAATAACAACGAAAGGTGGACATCAACATGCGTTGCTCTGATCGATGACTGATAGACAAAAGAGGGAATTTACTGACTGGACGACCGGTTGATTGGTTGACTTTAATACTCTTTTAAAACATGCTAGTTTGAATTTAGTCAGTTAGTCAGTCAATTGGTGGGTTGGTGGTTTGTCCAATCTGTGGACTCTTCCTGCCACACGCGCTTCAGTTTAAAGAAATGCATCGATCGTAATTTTGTATTCCTTTCTCTATCTACCATAGAAAGGCTGACCGTTTAAAAACAACTTTTCAGAAGTCTAGTTTATTGAAAGAAAAAAACTTTGATAGTTCTAGTTCTCAGCAGAGGGGACCTAAATTTCCTCATCCGCTGGGACTGTCATTCCGTGGCCGGTTCCTACCTTTCTGGGAGTTCTGAGAGCAGGGGGATAAGACAGAGGAGAGGCAGGGTTGTAGGCTGTGTGCAGATCCACAGTTCCAGGGCTGGCCGACCGCCTTGATTTCTTCTTCTTCACCGCTGGGATTGCGCCGGGAGGTTGGTGCACTGGATTTCTGGACTCCATCATGAGTGGGAAAGTTCACTTCACCAAGTCCATATACATATAGATGTCGATTATCTTCTTGTGTGTTTGGTCAATACATTTCGCTGCATGGGTGTAGGATTTCTTTTTCTTGTCGTCTTTGGTACACGATCTGCAAAAAGGAGTTAGTGAGTGGTAAGCAACCCGGAAGCTATTATAAGCAGGCTTGCGGATGAATGACAAGCTGAAATTAATCACTTCTGGTTTTCAGCTCCCCACCCCCTACCAACCGCTTCCTTTTGACTGAAAGTATTGCATGCAAATGTAAAACTCGCGAACTGAACTGACGAGAGTGTCTGATGTAAATGCAGCGAAACTGGTTTTCAAAGCACGCAACTGAATGTCAGTGATCATGTGCAATCTCTTCTGCACGGCTCTTCTTTGGCTGCCGGCCCAAGCCAGAAGAGACTACAAACTTGTCAACTACCTGTTACAACTTCTTCTCTGACTCATCTCCTGCATATTTCTCTGACTTTCTCACTGTATACACCCCTTCCAGGCAGCTTCGTTCTCCTGCAGACACACGGATGCATCGCATTCCCCACGTTAGAACAAAAACCTTTGGCCAGTGCTGTTTCCTGTCATTGGCGGGAGCTGCCACATGCACCATTTTTGTCGCGATAAAACTAAGCATACTTTTGTCGCGACAAAAGTATGCTTGCCGCGACAAAACTTTTGTCGCGACAATTTTGTTGTTGTTGTCGCGACAAGATTACTTTTGTCGCGACAAGCATACTTTTGTATCACTGGTGGGAGCTGCCACAAGTTGTTTTTTTTTTTGTCGCAACAAAAGTATGGTTATCGCGACAAAAGACGTGTTTGTCGCTACAAAAGTAAGCTTGTCGCGACAAAAGACGTGTTTGTCGCGACAAAATTATGTTTGTCACGACAAATATTTCTCGCAACAAAACTTTAGTCGCGACAAAAATGTTCGTTGTGACAAAATGTTTTGTCGCGATAAGCATACTTTTGTCGCGACAAAAATTATACTTGTGGCAGCTCCCGCCAATAATACTTTTGTCGCGACAAAGGACGTGTTTTGTCGCGGAAAACACGTGTTTGTCACGACAAAAATATGTTTATCGCGACAAACATACTTTTGTCGCGACAAAAGACGTGTTTTGTCGCGACAAAAATGATACTTGCGGCAGCTCCTGCCAATGATAGTTTCCCCTACTGTGCTCCAGAGCAATAGAATTCGCTTCCTTCTGACATTAGTCACATTCAATCCTCCCATGCCTTCAAAACTGCGTTAAAATCTCACCTATACAAACAATACCACAAAAAGTTATTTCAAATTCTGTCTTCTTACTACCGCAGCCGCCCTCTTTTACCCTCTCTCCTCGTTAAATTCCTTCTGTGCGCCCGCGCGCGCGCGCGTGCGTGCGTGCGTGCGTGCGTGCGTGCGTGCGTGCGTGCGTGCGTGCGTGTGTGTGTGTGTTGTGCGAGGAATACATTATGATGTCGGCGAAATACGCCGCTATAGAAATGACCGCTTTTATTATTATTAATCCATAGCGTTTTTAATGCACATTTGTTGTTGTTTTTAGTTTTGGCTTTATATTTTGAAATAGTGTGCTCGGAGCGCTAGCTCGAAATTCTCTCTATCTCTGTCTCTCTCTCTCTCCCTCCCTCTCTCTCCCTCCCTCGCTCTCGCACTCACTCACTCACTCACTCACTCACACACTCACACACACACACACACACACACACACACACACACACACACACACACACACACACACACACACACACACACACACACACACACACACACACACACACACACACACACACACACACACACACACACACACACACACACACACACAGAGAGAGAGAGTCGACGGAGGGTGGGAAAAAGAGAGAGAGCCTCCAAGCTGGCATAATCTGTCGTATTAGTGAGCTGTGTCGCAAAATAAGCTATATTGTTGGCAACCCTGATTAGACTACAACAGGTTCCCACATCAATTTCCCTGCCTGCAGCGACTTTGAAGTTTGATAGTAAATACTTTAATCGGCAATCGCGGTTTCTTTACAGAGGTGCAGAAAAAAAGGAAAAAAAGAAAACTGCATTCGTGCGTACGTGCCTCCGCGCGCGTGTGTGTGTGTGTGTGTGGGGGGGGGGGGGTGCGTGCGTGCGTGCGTGCGTGCCTGCTTGCTTGCCTGCCTGCCTGTCAGCTTGTAGCACAAAACCCCTAATGTGTAGAGCTAACTGTCTGATATTAGTTATAGCGTGGTGCGTAGGTGCCGTGATCTTAATTCCATTCCGTAGAAGACACGGCAAAATTCCAGTGACACCGCTTTGTCTTAGTGGCTGATAGTTTATGTTGATAATTATGGCCACACATCGAAGACTTGAATTACCTTGTTGCTGAGTGTAAATGCCGCTGCCTCTCAAATAACACGAATAATAATTATCATACCAACCTTTAGAGCTGAAGGCGATTAACATACCTTTGCATAATGTACAGCTACCAGTTCGTCGAAGCGAGTCGGCTATTGAACGAGACACAAGTAAGCAGAGAACGAATGCTTACAAACGCCAACAACAGCCCTACAAAACTGATCCCGACGTCGCCTGACGAATAAGGCAGTTTGGCAGTCACAAAAAGGCAGACATAGACATGTACCTTGAAGGCATTTCTCTCTCTCTCTCTCTCTCTCTCTCTCTCTCTCTCTCTCTCTCTCTCTCTCTCTCTCTCTCTCTCTCTCTCTCTCTCCTTGATTTTAAGTTTCCTCCGAATTTCTTCTTCTTTAGCGTTTCAGGCATGCAACAGTCACCCATACCTGTTGTTGGTCATAAGCTGAAATGATAACGGCAGCTATGTGCTCTCAAAACAGATTTGTTTCAGTCCGGACACGGCCTCATCAAACAATCTACTCCGTCCCTCAACTGCCAGAGTGCGCATAGTCTTACTGTCAATATTGACAGAATGTTGGATGAAATGCCAAAGAAGAGAGGGGGAGAGACAGACAGACAGAGAGGGAGGAAGAGAGAGAGTTACCTGCAACACAGGAAAAAAAAATCCACACAAGAATATCTCAGCAATTCAAGGACTCCTTGCAGTTCAGTTTTTTCAAGAGTTTTTTTCGTATGTGCGTCTCCAGACAGATCGCGCGAACTCGTTGATCCATGTTTCCAGGGCATGTACACCTACAGTTCATTGGGTCTGTATGTCACGGAAGACGGCCATGGCGTCACCTTCGCGTGGAAAAAGTTTGAGCAGTACGCTTTTCTATGCACACCACACCGCACGACTGGCGACCAGAGCACTTGATATTATAATTAGTGCAAGACTGAACAATATTAGTAAGAGGCTAAAGAGATTAAGCTGTGTGTCTATCGGTAATCGGGATTTAAGTCGTGCTTGTTAACACGTGTTCTGTCACAGGTTACAACCTAGAAGCGCATAAGTAAAAGGAAGCAGCGTTGAATAATCAATGTTATGGCTCCAAGAGGTTCTAGTTTGCTGATCAGAAGGAAAAACATGCTGACTAGCCTTCACAGTCATCATTTTGGCTGTGTCTTACGCGATTATGCACTACGGTTGTGTTCAGCGGAATGATGTGTGTGTGTGTGTGTGTGAGAGAGAGAGAGAGAGAGAGAGAGAGAGAGAGAGAGAGAGAGAGAGAGAGAGAGAGAGAGAGAGAGAGAGAGAGAGAGAGAGAGAGAGTTATTACTGTTTTAGTCTCATCAGTTACAACCTTCTTTTCCAAAAAGGATCAGGAGGCGATCGACTAATGTACATTTCACAAATGTTTCTCAACTATTGTAGTACCTTACTCTTGGTTATTCCCTTGTTCCGGAATTATGACCGAGGGGGTCCTGTATCAAGTGGTTGGCAAGGATGGATTAGTCTGAAGTAAACAGAAAAAGGTATCATTACTTACAGCTAGAATAAGAAGCCTGCGAGACAGACTTTATTATTGTTATGTGTCTACGTTGTGTCTGTGACTTGTTTTGTTGTCATAACTTACGTTCTACGTTGTTCTCAAGTTCTTCCGCACCTAAGTGTCGAGGAGAGAGAGAGAGAGAGAGAGAGAGAGAGAGAGAGAGAGAGAGAGAGAGAGAGAGAGAGAGAGAGAGAGAGAGAGAGAAAGAGAGAGAGAGAGTCCATAATAGAGAGCGGGGATGGTGGTAGAGCGCCGGACTCGTGATCGAAAGGCAAGTCAATAATTATATATACTTGACATCCCTCACAGGGCAATTCAACCACTAAAGGCTCGTTAATTTAAAAGATATAAAATGAACCGACATAAAAAGTTCAAAAGAACGCTGTTTATTAGGACAAAACACAACATGCGAATTTTCGGAGTAATCTCCTTTATCAAGCTACAAAACGACACTTAAACAACAGTTAAACGGTGAAAAACGATGAAAAATGAGATGGAGAGTCATCTCCTTTTGGTTGAGCTGTGTCGTTTTCGTGTCTAGTGCTTTGAAGAATGCTGGCATGACAAAGTGATTGCCATGCCAACATTCTGACCCGGTGGATTGCAGGAGTGCTCCTGGAAAGAAAGGTGGTTATGCAGCTTTAAAACTGGATGTCTGCTCCTCATCAGCTCACAATAGGCCAACCACAAGGATCACCGTTCTCGCAGGTCCTCTTCAATGTACACACCGAGAGCCTGGCAGATCTGAACCAAAATGGACCCAGCAAAATAGATCTTGTGCAGTCCGCTTCTTTGGTAAGAGACTCCATCAATAAATCTCTCCCCCCCTCGCCCCCCCCCCCCCCCCCCCCCTCCCCTCACAGACAAACTACCCCGTCTCGCAGAAAGCCTTCATGAGGTCGCGAGTAGTCATACAGTGGGTACCAGCCCACTGTGGCCTTCTAGGAAATGACACAGCAGATGAGTTCGCCAAACATGGAGCCAAAGGAAGACAGCAAAACAACAGTGTCACCTTCCAAGAAAAGAAGACCCTCATCAGAGCATCCCTGGGGCAACGCACTAAGAAGGACGACTAGCTTCCACTTTCTTGACCGTGGCAGCAGGTTGTGGTCATGAGATCACGCACTGGCCACAACCGACTCAATGCCCACATGTCCAGGATAATGAAGCTGGCACCATCACCAACCTGCAACTGCGATCTTGAAGACCAGATGGCCGAACATATACTGCAGAGATGCCCGCTTCTGCAGGAAGCAAGACAAAATGTTTGGCTAATAACTACGCACGAAACTCTACGGCAGCAGGGAGGAACTGGAGAAGACAGCCACATTCATCTTGCAGACTAGACTTTCAGTGTTGCGACGATCGAGAAGAAGTCTAATGTGTGAAGTGCTGCAGTAATGTATGATTAGTGCTTATGTATTTGTTTATAAGGAATATGTTGTGTGAATGTAAATTTTTTACTTACTTACTTGAATGTAAATTTGCTTTTTTTTTCGGGCACAGCAGCCGCAAGAGCAGCACTACCGATTCCTGGTGTGCAGTAATTTCGTGTGTCCGAACAATGGTATCTCTGCTAGTGTTAAACGTGCGCACAGATGTTCATGCATGTGATTGCACGAACACCGCAAGAAACACTGGAAATTGACTCTGGGGGGAAAATCCCTTGCCACACTGGGGACTCGTACCCGCATCAGTGTGTGTGTGTGTGTGTGTGTGTGTGTGTGTGTGTGTGTGTGTGTGTGTGTGTGTGTAAATTACGTTAAATTACTAGTTTGTTTATTATGTAACTTTTGTATTTTCAATAACTGTTCTTTGAGTTTTAAAATATAAAATATGTCTTATTGTGTACTGTGATGTGGTTAATGTCCAGCCACGTTTTAATTTCTCTGATGAGATAATAAAGTAATCTTGAATCTTGAATTGCGCCTGGCTTTTAAGTCGGACTCTCTACCAACTGAGCTACCCCCTCCCCTGCCAGGACAAATCAGGATTCTTGTTTTTTCGAGGGGAAATAGGGATCCCGATTCCCTCTAGGGCAGTCAGGTTGCTCTAAACCATGATTTGTACTGTATATATTTCAGTACTCAGTTCTGCATAATCCAATTATTTGTCGACAAACTGAACACTAAACTTTGATGAAATTATTTCAGAATGTACATTATTCTATTTTAAACTAAGAAAACATTAGATTTGTGAGGTTTTGTAAGAATACAATCATGTTACTATGGGTGAAAACACGAATTCTGACATTCTTGGATTTGGAGGGGCGGCAGAGACGGTTGGTTCCTCTGCCAGTGGACTCACAGGCCCGTCTCCCCAGACACTGGAGACCTCCGAGATGCGGGACAGCAGTTCTGTCACCGCCTTGGAGGTCACGCCTTTGGTCGTCGCGCGGGCGGCACCAGGTCCGGACTCAGAACCACCCACCGCGCCACCCTTCCTACCGCTGCTGTGGAGCGTTGGCCGACAGACTGCTGCTGCTGACCCTTCCTTGCCGACGCTCGGGTGGTGAAGCCGGGCCCACCGCCACCAGCACCACCTCCCGCTCGGGCGGGCGGTCCGCCCCGCCGCTACGCCAGCGTAGGTTCGCGGGGGACCAGCACCAACGGTGAGGGGCACAGTGGTTTCGACCCTGTCAGTCGCAGTCGCCCCTCAATGCATGCACAGACGACATAAAAACATGGATGACGGAAAATCAGCTCAAACTGAACGACAAAACAGAAGCTCTTCTCTTTCCCTTTTCGTCTTCCTTGAAACCCTCTACCGTTTCCCTCCCTGATTCGATTACTCTTGGCTCTCACAATATCCCCTTCTCTGATTCTGCCAGGAACCTTGGATTCATTCTTGACTCAAAGCTGTCCACGAAGAAGCACTTCATAAAAATCTGCCAAACTGCTTATTAGCATTAGTTCAATCCGCAGGTTTCTCACTGAAGACGCAACCAAGACTCTTGTTACTTCCTATATCCTTTCACGGCTTGACTACTGCAACTGTCTCCTCATGGTTACACCTAATTCTGTCATACAACCTCTCAAGAAAATACAAAACGTTGCTACAAGACTTGTTCTCTTGGCACCCCGTCACCACCTCTCCTGGAAAATCTGCACTGGCTTCCCATTTCAGAACGTATTAAGTATAAAGTCGCTTGTATGTGTTTCCGTGCTATAAGTGGTTCTGGTCCTGCTTACCTCTCTGAACTTTTGCATGTCTACACTCCGTCTCGTACACTACGCTCTTCTTCTGACACCCGCATGCTGGAAATCCAGCAATACAAACGCAAGACTTTCGCACCTTCTCTTGCTTTGGACCCCACATTTGGAATTCACTCCCACAAGACACTGCTCAACCCTGTCATCTTTTAAAGCCAAACTGAAAACCTTCCTCTTCTCACAGTATTTCCATCCTAACTAATATCAGTACCCTGTTTCTGCTACAGTCATTGTGTGTGTGTGTATGTGTGTGTGTGTGTGTGTGTGTGTGTTTAATAATACTTTATGTAAATTGTTTTGGTAGGACTATGCTCTACATGTGTATAGAATATCATATTTAGGTTAATATGTATGATGTGAGCGCTCAGGGCGTTGATGAGCGCATGATAAATGTACATAATTATTACTATTCGCAAAAGACGTTTGTGTGTGCATCATAGCAGTGGTGTGGTGTGGTTTAATTGTTGTATTGTTCAGCTGTGGTGGTTAATATTGTTGAATTGTATATTTCAGTGTCTGCGGGTTCAGTTTGGAGTGGACGTGGTTGAATGTGTATTGTAGACGTAGCTGGAACGTCATCAGTGTTAAACGGGTCGCCCGCTTGTATATGGCACTCTTGGGCACGGTAGTTCATCGTTGACGATAGTGACCGGATTGCACTTTTCAACGGATATGGCTCCGTCTACCAAAGCTTGAAGCGCACACAGAGCCCACCTGGAGCCGGTTCAGTTCCAGATGGTATCTATGCACTCGGAAAAGCCCATATGCGCTCCACCCCGTCTGTCAGAAGTTTCCCCAAAGTTGCCTTTGAAACGGTTCCAATGTTCGTCTGATTGACGATGGCCCTCTCTCGCCCTTTGAATGAAGATCGTCTACCGCTTCCTCTTTCAACGCCTCTCTCCTCCAGGCGATCAATGGTATGATGTTCTTGGCTTTGTGCCCGCAGGTAGTGTCTCAGTCAAGCGTCTCAACACTTGAGATCTTCCGAGAAGCAAGCCACTTGTGAGGCGGGTTGCTTTGCCCTCCAGTCTATCTGCTCGGTCGTTTTCCTTCACTCCGGCATGTCCAGGGCAGAACACCCACAGGAGTTTTCAAGGTGGATGTCGACTATCGACACATTCCAGTCTGGGCTTGCCATTCCATTTTTCACTTTTTGTACCAAGCCCACTGTATGTGTGGTCTGACTGTCACCTCTTCAGGCAATCCAGCAGAGGGCATAGGTGACTGCTTCCTCCTCCATCGTCAAGCTGGACAGCGAAGCCCCACTCTGATTGGTCTTTGGTGACTGAGCCATCAGTGTACATAAACTATGAGGTCTTGGGGCTTACTGTTTTTTGTTGTTGTTGTTGTTGCGTGTTTTTTCTTCTTCTGTGTGTGTGTGTTTGTTTTTGGAATGATAAGCTTTATCTCTGACTCTGTTTTGCCCGCTGGCCATTCTCGTCAATGCTTTCCCAAGTTTTCTGGCAGGAGTGTCTCATAAAAACGCCGGAATCGGTTTGAGTACCTTTCACTCCTTGGTTTGCTTGAGCTCTGTCAGCTGGCATACTTGCAGTATTGAGTCCTCTGCTTGACCCATCCAAGACTTGCCCCGTCCCAGTCTGCATCTCTTTGGGTCTTTCACGGCTTTGTGGAGTGGGCTGTGGGTTTTTTCGACGGCACTGAAGTATGCTTTGTCCAGTTCCATTTTATGTCTGGTTTGCATTGGTTGGAAGTCTAGCATGAACGTCGTGGTCTCAATGGGTGTGTTCTTAGTGGTTCCGAGTATGACTCGCATTGCCTCGTTCTGCATTCTGTCCAGCTTTAGCAGATTTGTCTGTACCATTGTTGTGAGGCCTAGTCCGTAGTCAATGACACCGAGCACCACACTTTGATAGTCGGAAGAGGTGGCGTTGTTCAATATCTTCTGCAGCCATAGCTTTCAGGACCGACAGACCTTTCTTGCACTTCAGGCACGTGTACGGGGCTCGATCCTGGGTCCCCCCAGGTGGTGGGAATTCTGGGTTCCAAATTTGGAAGTCCCAAATTTGTCTGTCTCCTGAACCACTCGGCCCCCGGACCACCGGTGTGGCGGCTTACTAGCGTCCAAAGACTAAATTGGTAATGACTAATTATCTGCACATAATTACTAATTATGTTTCCACATAATTGCAATTATGCACTTTTGACGCAAATAAGCCGTTGGAAGTAGCACGAAAGGTTCATACCTGGTAAAGTTGTGCTTTTGAGGCAAGTAAGCTGTTGGAACCGAGCGTCGAAAGACATAGTTACTAAGTACATAGAGATAATCAGTAATTATTGTTGAAATCTCCCTTTGGAAATAACTCCATCGGCTTACCTTCGCACCCAATTACTGCCTTTCTGGCCCTTTAATCATGAACAATACGTGGGTGGGTTAACATCGTTCTCTAGCCCCCATTGATTCAGGCAGTTTTGTAGTGGACTTTAGACAAAATTTATAGCTGAACACTCTGAGTCTGACTGGAATCAAAATGAGTAAGTAATTTGGTGTTTTACGCCTAGTCCGACTGTAATCAAAATGAGTAAGTAATTTGGTGTTTTACGCCTAGTCAACCAGTATCAAAATGAGAACGACGACTGATCTGACTTTTATGTTGGTTTGTTTGCGTGCGTGCGTGCGGGTGCGTGTGGGCGCGCGCGCGTTTCTATACTGTGTGTGTGTGTGTGTGTGTGTGTGTGTGTGTGTGTGTGTGTGTGTGTGTGTGTGTGTGTGTGTGTGTGTGTGTGTGTGTATGTGTGTTTAGATTAATCTTTAAAACAATAATGACCATTCATGGGTATTGTCACTTTCAATTTGGTACAGATTCTTATTGTTGATTTCTACAAATATTTGGCCACACTCCGAGCATCACTTTCCGGCACCTTCCTCCAAACTCTGCCAGATTTAGTTACACCACTGAAGGGGCACTCTGTATCTCCGCGCAGCTGTCCAGCGCCCTCCGAAAGGTTCCGGTACTAACACGACTAGAAGCAACCTATCGCCAAAGCACGCACGTATGAGACGCATCCACCCCGGGTAAAAGAAAGAGAGTTCCGTCTCGATTCAAACGATTGTGGTTTTATTTGTGCTGGTGTAAACTTTGTTGGCGGCTATAAATGACACGCCTTGTTTTATTTGAGTCGTTTGCAACAAACTTACTACTGTTTGAGCACCAACAAAAAACTGCTCGTTAGCTGACAGTTTTCTGGACCCCATGGCGTAACTAAATACGGCAGTGGTTGAAGGAAGGATGTCGTAAACCAGTGCTTGGAGTTTGATATTTGGCACATTTGTTTTTCCTCTTTCATTTGGACACTGGCACCTAAGCCTTTATTTCAGGTTCACCAGAGCATAGTACAATTCCATTTTGAGGAACAAACCCGAACAGTGCTTCTGTCGCTAAAACTCGCCCTTTCATACACACTCATATATCGGCAACGGACACGAGGTGCCTTTTGTTTCGATGGAGTGTAATATCGAAAATCGACAAAGTAGTTCAGCTGGATTCACGTTTCTTGCCTCCATCTGTAACACAGAATCCTCAGACTTCATCAAAAACCTGTGTGGCGTGGTTTATGTTGTCAAGAAGAAAAACCTGTGTGCTCTGGATAGGAACACGGCACAACTCGGCTTCGGAACAACCGTACTCAGGTTCGGAACACAGAAAAACTGGGGAGTTTTCCTATTCTTCTAACACGCAATACTTCATCATATCACTCATGAGATATTCGATAATCTAGTGACGATAACCAAAATTCACCAAATGATTGCATTTTCCAGTCGTTTTTGAAGAAAGTGCAATTTAGCCTGAAAAAGTTCGAACTCTAGAATGAAAGTCAGCGTTGACTGTGAGGTGTACCACAAACCAAATGTCAAAATATTTACATCACAGGACACGGGAAAGCATCCCCGTTCCAACCATGATGATCAGTTAGAGGGGTAATATCTATATTTGACACCAATCGGTGTACACGGTTACCTGGACTAATGTTTTGCTCCTGTCTCTCAGGCTGGGCCTCGCTGGAACGGGAAACTCCGGCCGAAAAGTTTGCCGATACACGATGTGGTACAGGCATCGCTGCACATGATGCGTGTCCACCCCGGATAAAAAAGAAAGAAAGAAAAATTCCGTCTCGATTCGGACGATTTTGGTTTTGTCCACAGAAACCACAAGCCTTATTAGGGACGGGAAGACGGGACGAACAAAAAAAAAAACATGGACCTATATCTAGGTCCATGCAAAAAATTGTCAGTTAGCTGACTTGTTTTTTTTATTTTTTATTTAACCTATGGCGTAATAAATTACGGCAGTGGTTGGAGGAAGGGTGTTGTAAACCAGTGCTTGGAGTTTGATTATTTATGAAAAGCTTGTTACACGGGTGAATGTGTGGGTGTTCGTGTCATTGTTTTATGTAGCCCCCATTAGCGTTTATGAGACCTTTAACTTGATATTTTTGCTGACGCTGCTTCGGAAATTGTTTTGTACTTTGAAAGTCTCATATATGTATATATCATTTCTATACAAGATGTTTTTGCTTATTAAATTTCTCATAACATTTGTAATTTTATTATTTGTGCACATACGAAGAAATGTTATATTTCAAAACATCTAACAGTAACTTTTGCACACAATGAAGAGAACATTCTAGCACCTAGCATGTTTCTTCTTTTTAGCAGATACTCTTATTCATACACACACATGCATTCACACATAATGAAAACACTGGAATAATTTTATCTAAAAGGAACAGACAAAAGTCATTAAAAGAGTGCCATTTACTTGCAAGCAAAATTTTTATTTAAACCGGTCTGACTCACAAAGCCAGTATGGGTGAATCCTTAAAGGACAAGTCCAAGGTTTGGGGTGATTTTTGACACGATTTCCGTTAATGTTTGCTGAGAACAATGATGGGTTATAAATGCACGAAAACAGGCATTTTCTGTCGTACCGAAAACGTCGCCATGACGCTGAAAATCATGTGCACATATGCGCACTACGTCACTCTGGGGAGTCGCTGCAAAATGGCTCGTAGCCACAGCCTACCGATTTGGAAAAAAATCCAGTTCGAATCTCCAAGGATGAAGCTCCGACGCCATTTTCAGTAGTTGGGCCTTTGGGAAATATCCTCCTTGTTATTTCATCTTTCTCGAGCCTTGTTAGGTGCGTGGCGTTTCAGTCTTTTTCGTTCTGTTTACTCTAGCTTTCACAACAGGCTAGGCCTGCCTTTTCTTGGGCGTTTTATTTTATTTTCCCAATTTATCCTTGTTTGTTTCATCATATGTAAAAATGAAAAAGTTTTGTTCGTTCTCGTTCCATAGACTTTCGTGGCCTCCCTGGGTTAGAGTTTGGGGTTGGACTAGTTACCGGTTCTTGCCATTCACTGTTTTTTTCTCTTGGCTTGCCTTTTTGTTTCTCATTTTGCATACTTAAAAACCTTGGACTTTTCCTTTAAGAATGAGTAGTTTCAACTTAACAGGGAACAAAAGCTCTAAAACAGTAAATGCAAGTTCACTTCTTTCAAACTCTGAAGAGGCAACAAAATGTGCAAAAACTACTTGTGAAGGCTGTTGTTAAGTTTTGTGTCATCAATGGTGGTTACCAAAGATATGACGCTCAATTACAGTGGCTATGGATTAGTAAATAACTGGATCTTAACGTCCTGTCAACCGCAGGTCACCTCCGGAATAGGGATAGAGACTGAAGAAGACTGGTCCTAGCACAGAGCCTTGAGGGACTCTGGGTGAAATCAGGGTACTTTGTGGTCGACATAAATTGTGTACAGTGTGATTGACACAAAGGAGGGGGCACCCACTGCCTTTTGCTTCTTGATTGATTTAGCCAATTTGGGCTGGTGACATGCTGGTAAAGAAGTGGCCGACAGGTGGGTGTAAACTGAAAACAATCATGGACTTTTCCTAGTCCATGAAAAAAGGTGAAGAAAACTCATCTACCCACATAAGAAATTCATTCAACCATATTACATGAAACATACCTTGAACAACAAATTAATTCCATGCCAATTATTTTAGTGCAGAACCATGAACATCCTTCTGGTGACTACTGTTTACATGATAGGTTCTTCCAACCAACCAGTGCCAATTTTCTCCCTCTGGCTATGACCTTGGTTTTACAAAATACAGTTGTGATCTTGTTTCTCTTCTTGGCAACATTCAAGTTTTTTTCAATACTTTTTTGGTTTGTTTTGGTCATAGACCTGCCCCCTGACATGGAGCCCATCAATTGGAATGGACAACATCAGCATAATTCAGGCATCCACCACCACCCTGGCAGCTTCAAGTGCCATCTGGGCTGCTTTGTATTCCTCTGTGTCTGCCAGGTCAGCGTCTGCTTCCTGTTATAAAGAAAAGATCATGAAAGATCACATGTTGGGCCTGTTTTTGCCTGAAAAGTTGCTCTGTTGCACATTCAATATTTTCCTGCTGTTATATCATTGCAATCAATATGGTTTTATGTGTTTTAAAGGACCTAGCCTTTCTAAAACGTCTTTTTTCACATGGGCAGAAGAGATCAAACTTGAACCTAGAATTATTTATGATTCAGTATGAAAATGTCCTGTCAAATTTACAGCAAATTTAGAAGAAACAAAGTCACAATGAATTCAATCACCTGACATTCATCATTCATGGTACATGCACAGACCACTGCAACTTAAACACACAAGCTCTTGCTGTCAAACCTGAACCTGTACAGCCAAGCTAACATAATACTTTACTCATCCTAAAAGGAAACTTCAAATGTTGCTCGTCATCAATGAATGAAAATACAATCATTAACAACACACAAATACTACCCTACTAACCAAACTCACATTAAATATGTATATTAAACCACCAGTTACATTTTCTTCGTACCTGACAGACTAACCAAAATCAACAAGACATAATACATGACAGATCAATAAGCAAACCAATCAGATACAACATACACACAGAGACAAGGCACACACATTCTCTCACCAGTCACTAGATGAAAATTTATAGTAATTCTCATTAAAAACTGACACAGCAGTGGGTAAAATCTTACTTTGTATCGACTGGTGTTTATTTGTTTACTCTCCTGTAACTGCATCCAATGTTAAAACCATGTCTTACTGGGTGGGTGGTCATATGTGCATCAGTGGGGGACTTTTCCTTTCATTATTCTTCCTATGAACTGGCTCACCTATCAACCTTCATCAACAATGCAACTTGTCTGCCCCCTAACAGGAAAAATAAACTTACCGATGCACTCTTTTTTGAACAGTTCTCTGATCTGCTTGAACACTGTAACACTACGAAAGGCAGTCTGTTGATTGTTGGTGATTTCAACATTTATGTTGATGTCCCTATCGATCCCCTCGCTGTCTGCCTGTCTGCACTGCTTGACAACCACGGTCTGCACCAGTCAGTGCCCTTCCCTACCCATCTCAAAGGTCACACCCTTGACCTGGTTCTGACCAAGCATGACGACACCATCCTTCAGTACACAGAGCCCAACTTCTTTCTGGATGTGTCCAACCACTCCTGCAAGATGTGTCAGCTTCGTCTCACCAGCATGAGAATGCCCTTGTACACTGAGGCAAGGAACATCAATACTTCTAGACGTGGCCTTCAAGCCAGACTTCTCAACTTTTCACAGCTCTCAGCTGACTCCATAACCTTCTGCTGCACCTCTTTGACCAACACGCCCCAGCCACCTGGCATACGGTCTCCACCTGGCCTCCCTCACTGTGGTTTGCTTCCATGGGACCATGCCTTTATGATGCCAAGTGAGAACGGCAGAGAGAAGAAAGGCGGTGGCTCACATCAGGACTGGAGATTCATAAACAGATTTTCTATGCTGCTAACAAACTCGTTAACGATATTGTACATCAGCCTAAAATTTCGTTCCATAATGCTAAAATTCTGACCAGTACTTCTTCCAAACAACTGTCTACTTGGTAAAGCAAAATCCACACCTCTGTCTTTGACTATCCCTTTCTCAAACTTCCTCAACAATTTTGTGATTTCTTTCACAGCAAAATTGCCACCATTTGCCAGTCTTCAGATTCTGTTACTGTTCCACCACCCTCTGTACCTGACACTCCTTTTTCTGGCTGAGTCTGCAGTGTCTGAAGAAGACGTCAAAAAGACACCGAAACATATTACTGTAAAAACGTGTGATCTGGACCCTCTCCCCACCTCTCTTCTTGCTGGTTGTCTCAAAGATCTCCCCCATTTTTACATCCACCATCAACAACTCCCTCAACCATGGCTCTTTTCCAAACTGCCATCATGAAACTACTCTTGAAAGTCAACTCTTGATCCTGAAATTTGAAAGAACTATAGACCTGTCTCCAATCTCTCCTTTCTTTCTAAAGTAGTGGACAGAATCGTTCTCCTTCCATGCTCTGATCATCTTCAGGCAAACAGTCTGCTCTTCCCTAATCAATCACCTTATCGGGCTGGTCATAGCACTGAAACAGCACTCCTCAAAATTGATAATGACTACCTCTCTGCTCAAGATGATAATAAACTTTTGCTCCTGTCTGTTCTCAATCTGTCTGCCGCTTTTCACACCACTGATCATTCCATTCTTTTGTCACATCTCAACACTTACTTTGGTCTTTCCTGGTTCCACTCCTATCTATCTGACCACACCCAAACAGTCTCCCTCAGTGGTTCTTAATCCCTTCCAACTGTTCTCAAATTTAGTGTCCCTTAGGGATCAGTTCTTGGACCAATTATCTTTCCTGGTTCCACCCCTATCTCTCCGACCACACCCAAACGGTTTCCCTCAGTGGTTCTTAATCCCTTCCAGCTGTTCTCAAATTTAGTGTCCCTCAGGGATCAGTTCTTGGACCAGTTATCTTCATTCTGTACATTCATCCTCTCTCTGCTATTGTCAGTCACCATTCTCTCTTTCATCACAGCTTCTCTGACGACTATCAGCTTTATGCCTCAGCCCATCTCAGTGAGCTTCGTGAGATAATTTCTTCCTCCCAGTCTTGCATTTCAAATGTCCAGGCTTTGAAGCATCACAACAAACTGCAGTTAAATGCAGACAAGATAGAAATGATTCTCATCAATAACACTCCAAGGTATATTAAGAAAACCCAAATTTTACCTTCTCCCATCTAACTGAGTGGTTGTGACATACCTTTGTCTACCTCTGCCCAGACTTAGGTGTCATTCTTGATCAAACTCTCTTTTCAACAATACATATTCTGTACATGACAGGCTTGCTGTCTCGAACTCTGTCGAATCAATTCTATTCGCAAGAATCTCACCCATGATGCTCTCAAAACTCTCATCTGCGCTTCTGATCTGTCTCATATTGGTTACTGTAATTCACTTCTCTCTGGGTGCCAAAAAATCCAATCTGTATCTCTGGGTGCCAAAAATTCCAATCTGTAAACTTTAAAAAGTTCAAAAAAATGCTGCCCATCTCATCTGTAGCTAATGGTCTCAGCACATATATGTGATCCTTTGTGCTTTACACTGGCTTCCCATCAAATCCTGTATTCAGTATACATTTCTTCTTACCTTCAAATCACTGAACAATCAAGCCCCTTGCTATCTCTTTGATCTCATCCAGCTGAATGTTCCATCTTGCAAACTCTGGTTGCCTGCCAATATTCAATTTTTTCGTCTTCCATCCACTCACCTCAAGTCTTCTGGTCGATGCACCATTACTCTGGAACAATCTACCCTACTCTCTCCGACACACTTCTTCCATAACATCATTAAAATTTGCCCTCAAGACCCATCTTTTCTCCTCTGGACGCCTTGTCTGTGTGAGTGTGAGTGTGTGTGTGTGCAGTTAAGAAATTAGTTGGGCTCACTGTGCTCTAGGTTGTGTAATATTTTGTTGACCTTATTGTTTTGGTGTTGTGTGCTTCAGGCTCACATTAGCTGTAAGTGCCTTAAAAATCACAGCCTCCGCTAGACTGCTGAGACTATCGGTACATGGTATGGCAATCTAAAATTAAAAAATAAAATTCTGGTACAGCTGGTAGTCAACATTGCCCAGGTTTCTGCTGCTCCCACCCACTGCCTACCCGCTTCCCAGAACAGAAGTCACACTTCTTCCTCTTTTTAAAATAAAAAATTCTATTCACCACTCCTGTCTCCACCCTGGCACAACATGATCCGCAAAACGAAGGTCACGCTGTGATGCCAGACTTCCCAGTGTCAACATCATCTTCATGCCTGTTCTGTGAAAAATCTGTCATCCTAGTGCTACTGTACTGTTTTATCTTCTGTTGCTTAATAGCTGGTGGTTTTCTCAGCCATTTCATAGGTTTCTTCATTTGAAGGGGACAGTGACACAGACAATTTGGCTGGCACTGGGTGAGAAAAAAACCCTGACTGTACCCTTCTTGCACCATAGATACAGTTAGATCTAGAATAAAAGTGGAGTGGGAAAAATTGTACAGCAAAGCTGATCTATCCAAACAGAAATGGAACTGTCTGGTATCTTGAAGTCAGCACTCATGGCTTTGGGACCTATCCATTAGAGGAGGGGGTGGAGGGTGCTGGCATTGAAAGTTTTCACACTTAATTAACAGTTTTGCTTGCTGATCAACACTCAAAGTGATCTTGTTTAGCCAGAGCTTCCACTTGATTCTGGACCAAGGGTACAGAGTATTTCCAGCAAGTCATGCAAAGCGCTCAGTTTCTGCCGGTACATGATACCAGCATTTTTATATATTTTAATTTACAGTACAAGGGGAGCAGATGCTGGTCTAGCAGAGGCTCTGAAAAATACTCTTTTACATTACAAGACAAGCATGGTAAAAAGAAATGTGGCACAGCCGTCACTCACCACTAAACTCTTTAACTCATCATAAGCATTCCTTAACCGCTTCACTGTGTCTGGTACCATCTGCCTGGACTCCTGTAGTACCTCTTGCTGCAGAAGAAATGCTGTTTTGTCAAATATACATCACTGCTATCTCCTTCCACAAGTTATCTTCATGTAAATTCAGTGAAATATGTAATTCAATTCACTAACCATTTTTTTTTTTTTTTTTAATGCATGACAAAAACATTTCCTGAAGTTTATAGTCAATTTGTGCCAACAAATGATGTATACTCATACTTAGTAGAAAAAGTGGTCTTTCCTAACCTTTTGTGTGTTTGACCTGAAAGCTGACAGTCCCACCATATGTCAGTGCATTCCCAATGTCACACTGAAAATGACAGTTTGATTGTTCCGAGGTGACACAATGAAAGTGTTTGGACTCGGTTATCCTGATGCTACTGACAACTGAGTCAACAAATAGTTGTTTAATAAAAATATGAACCTACATTTTGACCCTGAACTTGAAGAGAGCAATCAACACTGTTCACAAACTACTCCAGCCTATAATGATTATCATCCCAAGAAGTTCAATTGTAAAAAGTTCAATACAGTAGTACAAAAGATACAGATCGAAATCATGTTTTGTAGAGTTGACCCCTTGCTGTGACCTTGACCTTGAAGGTAGTAAGCCCCCTTTGTTTTGGGGGAGAGGTATTCATTTTTTAAATAAACTTCCCAAGAAAATACAACTTGCAGTTGTGTGGCCTTGAAATAAAGTCATGATCATCAAAACTGACATGAACGGACAATAGTTAGTAAATTTGATTTTAATGCCCTGTCAACCACACACGTTCACCTCAGGACAATCAAACTGTCATACGCAAATGCACATGTCAAAACTCTTCTCATACATAAACCTTTTCTCCAATCAATACACAAAACCAGTCCCTACGCAAATACACAAACATCAAACACAAATTTTTGAGGAGTTAGTCCCTTTAATCTTACCCCTATTAAAAGAGCACATAAGGCTAGGACATACTGGTATAGTCAACCATTTCACTAAGTTATCAATAGCAGTTTAAGAAAAATATGAAAAAAGGAATGGACAGAAACAATAATTTAAAAAAGTTAAGTCCTTCTGACAACAGAGGAATTTATGTCAGAAGTGAGAATTTGTTCTGCGCTCGTGCGGCAGCTGAGTGGGCGGCCAACAGTAGCTGGAAATGATAAACTTAACTCATTGATATTGAATTCATAAAGTCAAAGACCCCTCTATATTTGATAATGACTGACCAGTCTGCACCTAGCACAGCTAGTATGCCCATGCTCCCATCATCACTGCTTTCAAGATTCGGGAACGGGAACAGCACAAAATTGCTTCCATTATTTTGATTCATATGAGTGCCTTTAGCCATTTACAATTGAAACTGATTCTTCTGACTAGTATCTGAAGGTGTTTTGAATCTGAGGAATATGTATGCTTGCGGAACACTTGCTGACATACAAGTCAAATAAATGCATAATAATGGCAAATACCAGTGCCATGTGGCAGCAAGCTGCACATACCATCAACCAACTAGCATCTCCAAGCTGCTCAACAAGAGCTATATGAAAAAAACTAACTCTTAACAATAAATGTTAGAGAGTTTTCGGGGAGGGGGGGGGGGGGGGAGGCAGAATGGACCATTAGCAGAAAAATGACAAGACAGAAGGAACAGGTGGTCTTGGCAGAAAAACAAAAGGAGACACAAAAGGGGACTCAAATGACAGCCCAGAGATTCCAAACAGGGGACATCAGACATCCCCAGCCTCCTGTTGGGGTTGAACAGACAAAGCTGATAAGATGTTATTATCACATTTTAAAGATTGGAAGAGCTCATCAACACAGTGTCTAAGGAAAATAAGAAGCAAATGTTTACTTTCTTGCTGAGAGCCAAAAAAAACTGTGTCAATTATCTCCCGGTGCCTAAGTATAATAAAAGCATGTCTATGTCTGTGATCTGCTTGTCACATAGTCACCTAGTCCATTATATAACAATTATACAAAAATGGACTGGTTCTTGAAATTTAACTGTCACAGCTAGTCTGTGTTCATGGTATTCCACCACAGGTTTCAAATGGACCAGATAAAAACTGACCAAAACAGACAATACTAAACTTCTGCAAAGTTTTCTTCAATGCCACTATAACTAAATTATAATCTTTAAATGTGGCCAGCGGCACTAAAACTAAAACTAATAAAAGCATCTGAATATGAAGTAAAGCTGACAAGGTACTAGCATCATGCAGAGTTGAACTTTTTATAATATTTATTTTATACTATAGTGTCCAACAAACAGCAATATTATTGATTTTGCCATGACCAGCCGGCAAGCCAGTCAGCTGGCACCCAACATTGATCACTACATATATGCACATTTTAAACAAGTCAAAAACTGAGAAAAGAGAGAGAATTTACACTGGATGATCTCAGGTTGGCGATAACTTGGCAGTGATAATTTGATAAGGCATAACACAACTCAACACCAAGCAGAAACATCAGTTCCTTGCTTTGAAGTTTACCTGTTTCCTCAAGACATATTCATCAGCTCCTTCATTCTTTAACTTTTCATTCTTTGCTTCAATTTGTATAGCCTCCTTCTCATACATGTCTCTCTCCTTGGTAATTCTGCAAATAACAACAACAAAGGTACTAGTTAGTATAGTTTTCACCGGTTGACTGGACGTAAAACACAAACTTACTTACTTACTAGTATAGTTTTCCACTCTCTCAGAACATCACTGCATGTACCTGGATGACTTATAAAATGGCCAAATGAAGTCACTCTACACCATTCTCCTACTGTCAGTGTCACTCACAGTCATGCATCATGATTTTTTTCTGTGCACACCAAAACCTTCGGCAAGCATTCCTTTTCTGCACTGCCATTAGTCACTCTCTGGAACTCTATACAACAGTTGAATGAGCTGCCCCTTCATTAAAATCTGCCCTAAAATCTCACCTTTTGTTTCTCTAAATGATCGTGTGTGTGTGTGTTTGTGAGTGTGTAATAAGAGAGAGAAACAACAACAGAGAATTATAAAGAAGCAGAGGCAGCTTTTTGGTTTATTTTCCAACTTCTAAATTATTTACTTAGTTACAAATCTGACTTTACTTTGGTCTACATACACACACACACACACACACACACACACACACACACACACACACACACACAACGCTTTGGGAAAGAGAGAGGGGCAAGTGTATAAAGAAATGCTAAGCCGTTATGAGAAACAAGGAAAGCGGAGGAGAAAGGTTTAACAACAGAGGTGGAAATTTATGGGGTGTCATGAAAGATATGCTTTAAATTTAATGAGGAAGAATGTGTTGTGATTTTCATATCTGATAAAGCCAATAGCTTGCGTTAAAGGGTATAATCAGTATTACAGATGGATGTCGGAAGCCAAAGCATTAAAACACTGACTGGGTAAAACCCAAGCAATCCAGCAATCAGCCAAAGTGCATAACTTCATTTTCCTGACAAAACTCATGTGCACTTCCTAAGTCCAAACCTGTTAAAAAGAAAATCCTTTCTCCCCACCCCCCTTCTCCCACACCCGTAAACTAATATGTGACCCGCTCCCACCAATTCAGTGCTAAGTTGCAGCAGCCGATCGACCCGACACAGAAATAGCCACTAGGGGTCGATTCGGGTGATTTTCACTTTTTTGCAGAATTACATTCTTTAGACCTTAAATTATCATGTAGTTATGGTATTTTGGTTTAGAGATAGCATTAAACAGTCTGTGTGTCTTCCACTGATTATTCTGCACCGAGCTAGACTAAGTATTAACCTTGGCTTCACACCTCGGACAGAGACACGTAGTTTGTACTACTGACTGAGTGTCAGGATGGTCAGCTAGCGTTGTACATAGAGCATATGCAACAATGAGTCAAGGCATTAAGAGGCTGTTTTGTCTGGATGCCCAGAGGGTAACTGACTCAGCAGCATTTCCCATTCAATCCTTTGAGATTGAAGCCCTGCTACGGCTGATCATACCTCAGACATCGGGCAGCTTAAAATTTTGACTTATTTTTTTCTCTCTCTCTCTCTCTATTATTAACTTTTTTTCCCAAGTACATCCTCTGCAGTAAGGCCTGCTTTCACACATATTCTAATACAGTGTAATCATTCTTTCGTCGTGGGTGTGTGTGTGTGTGTGTGTGTGTGCGTATACAGAAAAGCTGTTAGTTATCACCCTTCCAGCAAAGAAATTCTGTAAACAATATTTTTTGTTCACACAGTCCACTTTTATTTACCGTTAATCATTTACATTATAAAAAATGTAGATGTTTCAATTCAGTGTTTGACTCATTTTCTAAACACCATTTCTTTACATTATGAAAACAAATTTGATTGCTTTTCCATATATATATATATACATGTGAGCAAGTGCTCTTTGTATGTTTTTACAATAATCCCGCCCCGGTTATCAGATCCATGCAATTTCATTACTGTACTGTTAGTAACCCGGAACCGGAGCAGACGATGCTTTTGTTTTGAAGCGCGGCATGTAGTGTAACGCCACATGGCTTTCACACAGCCAACCGGCAATAGCTGCCGGTGCGCCATTTTCATATCTGTTTTCTCCCTTAATATTTTGACCGCTTGTTTGTTTACCTACTCTTTGTTTACCTAGTCCTTTTTGTGCACTAAGCCATGTGTAATATAATTTGGCATCTTATGTTTATTTAGATCTTATTTAGACGCAGGATCGAGCTTAATCAGTAGCCGATGCCTCTCTGGGTCCATTCTTTTTATAGCCGTTGTCTGCATGGCGCGTTCTCTGTTTAGTACCAGTGAATAGTAGTGAATCGTTGTTTTGACTCGATTAAAGTAATTCTGTGTCGATCAATACTTTGTCGTATAGTATTTTGCTTAGCTGACTTCATGTTTAGTGTTTATTTTGGGTTGAAATTAACTTATTGAGTATTGTGTACTGTAGAAGCTAAGTTATATTCATAGACTACTTGATATCACTATGAGCGCTGCTGTGACTAAGATAACGCGCCCCAGGTGAAAGTTCCCACCGATTGTTTTAGTGCTAGTCTTTGAGTGTGTCTTGCTTCTCTTACAGAGCGTTGTATTGTAATTGGTATGTACCATTTTACCCGTGGGAGCGTGCACTTTATTCTGATGTAAGTTAATATTTTGTACATTGTGTTAGTTGTGATTTAGTTGTACGAATCTGTTTCTAGACAGGCGCAAGCCACGCTTCCCACTCTTGTTGTAAATTAAATAAGTCATGTGTGTACATTTTGTTTATATGGTTTAAAAGATTGTAACTGTAGCTTTTATTTGAAGTTTTTCATGTTTTAATTTAGTTATTGTTGAGGAAACTGTATTTGTGCGGGCCAAGGAAACACAATTGTCAGCCATTTTGTGGTCCAGAGGGCCGATTTCATTGTAGCGATAGCGTGTGTTCCTTGCGGCCTGCTGCCATTCTCTTATCTATGCGTGCGCGTGAGGATTTTGGGTGTGCTGAAAATTCTCTGCTGCTGAGCAAATAAAACCTGATTGCTGCTGTACGCCTGCTGTGGTCTCCATTTTTACTGACTCCGCTGCCTGTGTCCTGTCCTTCTACCACTCGACACCATTACATACAGTACAAAACATTTTCATTTACATGAAGCGGTGCACCCGACATACAAAACAACTGCAATCTTTCTAACAAAACTGAATCCAACACATAATAGTCTAGTTTTTCTTTTTCTTTTCCTTCCACCAACTTAATTCAAATACAATATCAATACAACTGCAACATTTACAGTACGGTACGAGAGAGAAACCCCCAAGTTCATGCAGAGTCTGTAACTAGCCTAATCCATCCCTAAAGCCGAGCCGTAGCTGCCCTGAGCTTATTTCATTCCTTCTTTTATACTCTCTCGCTGTTTTTCTGTGATTATTTCCCCGTCACGATTTAGGGTAACTTCCTCCAGTACGAGGATGATCATCAAAAATCGTATAGCCCTGTAGGGACGCTGATAGTAATAGTCAGTGAGTGCACCAGCCATACCTGTCATTCACAACATCACGTTTTGTGGTACCTCTTCCATCAACCTCCGACAACCGTCTTTTTAGAATTTACATATGAATTCGATATATAAGAAAAAGCATGTTTCTCAAGATCAAGGGGGGAAGTTCAATCGTCCCGGCCCATTAGCTCCCTTGGGGGAGCACTTGTAGATTCGGTGCACATAGCGAGTACGGTCATCAACCGAACAGCCCCGCAAGGCTCTCATCGCTACTGTCAGAGGGGGCACAACACCATTGTGTCCCGCAAGGCTCTCATCGCTACTGTCGGAGGGGGCACTACACCATTGTGTTACAGCAGTTCTTATGTAGTGCACACTTGAATTTGGTAACAGCACTCACAAGTTTTTCCACATAAATAAATTTATGTTCAATTTTTTTCCAGCTGGGGGCAGTCCTTGAACACCTATCTCTTCTCTAGAAACACACAATATAAAATATGTATACACTAAAAAAATATCTTTTATATTGACCAAATAAATTCTTGAACATTAATTTTACACCTTGATTAACGGACAATTCTTGAAAATGGCATATGCATGAGACACTGAGAGCATGTGTTCACAAGCACACAGTGAGGTGTGTGTGTGTGCACGTGTGTGCACGTGTGTATTAAGAGTAAACTTTATCAAATATCTCCTGACATGTATATATATAAAATAGTAGTGCATAAGTGAACTGTTTGTGCATACAGTGTTGTCTATGAGTATGATGCTCATCAGACTTTTCCGCTTTTATTTTAACCTCCTGAAATTATGTCCACAATGAAAAAGAAATTCAATTTAAAGGAAAAGTCCAAGGTTTTTAAGTATGCAAAATGACCATCGAAATGATTGACAAATGAGTCTTAGATTTAATGAAATAAAAAATGAAAAAAAATGTTTATGTTGGTTTATAATTGATATTATTTTCTGTAGGCTAGGCGAGACTGCTGTCTTGGGTTCTCCATCAGTCATGTGACTTTCTCGGAAGTGGCGTCAGTTTGGGGAGTCAGTGTGGTTGCCATCTTAGATTGTTCATTGAATGTGTATGCATGTGGTCAACAAAAAGCTCTAACCATGCCGGCCTACTGTGTTGTAGCAAACTGTAACAACTCACAAGCAACCCAAAGCATAACTATGCACAAGTTCCTGTGGAATTGACCCGCTGTGAGGCGAAAATGGGTCAAATTTGTACAATTCAAACGAGCTGACTTTGATGCTGCGCCCCAGTCACGCCCATTTGTGTAGCGAGCACTTTGCTGAGTGCGATTTTGTTAACTTTATGGCGGAATACCAAATGGGGTTTGCTTCAAAGCGGAATTTGTAGGGCTGTCCACAGGGTAACCGACATGGACAAAATTCCAGTTCAAATCTCCAAGGATGAAGCTGACAAGCAGCAAGCACACAGCATGATACCAAAAACTGAGAGATACACTGACACCCTGAAACAAGCGCTAACAAGACAAAGACAAAAAGTCTAACACGAATGCCTACAGCAGAAAAGGCCGTGAAAGAAAGAGACTGTACACAAATGCCTGTGGCAAAGAAAGAAAGACCAAACCACAAATGCTGGTGGCAAACGAAAAATGGCTGCCCTAATCAGACGAGCAAACAGCTGACACCAAATGAAAGAAACAAAACAGCTGAAACCACCTCAAAACCCCAAACGGTTGCCTACCTGCAAGCATAAGGTGGAAAAAACACACACACAAAAACACCACCAAATCACAGCAGTCTAATAGACTACTGTCTGCAACAAAGGAGTGGACGACTACAGTCATAAGAGCACAGAGCAAAAATAACTGTGCCAACGACAAACAGAGGAAAGCCAAACTAACCATAACTAACTCTAACTAACCCCTCACTAACCCGGCTTCTATCAAGAAAAACAAAGGCTGCAGACTGATAAAGCAAAACGCTAATCAGGACTACCGGTGACAAAGCATCGGGATGTAAACAAATGCAAACGACAAGATAAATGCAAAATGGCTGCCCTAATCAGGCAAGCTAACAAGCGGGTACGAAATGGCCAATAAGCCAAAGATAAAAAAGAAAGAACGCATGGTGAAAAAGAAGGGGAAAAGAGAAAACAACACACTTTCTGAAAAGAAAGAGGAGGCAAGTAATGTCAGCAAGCAAAGGGACAAAGGCTGGATACACATAATCAGTGTACACGATACAACCCACTTAGCAGTGACAACAACACGGCAGGGCAACAGACGCTCACAAGCTACCCCACAGCAGTCTTGTTAAACATCAAGACGACCCCCCTCACTCGTATATCGTAACTGAACGATGTAACTCGAGAAACAAAAGGGCAAGCCATGAGAAAAAACAGTGAATGGCAAGAACCAGTAATTAGCCCAGCCCCAAACCCAGGGAGGCCACGAAATCGCTAGTCTATTAAACTAGAATGAACAAACAAAAATATTCATTTTTACATATGATGAAACAAACAAAGATAAATTGGGAAAACAAAATAAAACACCCAATAAAAGGCAGCCTCCCTGAAGAGGTCCAGCCTGTTGTGAAAGCTAGAGTAAACAGAACGAAAAGACTGAAACGCCACGCACCTAACAAGGCTCGAGAAAGATGAAATAACAAGGAGGAAATAAACAAAGGCCCAACTACTGACAATGACGTCGGAGCTTCATCCTTGGAGATTCAAACTGGAATTTTTTCAAGGTCAGTTACCCTGTGGTTACTAGCCACTTTGCAGTGACTCGCCAGGGTGATGTAGTGTGCATATGTGCACATGATTTTCAGCGTCATGGCAACGCTTTCGGTACAACAGAAAATGCCTGTTTTCGTGCATTTATAACCCTCAGATCACAATTTCACCTACATCATTGTTCTCAGCGAACTTTAACGGAAATCAGTGCTGCTCTTCGTTCCTGAGAAATTTGACTTTCAGTGTGATTTGTGACAAGATGTTGAACATTAACACATTACAACAAGCCCACATCACTGTGCTGCTAATCATGCAGTTAACTGCGAAACCCAACTGATCTTACAAGATGTGATCCACATGAGTATTACCAAGTGAACTGTTGTTGTTCTGTGTCACACAGAACAGCATGCTATGCATAGTTTGTTGCAATAGATAATGTTCAACATACAGCCAATCTTGAACATTTTTAAACGAATAAAAAGCAACACATTTTGAAACATAAACAGTTATTCTTTAACAGAACAATATGTGACAAGGAAGATTTGATGATTTTTTTTCTCAAATCTAAGCTTTCTTGACATATACAGCAAATGATGTAAGAAATCTGTCGTACATTACTATTTCAACAAGATGTACAATGCTGTTTGTTTCTTGATGAAAATGATAAATCAGTAACTTTTTATTACTGTAAAGACATAACTATTTCCATGTGAACAGTTTTTGCTGCATTAATTTTGTTGTAGTGGATAACATAACGTTAATGAGACAACATTGTACTTTGTTTTTCATAACAAAATAAGTAATACTTATTATTTAACAAACAAGTAAGTGTTTTGTAAGAGAAAATGGAGCCAGTAAGAGTGAGCGCAACTTTTGCTGCTTTTGGGTGTCACAGAAAAACACACACGCAACCTGTCATCCATGCGTTTCTTGGTCATGTTGACTCGGGTGCCTAGGACAAAAACAGTTAAACAGTTAACTTAAAAATGAAAGAATTAATAATTAATAATAATAAAATATAAAAATCGTAATAAATATTACTAAAAAAATCACAGCCAAAGAATAATGCTATTAAGTGGGGCACATTACATTTTTAGAACTCTGGAAGGCAGACAGGTATGGTCACTATAATTATGTCGAACGTTATTATTTCCACAGCTCGTGTTGTAATGTTCAACACCTAACTTGATGACTTTAACCTGTGTAAATTCAAATTGTCTACCATATATGATGATTTGTTTGAAGACGTAGTTTGTAAACAAAACGAACTGCGTTAAGTGCAAGCAAAGTATGTAAAGAGTACGATCACAATATACTGTTTATAACCAATCTGAAATCATGTGAAATCATCCATCAGTGAAGGGAGAAGGCAGTGCTGCTCTTCGTTCCTGAGAAATTTGACTTTCAGTGTGATTTGTGACAAATGTTGAACATTACACATTACAACAAGCCCACATCACTGTGCTGCTAATCATGCAGTTAACTGTGAAAACCCAACTGATCTTACAAGATGTGATCCACATGAGTATTACCAAGTAAACTGTTGTTGTTCTGTGTCACACAGAACAGCATGCTACGCATAGTTTGTTGCAATACATAACGTTCAACATACAGCCTTTTTTCTCCTCAAGTTTAAGCTTTCTTGACATAAACAGCAAATGATGTAAGAAATATGTCGTACATTACTATTTCAACAAGATGTACAATGCTGTTTGTTTCTTGATGAAAATGATAGATCAGTAACTTTTTATTACTGTAGAGTATAAAGACATAACTATTTCCATGTGAACAGTTTTTGCTGCATTAATTTTGTTGTAGTGGATAGCATAATGTTAAATAGACAACATGGTACTTTGTTTTTCATAACAAAATAAATAATACTTATTATTTAACAAACAAGTAAGTTTTTTGTAAGAGAAAATGGAGCAAGTAAGAGTGAGTGCCACTTTTGCTGCTTTTGGGTGTCACAGGAAAACTCACACGCAACCTGTCATCCATGCGTTTCTTGGTCATGTTGACTCAGGTGCCTAGGACAAAAATAGCTGAACAGTTAACTTCAAAGTGAAAGAATTAATAATAATAAATAGAAAAAATCGTAATAAATATGACTAAAAAAATCACAGCCAAAGAATAATGCTATTAAGATTGGCACCTTACATTTTTAGAACTCTGGAAGGCAGACAGGCATGGTCACTATAATTATGTCGAACGTTATTATTTCCACAGCTCATGTTGTAATCGTAATGTTCAACATCTAACTTGACGACTTTAACCTGTGTAAATTCAAATTGTCTACCATATATGATGATTTGTTTGAAGACGTAGTTTGTAAACAAAACGAACTGCATTAAGTGCAAGCAAAAAATGTAAAGAGTACGATCAGAATATACTGTTTATAACCAATCTGCTGTCGCACATTACGATTTCAACATGCACTCATGTTGTAAGAAACTCGGTGAAAACAAATTTTCGAAAGCATCTGAACAAACTTTAGATCGACAGCAACAAAAACTCACTCTGTATGCTAACATTCCGATACTTTTAAAAGATTTGGCATATACCAATATAAATATCATCGTATAACCGAAGATTTGACTAAATCTCCAATGAACATTTAAATAAAGTTGAACGTTACGATCTTCAAAAATATTACCACACACCTTTCGCATATCAGAACGTCTCTTCCATGCGGCCATGTGCTAAAAGCAAAAGACCCGGATGTATAACATGGCTGACCGGAAGTAGTGCAAAAGCGCATTTTTTTTTTTTTCCTTTTGCTTGTTTAATTTAATACGTTGTTGAACGTTATTTACTGCAACAGTTTTATGAAGAATGGCAAAATATATTTTAAAAACTACCCAGACATTTGGCAGTAAAATAAAACATTGGCGCCTGTGCAGTGACGTACCACAGTGACTGGAGTAAAGTTTCAATGAAAGTCGTTCTTCACTAGATAGTCTGCGGATGCTGGTCATGAAACATTTCAACACACATAACGTTCGACCGAGGGATATTTCGGAGCCTCTAACTCCAAAAACAAAACTTAGTGATAATCAATTTTATATGCACTGTGTAAAGCGATATCTCCTCTGTGCAAATCGGTGACTGAGGTAATGTTTTTATTCATCATGTACGTGAATGAAAGCATCGAAAGCACTCACCATGAGCGTGTCCGTTTTCAGGGGTCGAATTTCGTGGCGCTTTTCACTTTGAAAAAATTATATTTCTCCAGTTGCTCCAGATTTGGAGCTCATATTGTTTCCACTGTAATACTGACCAATTATGAATGCACACACAAAGCAACAACAAGACAAAGTGTTTGAAACAGATTTTATTGACAGTCAAACATCGGACCCCCCATTTGCGCACCTTTTGGCACTAAGTCATATATATATACTGAAAACTATCAGTCCAACTATAGACTTTGATTTTGTTAACAGAAAGAAGGTGTCAAGACATCTTTGTAGGAACCAACAGAGTAAATTATTAGTATGCAAATGTTTTGTGAAAATAACTACTTTATACTAAACTGCAGGTGGATTAGAGAAATGTTCTTAATATTGTTAGTTGCAGAATCAAATACCTGCATAGACTTATAATTTATTCACTATCAGACTCAAAACACAAAAACATAACAAAATTTCAAGCTTTTTGGTATTGTGGTGGAATAAATTTCTCTTTTACATTAAATCCACCTATTTCAGGCAGTCTGCAATAAACTTTTTTGAAGATCCTGTCATCTGTTTTAGTATTCTTACACCCCCAAAAAAATTCACACCAACAAGCAACCTATGCTGTCCAGTTACTACTTTTGATAAAATCTGGTTTTTAAGGCCTCTGATTTAGAAAATAACAGCTTGGATTTGGAATCCCAGGCATAAATGATTTTGTACGTGTATTTGTATGTGACATGTACACAAAAAACTGAGACGTTCCCGGATCCTATCAATGATGTCATACTAAAACGCGGGAAAGAGCTCCTGAAAACAGTGTTAGTTCTGTTACTGTTAGTAACACTAACACTGCCTGGGAAAGTCCTCTTTTATTGTTTTAAAGTTGTTATAATTTTAAAACCAACGGCACATTCAATCACAAAACTTTTAATGCGGATCATGTTCGCTTAAAGGACAAGTCCAAGGTTAGGGGTGATTTTTGACATGATTTCCGTTAAAGCTCACTGAGAACGATGATGTAGGTGAAACTGCGATCTGAGGGTTATAAATGCACGAAAAAAAGGCATTTTCTGTCATACCGAAGCGTCGCCATGACGCCCAAATCACGTAACCATATGCCTACTACGTCACATTGGGGAGTCACTGCAAAATGGCCAACTCGAGCTCCGAAGACAAAACTGATACTGTGCCCGAGAGACCCACAAAGATACAGCCGTATCAGTTTGAGCCTGTCAGGCAGGATTTTGAAAGAGTGCCGGAACATCGTGTCAGCTTCGAAGCAAACCCCATGCGGTATTCCATGGGGTTTGCGAAATCGCACTCACTGAAGTGCTCGCTATACAAATGGGCGTGATGCGGCGCAGCAAGAAAGTCAGCTCGTTTGAATTGTATAAATTTAATCCACTTTCACCTCACTTTTTTTTATTTCATTAAATCCGAAACTTGTGACTCATTTGTCAATCATTTCGATGGTCATTTTGCATACTTAAAAACCTTGGACTTTTACTTTAACTTCCCCTAAGCACACGAGAAGTTTAGACTCTGAAGGAGAGTTCCTTTATGCGTTTCTGACTAAGCTTATTTGACTGTACATGCATGTTATGTATCACTATCAGTTCAGTCTTAAAACTGTTTGCGACTCCTCTGGGGAGGGGAGGATATTTGGCGGTTCTGCTCGTCTCACACTGATATCTCAGTGCACCGACGCTTCTAAAACAAAGCTTATATAACTGCAAAATGTCGAAACCGACAACAGATTTGGGGGCTTACTTTGCTAAGAACCCGTTCCAAAACTCCCAGAAACCACAGAAAATCGCACTTTCATCAACAGCAACAAAAACTCCACTTGCCTCTTAACAACTCCAGTTTGGATTTTCAGTTTCTTGATGCGTGGGTCAGCCTGTGCCATTATGAACACGTTATGCCCAGTTTTTGATATCGTGTCTGTCTAAAGTCAAACGTTGAAAAACCTTTACGCTCGCCAACAACGTGTGTAAACTAAAGCGGCGGAAGCGAAGACTGAGCATGCGTGACTTGCGTACGCAGCTGTCCCTATGACCTTTGAACTCTAACCCTCCCAGTGGCCAGTCCCTGAGCAAACGCCAAGCACTGTTTATGACATCTTTCCTCCAACCACTGCCATAACTGATTACGCCATAGGTCCCGAAAATGTGTCAGCTAACGAACAGTTTTTGGATGATGCTCAAACGGCAGTAAGTTTGTGACAACTCAGTCAAATTCTATCAGACGCCGGTTTTCTTTTATAACTCAGTGACTGACCACGTTGCCGGAAAACCCAAATCATCAGTTAAATCGAAACAGGAATCTTTTGATGATGATGATGATGAAGTGATGCTTTATGTCCTCAGATGTCAGTTGACATATTAGGGACAAGTTGTGACCAATGCCGAAGCACGGTGCAATAAATCTTTACGTCCACAGAAACCACGAGAAGGCTCGTTAGGACGGACCAGTCCAGGACGTCCATCGCCGACTCTCACACAGCTCCTGAACCATGGAGGAATCTTTTTTCTCAGTTTCTTTTTAAATACCCGGGGCGGATGCGTCTCACGTTTACGTTGGTGCTTGGGCGCTATGTAAGTAAACATGGTGCTTGACGTCCACATGTGACTGAGCCGGTTTGGCCTAGCCGGGTAAGGCGTTACTGAGGTTGGTACTGAAGAGGACCTCGGTTCAACTATACCGCTTCGGCTCTCCTTTCTCTTCAAAAAGGTTGTGGTTTGTGAACACTGTCCTGTGACTTTGTCCGTCACTTCCTACTGAAACTGGCATTAAAATGGCTCTCCGCATCGCTGCCCATCATATCGGCTTAATGCAGGAATCATTGGCTGGAGTGGTAACAGTGTAGCGATAGGTATATGCTCTCCCTCTCCCCCCCCCCTCCATACCCCCTCCCCCCCCCTTCTCCCCGTCCCTAATAAGCCTTATGGTTTCTGTGGACCATGTTTACTTACTTACTTACCGTGCTGACGTCCACACACTGACCTCAGAGCGCGGCCGCTCCGGCAGGAACTGCCGTATCAGTGAAAGTCGACTAGGTCAGTGGCAGCGAGGGCTTTCCGTCGCTAACGAGCCTCATGCCGGCTTCCGTAGACGTAAAGCAATACTCAACCATGCTCACGCATTGGTCTCAGCTTGTCCCTAATATGGCAACCGACATCCGAGGACAAGTATCATTGGCGGGAGCTGCCATAAGTATCATTTTTGACAAACGTGTTATACAACAACAAAATTGTCGCGACAAGCATACTTTTGTCGCGACAAGCATACTTTTGTCGCGACAAAACTGACACGTGTTTTGTCGCGACAAACTGACGTGTTTGTCGCGACAAAAACTGATAAGTACTTGTAGCAGCTCCCGCCAATGATAGACATTAAGCAACACAACAGCAGGTGACGTGCACGGAAACCATGGCTGAGGCTTATTAGGGACGGGGAGAACCGGCTGGGGGTGGTGGGGGGGGGGGGGGGGGTATGGCAGAGGTGGGGGGGAACTGGGGAGATTATATTCATATCGCTACAATGTCACCACCAGAATGACTCCTACATCTTAAGATGGGCAGCGATGAGAGCCACTATTTTAATGTTTCTCCGTGATTAATTGATCCACGTTGATATGGCTTTGACTGACGTTTAGGCAGAGATGCGAGAGGAGGGGAGTGCGCGCGTCGTGTGAGTCAAATGGTGCTCTGGGTGGCGGTCCGTCGTCTGAAGTCCGCAACGGCCGCGTAGGGGATTAACTGATTGTGAGGGACCAGCTGACTGACAAGATAAGACAGTGTCTGCAGACCACAACTTTTGAAGCCGAGACAGGAGAGCGGGCACAGCCCCAGTAACGCCTTACCGCTAGGCCAAACCGGCTCACCGGGCGCTACTTTTTTGTGTTGGTTGGTTGAGTGTTGCTTTACGTCCACAGAAACCGTAGGCTCAGTTATTGGGGACGTGATGCCCAGGACGGCCACCTCGACTTTCACACAGCTCTGAGGGCGCTGTGTTAAGTAAACATGGTGCTTAACATCCACCGAAACCATAAGGCTTATTAGGGACGGGTCTGCGCTATGTTGCTTCCACAGTACCCACACTCCGAGCGGCATCGCTTTCCGGCACCTTCCTCCAAGGAAGGATATCGTAAACCAGTGCTTGGACTGAGTTTGATTAGTACCGTGGCCCAAACTTTTTCAGTGGAGGGCGCTGACAAACTCCAAGCACTGGTTTACGACATCCTTTGGAGGAAGGTGCCGGAAATACGATGCTCGGAGTGTGGGGCGCTGACTGCGTCGGTGGACAGCTTCGCCCTCAAACTCCAAGCAATGGTTTACGACATCCTTCCTCAGTTCAACCACTGCCGTATTTAGTTACGTCATAGGTTCCTGAAAATTGTCAGCTAACGAGCAATTTTTCGTAGGTGCTCAAACAGTAGTAAGTTTGTTACAAACAATTCAAATAAAACAAGGTGTGTCATTTATAGCCGCCAACAAACTTGTTTACACCAGCACAAATAAACCCACAATCGCGCTTTGAATCGAGTCTGACGGAACGCTTTGTTTTTTTTTCTTTCTTGTTTTTCTTCTTCTTCTTTTTACCCGGGGTGGATGCGTCTCCTGTTTAAGTGGATGCTTGGGCGCTAGGCTGCTTCCGCAGTCGAGTCCAAACTTCAAGCACTGGTTTACGACATCCTTCCCGTTCAAGGAGGAAGGTGCCGGAAAGCGATGCTCGGAGGGCGCTGACCGCGTCGGTGGACAGCTGCGCGGAGATAAAGCGGAGTGCCCCTTCAGTGGCGTAACCATATCTGGCAGAGTTTGCAGGAAGGTGCCGGAAAGCGATGCTCGGAATGTGCTTTCACCCTTTCACCATAAAGAGTGCCCAACACGCTTCGCATCTCTGTGAGCCGGTTTGGCCTAGCCGTAAGGCGTTAGGCTGGAAAGCGGAAGGACTTCGGTTCGAATCTCCTTTATCTTCAAAAGTTGTGTCTGTGGACACTGTCTTGTGCCTTTGTCCCTCACAATTATGAAACATTGAAATGGCTCTCATCGCTGCCCATCTTAATGCAGAAATCATGCTGGTGGTGACAGCCGCGTAGCGATAGGTATATAATCTCACTCTCCACCCATTTCCTTCTCCCCGTCCCTAATAAGCCTCATGGTTTTTGTGGACGTTAACCACCATGTTTACTTACTTATTTCGCATCTCTCAGTCCGGGCCAGAGTTCAGGAGCTGCTGTGTCACAGCCTAAGTCGAGGGTGTCCTGGGCCGGCCGCTCGGACCGTTGCTTACGATAAGCATGATTCAGTTTAGTGTGGCCGACGGACGCAAAGCATCATGAAAGAACTGAGAGTACGCGTCCCCTCTCCCCCAGTGTTTGCCTGTATAGTGACCAGAAGGGGCCGTTTTGTTTTCTTGCTGGTGTGTGTGGTGATTCTGTTGTTATGGAGAGCCGCTACACTGTTTCCTGGTTGGTTGTACTAAAGTTGTTATAGCAACCTCTGACTTGTGACTCTTCATTCATACTTCTCTGCATCCCTCGTTCTCCCACGCTTCCCTACAAACTTGAAAAGCCTGGGGAAACTGAAAAGAAGAAAAAACAACTGAGAAGAAATCTCAGCCGGGTAACTGTAACGCGTGTGCATACCACACTCAGCGAATGACACCGCTCAGTTTGAGCAGATTTTCTTTCTCCCCGTTCAAAATGATTTTGCCATCATTTCATTGATCTAAACACATAAAATGTTCAAAAGAACACAATTTAGTAGGACATCATTTCATTGTTAGTCTTGGCAATTTCAAACAATATCATATTTCTGTTTTTATTATTTTATTTTTATGCTGTTCCCCATGAAAAGGTTAAGAAAGTGAAATTATTTCACACACTGTCCAGATTATTTTTTTTAAATGCCAAAATAATTTATACATGACATGTACACAAAACTGAGAAGTTCCGGTATCCTATCAATGATGTCATACTAAAACGCGGGAAAGAGCTCGTGAAAACAGTGTTAGTAACACTATCTGGGAAAGTCCTCTTCTAAAATCGTTATAAAATCAACGGCACATTCAACTTTTAATGCAGATCATGTTCGTCTAACCTCTAAACACAAGAAAAGTTTAGCCTCCGAAGGAGAGTTCCTTTAACCTCCTCTAAGCACACGAGAAGTTTAGCCTCCGAAGGAGAGTTCCTTTAACCTCCTCTAAGCACACGAGAAGTTTAGCCTCCGAAGGAGAGTTCCTTTAACCTCCTCTAAGCACACGAGAAGTTTAGCCTCCGAAGGAGAGTTCCTTTAAAGCTAAACATAAAAATACTGACAACAAAGATTCAATGCACTCGGTGTGTGTGTGTGTGTGTGTGTGTGTGTGTGTGTGTGTGTGTGTGTGTGTGTGTGTGTGTGTGTGTGTGTGTGTGTGTGTGTGTGTGTGCGCGCGCGCGCGAGCACTGACATGCGAGAGAGAGACAGAGACAGAGAGAGACAGAGACAGAGAGACATAGACAAAGAAGGCAGTCGGAAGGACTGGGCGGAGTTGTATGGGTGTATAAAATAGGTCTCAAATGACCAGTCATTGCAATGGCAATCACTCGAAAACCTCAATCTCTCTGTGTGTCTGGGAGAGACAGAGAACTGGAACTCAAGCTCTAAAACTTTATTTTACAAGGATTGTAGTTCAGTCAAAAACCCGTCTAACAACTAGTCCTTGCGAAGCTACTGATGAGTAAATATAAAATTACAGGCATCATTTATATACATACAGGCATGAATGAGTGAGTGAAATTTGATACATGAGAATTTCCACACAAAACATAGCGTGTTCACAGCGCCAGATGTACACATGCATACATCACTCAGTTATACATTATGAGCATACAACCTGTAAATAAGGCAGTAGAACATCTGATTAATTCAACATCAGTATTGGAGAAAAAAAGTAGTCAATGCTTATCTTATAAAGAACAGTAAGGGGGTGGGGGAGGGGGGGGGGGGGCACTATCACAAGCAGTCGGAAGGATTGGGCGGAGTATTATGTCACAGTCCATCCTATGTAACTACTGCAAGGTGTGCACGAAGTTTACGCTTGAAGGAGCTGAGTGACTAACAAGATCTGACTGTCAGAGTAGGTTG
>JABMCL010001285.1:230000-245000 GCA_018857735.1 Alviniconcha marisindica | reverse complement strand
AATCACAGTTTGCCAGTGTCAGAGATTATAATAATTATTAATAACTAAAGTATTTATAAAGTGAAAAATCTTGTCCGTAGAGACTATTCTAATCACACACACACACACACACACACACACACACACACACACACACACACACACACACACACACACACACACGCACGCACGCACGCACAGCCACGCACGCACGCACCACACGCACACACACAACAACCACGTTTATCCAGCACAACACAGTCAGTGCAGAGATATAATATTAAACAAGTTTAACGACTTCAATCACACACACACACACACACACACACACACACACACACACACACACACACACACACACACACACACACACAGCACGCACGCACACACACCACGCACGCACGCACGCACGCACACGCACACACGACACACAACCACACACGCACAACACACACACACACCCCACACACACACACACACAACACACACACACACACAGCCCCACTGCACGACACAAACTACACGCTGTTGTACACAAAAAAATGTCAATTACGTCACGAGCCAGCCTCTTTCTATTCGGCAGTGGTAAAGGGCCAGCTAATATGGCTGCGCACTGGGGAGCTCAGTTTCGGCGCAAAACTAAATATTTTTGTCGCAAAAATATTGAAAGAACCACAATACAATTCCTGCAATGCAAATATTAGCACATTTTCAACACTTTCTGTCTGACTTGCGTCCCGTTGGGTTCCCTGTAACTGTTTTCGTTTGTTCTCCTCGCTAATAGAATTCCTTGGTGATTTAGATCTTATTTCAGAACGGAACTTCAAAGGTCTACCGTGCACCAGAGAAGGCGGTACATACCGTGCTGATCAACACCATCGTTCTGCTGTCACAATAGCCTTCAATAAAGAATTGTACGTATATTATTAACGGTCATGTTTACAGTGAGCCGGTTTGGCCTCCCGGTAAGGCCCTAGGCGGGTAAACTGGTTCGATTCCGCTTTGGCTCTCCTGTCTCTTTAAAAGCTGCGGCTTTAATATTAACTCACTGATATTTAAAGCTGTCCAAGACTTCATTGCCCATTCCGGTCGTTTTGCCATGGAATGACAAACTCAACTAAACAGTTACTGGCATAAGAGCATTCTCTGTCTGTCTGTCTCTCTCTCTCTCTGTCTCTCTGTGTCTCTCTCTGTCTCTGTCTCTCTCTCTGTCTCTGTCTCTGTCTCTCTCTGTCTCTCTCTGTCTCTCTCTGTCTCTGTCTCTCTCTCTCTCTCTCTCTTGATTTTTGACTGATTTTTGTTGTTGTTGTTTTCATGTTGTTTATCATAAACATAGCCGTTGTTGCAGAATGAATTTTTTTAGTAAATTATACTTGTGAGCATTCACTATAAGCCTAGCTTGTTTAATGCTCATACAATGTTTTTGATTTTCCATATTTTCATGAATGTAAATAAACTTTGCTTAAACCAAAAGCTGCGGCTTATGGACACTATGTCGCGACTTTGCCCCTCGCGGTTAATGTAAGTGGCTTGCGTCGCTGCCTATCCAAACGAAGACTCAGTCTGGTGATGACAGAGGCGTTATATAGCCTATGTCCATTGTTACGAAAACTAGCCAGACCTAGTGTTGTGAAAACTAGACACATGTACCTGTTTTGTGAAAATCAACCAGACCATTGTTGTGGGCGAAAACTAGCCAGAGCATTCTTGTAAAAACTAGCCAGAGCATTCTTGTAAAAACTAGCCAGACTACTGTTGTGCATACAACCAATCCGGTCGCTTCCTGGCAAACAGCAGATCGGGTTGTTACTGTGCACTAGCCCGTCAGATCATTCCAACGCTTCAACTTTGCTCCTACTGTATACTGATTGTCTTGCTTCCAAAAGTTCATTTGTGCCATGATTGTTTAAAGCGGCTTAGTAATAGGATACTGTATCTGCAAAGAGACTAAATCAAATACACACTTGGACGACAAGAGCAGCAAGAGAAAAAATTCGAATAATCTCCCAGTAGGATGAACAAAATAGCTCTGCAAACAGACTAAATTAAATACACACCTGGACAACAAGAACAGCAAGAACAAATTCGAATAATCTCCCAACAGAGTGAACAAAGCAGACAGCCTGCGTTTGTGAGTTCAGCTGGCCGGCACTGTTACTGCCCTATTTGTTTTAATGCCACATAGTACATTACAACGCAGATATCACGCAATGCATGTAGCACTGTATACAATAGGTATGGATGTAATACCAAAGCCACACACTGAGCAACACATAGTGACAGAAAAATCAAACCACAACCACACACGAACACAAAGAGAGAGGCAGAGAGAGGGGAGGGGGCACGAGAGGGGAGGAGGGTGTGGGCGGGGGGGGGGGGGGGGGGGGGGGGGGGACGTACGTGGGGGCAGACATTCTTATTGGGCGATTCAGCGAAGCTGGTTTGCTAGAGTGAATGAGCTTTGTAATCTTTCGCGCAAGAAGTCGCGAGAGGTCGCAGCGCACTTTCGGGCCGATTTCTGAGTAGGCGTTGCTTCACGCTGTGTATAACAGTGGAAGTTGAACCTAGAGTCGCGAAGCAGTACAAATGCCAATACTGTTGCAGTTGCAAAAATTACCGTGGAAAGGGGATGGAGGGTGGAAAGAAAATGTCTTTGCGTCGTTTTTGGCTGACCAGAAGATCGCGAGTTCGTAGAAGAAAATGCGATTGGGAGCATCCTATAGTGCGAGCAACAAGTTATTGCTTATTGCCAGACACATTATGACTACGGGCCTCCAAAAATGCCTTTAAAGTTGGCAATGTAAAATTCGTCAATTCACTCTCACCGCCTTCCATTGTGAAGAAAGTAAAAGCAGCCAAGGGACTTAAGCGATACCGAGCAAAAATCAAGGGACTTAACAACCCCGCCTGAATCACCAAATAAGACTAAGTAAGATGGGGGAACATATACATACAGTAAATACACACGCAGCACATTCCTAATAGTGTACCGATGCATGCATGCACATCAGGTATGCAGGCACACACCAGCAATAGCACGAACAGCTATGTCAGTAAATGCATCATCACATACATATATACCACCACCGCTATAAATATAACTAATTTCTTACATATTGCCCAAAAAAGAAAAAAACGAAGAAGCGCTTATCCCTAGATGAACAACGTTTGGTACTGAAGCCTATATATGTCAAAATTTGAGGAATTGTCTGTTGCAATACAGCGCAAGTATCTTTCAATGCATATATGTAACTCGTGATTCTGATTATTTATTTATTTTTAATTAAACACACACACACGTTTAGACAAAGTCCACTTTTTGTTGTTTGCATTAAATGCATTAAATGCTGTAAACATAGAACTTTGCAAGTTAGATGATCAAATCTAACACTTTATCTAACATTACATTCTCTGCAACCTCAAACAAAATCAGGGTTTTAAAAAAGTCCAAGGTTTTGTAATTAGTGCAAGTTTCTTTGATCTTTCACAGGCGCTGCACTATTGGCCGACATAACATTTTTTTTTCCTCCTATCAAAGCAAAATCTTTCACGTGCTTAGAAAATAAAATGTTCTTTAAACTTCCCACACACTCGCCCACTCTCTCTCTCTCTCTCTCTCTCTCTCTCTCTCTCTCTCTCTCTCTCTCTCTCTCTCTCTCTCTCTCTCTCTCTCTCTCTCTCTCAACGTTACACTCGAATCTTTCGTCTCCGATCTGTCCGCAACATCCGTGCCTTCCCACAATGCTTTGCAAGAAGCGCCACCCCAGCCCGGCACCCCCGTTGATAGCCTCTATGCGCAACAAACGACCCTCTTCTGCAAATGACACATGGAGAAAATCGCAAAATCAATTCCATTCCGAGCAGGAATCGAAACTTCATCAGGGGTACGCCACTGGCTGGTCCCACGCTATTTGCTGTCAGGGCGCTGGTGGTGATGCAGACTCATGGGCGAGGTCGTTGCTCGTCTGGACATCCAACCACCACATTGTCGTTGCTTCGTAGACTGTACATCCAACCACCATATCTCGTACGTTGGACACCTAGCCACAACACCTCGTAGACAGGACATCCAGCCACCATATCTCGTACACTGGACACCCAACCAGCACACTGTCTAGTCTCGTAGGCTGGACTCACGATCACCACATCTCGTAGACTGGTCTCACAATCACCACATCTCGGAGACTAGACTCACAATCACCACATCTTGTAGACTGGACTCACAATCACCACATCTCTTAGACTGGACTCACAGTCACCACATCTCGTTGACTGGACTCACAATCACCACATCTTGTAGACTGGACTCACAATCACCACATCTAGTAGACAGGACTCACGATCACCACATCTTGTAGACTGGACTCACGATCACCACACCTCGTAGACTGGACTCACGATCACCACACCTCGTAGACTAGACTCACAGTCACCACACCTCATAGACTAGACCCACAGTCACCACACCTCGTAGACTGGACTCACAATCACCACATCTCGTAGACTGGACTCACGATCACCACATCTCATGGATTGGACTCACAATCACCACATCTTGTAGACTGGACTCACAATCACCACATCTAGTAGACTGGACTCACGATCACCACATCTAGTAAACTGGACTCACGATCACCACACCTCGTAGACTGGACTCACGATCACCACACCTCGTAGACCAAACTCACGATCACCACACCTCGTAGACTAGACTCACAGTCACCACACCTCATAGACTAGACCCACAGTCACCACACCTCGTAAACTGGACTCACAATCACCACATCTCGTAGACTGGACTCACGATCACCACATCTCATGGATTGGACTCACAATCACCACATCTTGTAGACTGGACTCACAATCACCACATCTCGTAGATTGGACTCACAATCACCACATCTCGTAGACTGGACTCACAGTCACCACACCTTGTAGACTGGATTCACAATCACCACATCTCGTAGACTGTCATCACATCTCGTAGGCTGGACTCACTATCACCAGACACAGCCGTGCTTCCCATAAGTCTTAAACTGGACCCTGTCGTGTTCTGTTTCTGGGTCTCGTTTGAAATCCTGAATTTAGTTCCTGTCTTCGGTATCAGATGATGGTATTCTCTTCCTTTTTCACGGTTTAATCTATCCAAAGCCAATCGATATCATTAGGGCGGTAGATGTTAGTGATTGTTGTCGGTGACATTTGAGTCCATTTCTCTTTTGGGAGTCCTTTTGTTTTCTTTCTTTTCTTTTCTTTTTTCTCTCTCTCATTTAAAGTTATGGTACTATTCATTGACTGTAGAAGCGTGCCATGAGATCCTGCAGAGTTTGAGTTCAATTCGCTCTGACCGTGTGGTTCTCAGTTCGTTCTCACCATGTGGTTCTCAGTCCGCTCTCACCGTCTGGTTCTCAGTCCGCTTTCACCATGTAGTTTACAGTCCGCTTTCACCGTGTAGTTCTCAGTTCGCTCTCACCGTGTAGTTCTCAGTTCGCTCTCACCGTGTGGTTCTCAGTTCGCTCTCACCGTGTGGTTCTCAGTTCGCTCTCACCGTGTGGTTCTCAGTCCGCTCTCATCGTGTAGTTCTCAGTTCGCTTTCACCGTGTAGTTCTCAGTTCGCTCTCACCGTGTAGTTCTCAGTCCGCTCTCACCGTGTAGTTCTCAGTTCGCTCTCACCGTGTAGTTCTCAGTCCGCTCTCACCGTGTAGTTCTCAGTTCGCTTTCACCGTGTAGTTCTCAGTTCGCTCTCACCGTGTAGTTCTCAGTCCGCTCTCACCGTGTAGTTCTCAGTCCGCTCTCACCGTCTGGTTCTCAGTCCGCTCTCACCGTGTGAGTCTCAGTTCTCTCACCGTGCGGTTCTTAGTTCGCTCTCACAGTGCGGTTCTGAGTTCGCTCTCACAGTGCGGTTCTGAGTTCGCTCTCACAGTCTGGTTCTGAGTTCGCTCTCACAGTCTGGTTCTGAGTTCGCTCTCACAGTGCGGTTCTCAGTTCGCTCTTACCGTGTAGTTCTCAGTTCGCTCTCACAGTGCGGTTCTTAGTTCGCTCTCACCGTGTAGTTCTCAGTTCGCTCTCACCGTGTGTTCTCTCACAGTGCGGTTCTTAGTTCGCTCTCACCGTGTAGTTCTCAGTGTCTCTTCCTCTCTCGTTGCAGTGGACGGTGATTTGTGTGCGGCAACCCCAACTGCCGGGGTTCGTGACTGGGACGTGGACTTGTCCTTTTGAAATTGATGCGGAGTTCTTCGATTGTTGCTCTCGAGTTGCTCCATTGTCCTTCTGAACTTCCTTCTTGTATGGTCGCCTGCACCTAATTGCCGTATGCGCTTCCAGTCTGTTTTGTAGGACTCCGGGTGTGTCGCACAGAGATCTCTTTCACCGCAAGTGTTGCACTGGTAACTATAGCTGCACCTCTCCCCAACCACCTCTTTAACCATCTTGTATTTGATGCAATAATGTTTACTTCTAAGACTGAGGTATTTGATATAAATGACTAATTTTAAGACGCCCATGTTTGATGTTATGTCGCTCACTGACCCTTGTCTTGTAGCGTGGTCAACTTGGAATGTCCACATCGACGTTACGACGACGTCCAAACCCATGTTACCACGACGTCCACACTCATGTTACCACGACGTTCACACCCTTGTTACCACCTATACTGCCACGACGTCCACACCTATGTTACCACGACGTCCACACCTATGTTACCACTTATGTTACCACGACGTCCACACCTATGTTACCACTTATGTTACCACGACGTCCACACCCATGTTACCATTATGTTACCACGACGTCCACACCCATGTTACCACTTATGTTACCACGACGTCCACACCCATGTTACCACTTATGTTACCACGACGTCCACACCCATGTTACCACTTATGTTACCACATCGTCCATACCCATGTTACCACTTATGTTACCACAACGTCCATACCCATGTTACCACTTATGTTACCACGACGTCCACACCAATGTTACGTTACCACGAACGCCACACCCATATGTTACCACTTACGCTACCAAGACGTTTACACCCTGACATGTTCACTCCACTGACTGTTGCAAGACATCCACACCGCTGACATGTGTTTGCACGACATCCACACCGCTGACATGTGTTTGCACGACATCCACACCGCTGACATGTGTTTGCACGACACTACCGCTGACATGTGTTTGCAAGACATCTTCACCGCTGACATGTGTTTGCAAGACATCTTCACCGCTGACATGTGTTTGCTCGACATCCACACCGCTGACATGTGTTTGCAAGACATCCACACCGCTGACATGTGTTTGCACGACATCCACACCGCTGACATGTGTTTGCAAGACATCTTCACCGCGGACATGTGTTTGCACGACATCCACACCGCTGACATTTGTTTGCCCAAAATCGAACCCTGCATTTCACCGGTGACATGTTTTCACGACATCCAACCTGCTGACATTAGTTTGCCTCAAATGAACAATTATCGCGGGAAGTGGTTGACGGTCAGAGGTGGAGCTGTTAGTTGCCGAAGGAATGGACATGTAGCGGGGAGGGGGAGGGGCAGGGGAGGGGAGTGGCACGAGGAGAGAGAGGGGGGGAGGGGGAGGGAGGGGGAGCGAAATGGGAGGACGAGAAGGGGGGAGGGGGAGGAGGGGAGGAGGAGGAGGGGGGAGGGGGACAGAGGAGAGGAGGGGAAGGGGGAGGGAGAAGAGGGAAGGGAACAGAGGAATGGGGGAGAGGAAGGGGAGGGAGGGACAGAGGAAGTGGCGGGGAGAGGAAGGGGAGGGGGACAGAGGAAGGGGCGGGGAGAGGAAGGGGAGGGGGACAGAGGAAGGGGCGGGGAGAGGAAGGGGAGGGGGACAGAGGAAGGGGCGGGGAGAGGAAGGGGAGGGGGACAGAGGAAGGGGCGGGGAGAGGAAGGGGAGGGGGACAGAGGAAGGGGCGGGGAGAGGAAGGGGAGGGGGACAGAGGAGGGGCGGGGAGAGGAAGGGGAGGGGGACAGAGGAAGGGGCGGGGAGAGGAAGGGGAGGGGGATAGAGGAAGGGGGCGGGGAGGGGGAGAGAAGGGGGAGGACAGAAGGCGGGGAGGGGGAGAGGAGAGGAAGGAGAGGGGAAGAGGAGAGAGAGAGAGAAAGGGGACGGGGAGGGAGAAAAGGGACAGAGGAAGAGGGAGAGAAGAGGAGGGGGTAAGACAGAGGAAGGGGGCGGGGAGGAGGAGAGAAGAGGACGGGAGGGGGAACAGAGGAAGAGGTAAGAGGGGGAGGGGGAACAGAGGAAGAGGTGAGAGGGGGAGGGGGGAGGGGGAACAGAGGAAGGGGGCGGGGAGGGGAAGAGAAGAGGACGGGATGGGGAACAGAGGAAGAGGGAAGAGGGGGAGAGGGAACAGAGGAAGGGGGCGGGGAGGGGGAGAGAAGAGGACGGGAGGGGGAACAGAGGAAGAGGGAAGAGGGGGAGGGGGAACAGAGGAAGGGGGCGGAGAGTGGAAGGGAAGAGGGGGAGGGGGAAGACAGAGAAAGGGGACAGGGAGGAGGAAAGGATGGAGCCGGTGACGACGGCGGGCGATGCTGAGGGGTGTGATCCGGGAGTGACACCTAATAGCCATCATCTGGTCGGGCGATGGGACTGTGTTTGACAGTCACCGCACACTTGTGTCGTGCCCCGGGCCCCCTCCAGCCGTTTACTGCGCCTCTCTCCCAGTCAGGTCCTCACGGCCCCGTCTGCTCCGGCGAAAATCACCATCCTTTCGCTGGACCTGGGAAACCAGTAGAGGAACCGACAGGGAGGGACAGACACACAGAGACAGAGCCACAGGAACAGAGGCAGTGACCTAGACAGACAGACAGAGAGGCAGGCAGAGAGGGAGGGACAGACACACAGAGACAGAGCCACAGGAACAGAGGCAGTGACCTAGACAGACAGAGAGGCAGGCAGAGAGGGAGGGACAGACACACAGAGACAGAGCCACAGGAACAGAGGCAGTGACCTAGACAGACAGACAGACAGAGAGGCAGGCAGAGAGGGAGGTAGAGACACACAGAGACAGAGCCACAGGAACAGAGGCAGTGACCTAGACAGACAGACAGACAGAGAGGCAGGCAGAGAGGGAGGGAGAGACACACAGAGACAGAGCCACAGGAACAGAGGCAGTGACCTAGACAGACAGACAGAGGGGCAGGCAGAGAGGAAGGGACAGACACACAGAGACAGAGCCACAGGAACAGAGGCAGTGTCCTAGACAGACAGACAGGGGAGGCAGGCAGAGAGGGAGGGACAGACACACAGAGACAGAGCCACAGGAACAGAGGCAGTGACCTAGACAGACAGACAGAGAGGCAGGCAGAGAGGGAGGGACAGACACACAGAGACAGAGCACAGGAACAGAGGCAGTGACCTAGACAGACAGACAGACAGAGGCAGGCAGAGAGGGAGAGACAGACACACAGAGACAGAGCCACAGGAACAGAGGCAGTGACCTAGACAGACAGACAGAGAGGCATGCAGAGAGGGAGAGACAGACACACAGAGACAGAGCCACAGGAACAGAGGCAGTGACCTAGACAGACAGACAGACAGACAGACAGATAGACAGACAGAGAGGCAGGCAGAGAGGGACAGACAGACACACAGAGACAGAACCACAGGAACAGAGGCAGTGACCTAGACAGACAGACAGACAGACAGACAGACAGAGAGGCAGGCAGAGAGGGAGAGATAGACACAGAGACAGAACCACAGGAACAGAGGCAGTGACCTAGACAGACAGACAGACAGACAGAGAGGCAGGCAGAAAGGGAGAGACAGACACACAGAGACAGAGCCACAGGAACAGAGGCAGTGACCTAGACAGAGAGGCAGGCAGAAAGGGAGAGACAGACACACAGAGACAGAGCCACAGGAACAGAGACAGTGACCTAGACAGACAGACAGGCAGAGAGGCAGGCAGAGATATAGAAAGACTGCCAGAGATACGGAGGCAGACAGAGATAAGGAGAGACAGGCAGAGAAACAGGCAGAGACATAGAAATGCAGACAGGCAGAGATATAGAAAGACGGGCAGAGAGACGGAGGCAGACAGACACAAATATAGAGAGACCGGCAGACAAACAGCAAGAGACATAGAAATACAGATCGGCAAGCAGGCAGAGATACAGAAACACAGCCAGAGAGACGGAGGCAGACAGACACAAATATAGAGAGACCGGCAGACAAACAGCAAGAGACATAGAAATACAGATAGGCAAGCAGGCAGAGATACAGAAACACAGCCAGAGAGACGGAGGCAGACAGACAGAGATATGGAGTAGAAAGACAGGCGTAGATATAGAGAGACGGGCAGACAGACAGACAGACAGACTGGCAGAGAAAAAGAGACAGACAGGCAGACAAACAGTGATATAGAAAGACAGACAGACACGAATATAGAGACCGGCAGACGGACAGACAGACCAACAGATGGACGAACAGGTCCATGGAAACCGTATCACAAGACTACTCTCGTAAGACAACATCCTAATTTTACAGAAACCCAACCCTTGGTATTTGTATGTAAATGAACCCTTCACCAACGACCATCCCAAACTTCGGCAAACTGATCTCTGCAGAGGGGTGTCACTGTATTATCGATACGTGTCTTGACAGACAGAGAGAATGTGACAGACAAAGTTAGAGACAGACACACCGGAGGGAACGGCTGATTTGTCCAGTTAATAGGGTAATGTAGGTTAAGCATCATTACTGTACATGATTATGTGCTAGATAGTGTCCTAGCTGCCTCCGGTCGAGACAAGTTGTAAAGTGTTTTTTGTCACAAATGTAAATATTTCGACTGTTTTGCACTTTCTGACTGGAATGCTGACGGGGTCAGTCTACTGAGATAGTGTTTGATTCTGTATTAGAATAAAAATGATAATGTACTCTTAAATGCACTATTTCTCCAAACTGGAGCACATAGCCCATTACAAAGCAAATAACCAACACACAGTCAAAACAAACTTCCGCGAGCCCGCGCGCAGACACACACACACACAGACACACACAGACACACACACACACACACACACACACACACACACGCGCGCGCACACGCACACACGCACACGCACACGCACACAACACACACACACACACACACACACACACACACACACACACACACACACACACAACACACACACACACATACACACACGCACACCACACACACACACACACACACACACACACACACACACACACACACACACACACACACACACACACACACACACACACCGGAAATTGAACCTACAGCCTCTCCGCCCCAGTCCAGAATTTAACTACTTGGCCAATACACTCAGCGAACCGTCGTGACAGTGAGTTCAGTGGGTCAACCGTGATCTCCGATCAATCTCTGTCTTCGATCACTGTTCGATTTTTGTGGCTTCGCTAATATCTCATTCATTGGAACTTCAGTTTTTGTCTGCAGTGCGCTCTGCACTCCCCAACTGCGTGGAGGAGGCGTGGCGGAGTGGCTAAGGCCAGAGACTTGGGAGGGTTCGATTCAAAGTCCTAGCAGCATCCTTGTCCTCTGTGTTAACAGTAGCAGTGGTGGGGTCACTTCTTTCTGCTCCCTCGGATTACACGACGCTGGCAAAATTGTCTATAATTCTCACAAACGTTAGAAATCAGTTGGCTGGGAAATGCGACTCTATGGCAGTTGTCTTTCTTTCGGGGGAAAAGGGGCCCGAATGTTTCACGGGAGGAGTTTCTAATGATCCCAAAATAAAATGTAATGAAAACAGCAACCTATCACGACTATACAGTCATCAAGAAAGCGGCTTCATGCTTTGTTGATGCGGGTGCCTTCAACGTAAGCCTACAATTACCTCATCGCCTAGATCCCTACTCAGCCTACTCAGTCTATCTTAGCTTACAATTACCTTATCCTCGAAACCTCTTCAGTCTGTCTTAGTACCTCATCGACCCCTTAAAATACCTCCTCAGTCTATCTTAGCCTACAAATACCTTATCGTCCCAAACCTGTTCTGTCTATATTAGCCTAAAAGTGCCTTATTTCCCCCTAAAAAAAATCCTCAGTCTATCTTAGCCTACAGTTCTATCTTACGGTTCTCTGCATTTCTTGCGAACAATTTCACTTGACTCGCGGCATCGGAATTTCCACACAGACAGTCGTCAGTCAATATCTACGTTTTGTCGGTAATGTCTGTACTGTTCAAGAAGGTGCAAGTGCATAATAGTCCAAGCACTCCACAAAGGTTAAAGCAATCGTCCGCGGCCCGTGCCTTTCATCTTGTCCGCAAGTCCATTATCACGAGTTCCTCTGCTATTGGGTAAGTCAGCAAATTGAATCCTACTTTGCAAGGACTCGGAAGCGCGAAAGCCAAGTGTCAATACTAAAAGTCTTCGTGCTTTGCTGGCATTGTGTTATGAATGGCCCAATCAAAGGATTCGTTCTCACCTCATACTCACACTGGCACTCCATCCACCCTCGCCACAGCTACCGCCACCGCCCATCCTCCCCAGCGACCACCACCACCCACAATGCTTACAGTGGGAATTCATTAGAGCACGAACAGATATTCCGAAAGTAATAAAGAGCATGAGGCAGTGAGGTCCTCTCTCTCTCTCCACTCACACAGACACAAAGACACAAAGACACACACACACACACACACGCACGCACGCACGCACGCACGCACGCACGCACGCACGCACGCACGCACACACACACACACACACACACACACACACACACTGAGATGCTTGGAAGTATACTAATGCTGCTGCATGCAGGCCTGAAAAATGATTTTAAAAGAAACATGTTCAGTAGATTTGGAGGCGTGTGAAACAGAGATTTGAAAGTGAATGTGGACTGATGTAATCTTCAAAGGAAGGGATGAAACCGGATGAAAACAGACGTTCAAAATAGACAACCAACATTGTGATTTTTAAAATTTATTTGTTGTTGTTGTTGTTTTGGTGTGTGTGTGTGTGTGTGTGTGTGTGTGTGTGTGTGTGTGTGTGTGTGTGTGTGTGTGTGTGTGTGTGTGTGTGTGTGTGTGTGTGTGTGTGTGCTTTTTTTCTTTTATGTTGATCTGTTAAGTCTACATAAACGTACACCATAGCTGTTGGTTCAGATCAGCTGTCTTCAAAAAGTGGTTTCGTGAACGCAAATTGGTCGTTTGTTTTCCATCTTTATGTTTTGTCAGTGAGTGCTGTTGGCTTGGGACTTCCTCATCCTACATAAGGGACCAGAGTAACGTCCCCCTTGCTGCCATGACTATACGGCCATGGCTACGTGGCCGTCTCCGTTGCTGCCATTGCTACATGGCCGTCTCCGTTGCTGCCATGGATACATGTATGGCCGTCTCCGTTGGTGGTTTGGGGTTTTGCTGACAGGCAAGTGTCGTTCGCTTCTCGCTTCTTTTGAATTCTGTGTCTCTGTATTCAGACCACAGTTGTTGTGACCCCGGGGTCTGCATATCCCTACCACACTTGTGACCTCGATATCTGCATATCCCTACCACACTTGTGACCTCGATGTCTGCATATCCCTACCACAGTTGTTGTGACCTCGATGTCTGCATATCCCTGTCACAGCAGTTGTGACCTCGATGTCTGCACATCCCTACGACAGTTGTTGTGACCTTGATATCTGCATATCCCTACCTCAGTTGCATCAGCCGATAGATAGATAAATCAATAGATAGACAGATAAACAGACTTGATTATATAATATTAGATAGGTTAACTAGGTTATATAAAATAGATTTGGTAAACAGATGGACAGACGGACAGATCGATAGATAACTCATTTTAACGCTGCTGGCTGAGTAAGACACAGTAGGGTGATCGGTCATTTGAAAAGTTTATCTCCAGTAGAATGTTTTTCTTTAATTCTAGGCCCACAACATCCATCCAAGTATTTTGAATGTACTGATAAACAACTGTCGTTGCTTCTTTGACGTAGGCGAGTGCCAGGTGGGATTGTCTGTGGGGGTAACTGGTAACCTGCTGCTTGTGAAACGCTTCCTTCCGCCTGAAAGTGGTGCCGTCACTATGTCTGTGTGCGGAGAATAGAAGACAACAGCCATGAATGTTGTTTCCGCCCCCACCCCCACCCCCAAACATTCTCCCTCCACCCCCCACCCCCCACCCCCGGCACCCGTCCCGCCCCCCTTCACACCCAGTGTACCATCTCTCTTTCTCTCTCGTAGCCCCGACGTAACTAGTCAATATTCGCTTGGAGTGCTCCAGACCTTCTTGTACATTAACTCCCTTCCGCTGTTATGTTCCATTTATCATACATCGCCTTCCGGTCATTGGACCAAGGTTCACATCATGTGATCAACCCTCCCCTCCCTTCCTGTCCCCTCCCCCCAACACCCACCCCCACCCCCAGGAAATCCAAGCCAGGATTCTTTGTCTACCTCCTACACACACACACACACACACACACACACACACACACACACACACGCACGCACGCGCGCGGACACACACACACGCACGCACGCACGCACGCACGCAAACACACGCACGCACGCACGCACACGACATCCCAGACTGTTGCAGGATGAAAAGCTCAGACAGTAGGTCGCGACGGAGGAACGTGAACAAATCTGACAGTCTAGTCGGGAGCGTGACTTCCGGCGTACTCACATTGCTGTCTGTGAGCCGACGTGACTCTTTTGATCCTGCATTGTCTTCTGATCAGATTACCAGCTACAGTCAGCCCCTTCCGTTCTTGGGGTCTGCAGGTAATTCGTCCCCTCTGCACGCTGACTTCCATGGCTGCCTGCTGGATAAATATCGGAACCAGGGGCGTACCGAGAAATGGTACCCTAAATGACAAACTCCATTAGGTGGCGTTTCGTGAGGTACAAGGTTATTCTGCTTGGTGGCTGTTGGATAAATATTTGAATCAGAGGGGTAGAAGGAAATGAAACTGTAAGTGGAGAACTGCGCTGGATGGTCTTTGTGGGGTACGAAAAGGCTTCTGCTGTTGTCGTCTGCTGGCGGAATAGA
>JABMCL010001285.1:200000-220000 GCA_018857735.1 Alviniconcha marisindica | reverse complement strand
ACACGCATGCCAGGTGAGAGTTACAGTAGGCGACTCAGGTCTCTGTTGTACTTGTGTTACGTATTTCAAGCGTTGATTAACTCCCTTGTGTGTTGAATAATTTTGAGGTCTCGGCAAACCAAAACCATTCATTCTGCCTGTGAGAAACCCTGTAAATTCATATTTCAAGCAAAACTAAAACCACAGGCTGCAAGCACTTTGCCATGGCCATATTTCCTGTCCCAGGGGCAGACAATTTTTGGTTGGCGAAACCGCAATAAACTGCTTCAATTCCAACACAAACAGGTTTAACTGAAAATACCGGTTAAATGTTGTTGTGGGTTCGTTTGTTGTTGTTGTTTCTTCTTCTTCTTCTTCTTCTTCTTCTTCTTCTTCTTCTTCTTCTTCTTCTTCTTCTTTTTCTTCTTTTCAGTTGAAGACCCGTTTTCCATGTTGCAGACATCAACTCAGAGCGGTCACGTCATTAACCGGCCAGTGTGCTTTGCGGCATGTCGCAATAACCAGAAGTGTGCCGTGTTGGAACTCCATTTGCGTCCTCGGATAAACACGATTTCGTCTTCGTGATGGGGTTTATTTTATTGTTTCTTTGTGCAAAACAGCTGAGAGAAAACAGCCCTCATCCAACAACCCCGATGCAGCGAGATGGAAACTGAAAAGAATAAATGTCTTAGACATTAAATAACAGTGACAACACCGAAAAGAAGAAAGTAGTATAATCGAAAAAAGCGGGAGTGGAGGTGAATATTATTTCACCTTTAATTGTCACTGACACTGACCGTGTGACCGTTTTGTGGTTGGTTGGCTGGTTGAGTGTTGCTTTACGTCCACAGAAACCCTAGGCTTATTAGGGACGGGAGCCCAGGACGGCCACCTCGACTTTTACACAGCTCCTGAGCTCTGCCGTTTTATGGCCAAGCCGGAGGGCTATAATATACGCGTAGAACAATACGTGGTACAGTTCAGTTCAAGATGGTATTCAAGTGCTCGGGAAAGCCAATAGCACTCAACCCCGTTTCTCAGAAGTTTCCTCAACGTTGCCTTTGAAACAGTACCAATAATTATAGGGTCTATTGAACGACTCATCTTACTACGCCTCTCTCGTTCAAGCAATCGATGGTCTTGATGTCTTTGGCTTTGTACTCGCAGGTAATATCTCAAGCTCCTCAACACTAGGCCACGCAGTATATGAATAGAGTTGGTTGCGATCCTGCAAATTGCAGCAAACAACTTGTAATCGAGTCACAAGTCTGTACTTTCTAGGACCAAAATGCACAATGCATTTGAAGATGATGAAGTGTTGCTTTACGTCCACAGAAACCGTAGGATTATTAGAGACGGGAGCCCAGGACGGCCACCTCGACTTTCACACAGCTCCTGAGCTCTGAACACATTAAATTTTGAAGATTCTACCCGTGCTTCTTATATGAGAGCACCGACTAAAAACGCATGGTGCGGGATTCCCTTTTCTTCTTCTTCTTCTTCTGCTTCTTTATTTGGCCTGGTCTTTATTATAGATTTTTGACTGTACTGGATCGGTGTTTACTCTTATCTTTTCATAATAATGGTTGTGACCCGACAGAAAAGTATACTTTTTGACAACAATTTGCCATCTTGCCATCGTAAATGTTTCTGTAATTATCGTTTTGTCCATAGGTAACACTCAAATAAGCATACTGCTTTTGTGTTTTCTGTACTTATTTGTTGAACTTATAATTACGATGAATGAATAAATTTTGTTTAAACCAAAGTATACGGAAAGAAGTCGAAAGTATTACAGAATTAAAAGAATTAAGAATTAGAAATATTTTCCCGCGGTCATTATTGACTCATGAGAAGTACCAATCCAGATACAGATCTACGCCCAACAGTGGTTATAAAATTGGTCCCACTTAGTTAGAATCCATGGTCGGGTACTCACGGACGCCACCCTGATCACGTGAAGCTGCGTAGAGTAGATCTACAGAAGCTGACAGCGTACTGAAGGCACGATGGCACTGCAACGTGGGAACGCTCCCCACCCTAGGTATGTAAGTAAGTAAACATGGTGCTTAACGTCCACAGAAACCATAAGGCATATTAGGGACGGGGAGAAGGGGAGGAGAATGGATATGGAGGTGGGGGGAGAGGGAGATTATAGACCTATCGCTACACTGTCACCACCAGAATGACTCCTGCATCAAGATGGGCAGCGATGAGAGCCATTTTAATGTTTCAGTAGGAAGTGATGGACAAAGTCACAGGACAGTGTCCACAAACCACAACCTTTTTGAAGAGAAAGCCGGGAGAGCCGAAGCCGTATCGAACCGAGGTCCTTCCGCTTACCAACCTAACGCCTTACCGCTAGGCCAAACCGGCTCACTCCCCTAGGAATGGCTGCTCCCCTCTCATAAAAGCAAACCCATGTCCATAGAATCCGTTGGAGAGGGTGGGGGTGGGTGCGGGGGGGAGAGGGAGGGAGGGATTGAGAGAATGGCTGGGGCGTCGACATAATGCATTGTCCAGGAAAGCAGAGACGAGAGAATCACTTCCTCGGCTTTGTCCTGCAACAATGCGCTGACAAAGACCGTAACAGGATTAAGGGTGACCCGCGAGCACTCTGTATCCACTGACATGAAAGAAGACCGCAGGCATCTCCCAAACTGGACGCTGCAGAAGCTATAATGGCAGTGCTCTGTCCGGATCGTCCCAAAGGTCGGCGGCTAACCACGCAGGGTGATGCAGTGTGCTGCCGCGCAGGACTTAATTTCCGGGTTAATCGTCAGCGATGGCGACGTACCAAATAGGACGTAGTGAAATCAGAGCATGCTCCAGATAAGCAGTCGCTACAGGAGTAAGTAACCTGGTTTTTACGCTCAGTCAGCCAGCACGGTTATATCAGGGCGAGTCGCTACAGGAGTAAGTCGTGAGCCGGTTTGGCCTAGCGGTAAGGCGTTAGGCTGGTAAGCAGAGGGACCTCGGTTCCAATCCGCTTCGGCTCTCCCTTCTCTTCAAAAATTGTGGTCTGTGGACAGTCTTGTGACTTTGTCCCTCACAATTAATGAAACATTAAAATGGCTCTCATCGCTGCCCATCTTAATGCAGGAGTCATTCTGATGGTGGCAATGTAGCGACAGGTATATAATCACCCTCTCACCCACCTCCATACCCCCTTCCCTCCCTTCTCCCGGTCCCTTATAAGCCTTATGGTTTCTGTGGACGTTAAGCACCATGTTTACTTACTAGGAGTAAGTAGCCTTACTAGGAGTAAGTAGCTTGGTTTTTACGCCCAGTCTCCCGACCACGTAGATACCATCGTGAACTGATTTACAGTCCTCCTTTCCTCAATGCCGTGTTTACATCTTTCCAGTCGTCCGTCCCCTGCTTGTTCTGCACTAGCGAACAATGGTCAGTTGGACTTGACCAGTGATGGAAGGAAGGACGAGGCGATAGCTCCTGCTTCGAGCTGAGATGACCTATGGTGCAGTTATGGACCTATTGGGCTTTTCGGTGAAGCTGGTTTGCACGAGTGAATGCCCTTTGTAATCTTTCGCGCAAGAAGTCGCGAGAGGTCGCAGCGTCACTTCCGGGCCGATTTCTGAGTAGGCGTTGCTTCACGCCGTGTATAACAATCGAAGTTGAACGTAGAATTGCGAAGCAGTAAAAATGCAATTATTGCTGCGTTTGCAAAAATTACAGTGGAAAGGTGATTGAGAATGGAAAAGAAAAAAAAGTGTCTTTACATCGTTTTTCGGCTAACCAGAAGCTCGCAAGTTCATGGAAAAAATACGTTTTTTTGCCATCCCACAGCACGAGCAACAAGTTACTGCTTGTTGCCAGACACATTCTGACTACGGACCTTCAAAAATGCCTTTACAGTTGGCACTGTAAACTTCGCGAATTTACTGTCACCGCCTTCCATTGTGAAGAAAGTACGCACCGGAAGTAAAAGCAGCCAAGGGACTTAAGCGATGCTATGCAAAAGTCAAGGGAGTTAACAACCCCGCCTGAACCGCCCAATAGGACCATGGTGCAGTGCTGAGGCTGGAGGGTTGTGTGGGGCGGTGGCAACTGCCGTGACTTCAGGGTTGAAGAGCTGTGACCGGTTGGTTTAAACAAAATTTTATTCATCCATCGTAATCATAAGCTCAACAAATAGGTACAGGAAACACGAAAGCAGCATGCTTATTGAAGTGTTACCTATGGACAAAATGATAATCACACAGGCATTTCCGATGCAACGTCAAAGGCAACAAAACAAACAAAGACCAAAATGACAACAAAATCAAACAAACAAACAAACAAAAAAACAAACAAAAACAAAACAACAACAACAAAACGGGAGGAGGGGGGCGAGGGGTGAAAAAGCAAATAACTAACCGAATGGTCTAGTGATGTCATAATTATTGATCTGAGAGAGACTGAGAGATGGAGAGGGTTATAACATGTACTTGTGACTGGTTAGAAGAGAAACGCGGTCTGATATAACTGGAGTTGTTTGTGTGGAGCAACGATGGCGTAAATCAATGCTAGGAGTTGGGTTCAAGCTGTGTTTACCGGCCAGTCTCTAAAATCTAGGTCTATAAAATAGCTGAGGCACCGAACTCGCTGCCACACAGTTCTTTGGTTAGCTTTCAGTGTTGTGCATGCGAGTGCACGAATTACTGATGTACTGTGATGGAAAGGTCCTCTTCGAAACAATCAATCGTCGCACTCTTAGTAGTGCAATTGCCACAGAGCCATTGAATCAATCAGTGAATGAATCAACCAGTTCAACACACACACACACACACACACACACACACACACACACACACACACACACACACACACACACACACACACACACACACACACAGAATGTCGGACGGCACGGCTGTGAAAAAGGTTTATAAATTGTTATTGAACAAGTGAGTCTTCGGGGCGGCCTTAAAAGAGGAGTAAGTAAGTAACTTGGTGTTTTACGCCCAGTCAACCTGTGCGGTTATATCAGGGCGATCTTGAAAGAGGAAGGGGAATCCGTGTGTAGTAAAATTGCCACAGACACACTGAATCAGTCATTGAATGAATCAACCAGTTCAATGCACACACTCACCCACCCACCCACCCACCCCACACACACACACACACACACACACACACTCCACAGGATCTCTCGAAACACACAAAGCCAATAAAAATATATTTTAACTGTTTCCTGCCTGGTAACTAATTGGCTTGGAAAAGGGCAAAAGATAGTCGGTATGTATCAGCATGTCTTGTCTTCAGCACCTACGTTCTGGCTGTATCGCCTATGGGGGCAACAACAACACTCATTTTTATCAACGATGTTGGTGGTTTTCCGACAACAGCTGCGAGCGCATTTTCATAGTTCGAGGATGTCCACCCGCTGTATTTTACCCGTTGCAACGAATTCACTTCTGTGAAGCTAATGTTTGCATTTCTTGCTGTCAGGGTCATAGGGCTAATCATCTTGACACGAGCATGAAACTGTTTCTAAAGTATGCGAGAGGGGACTTCATTCGTGAGTGCATTAGACCTGCTTGCTTCACCGACCAGCGGCTGGGTTTTTGTCCATGTGTCACTGTATGCCGCCGCACACAGCACACCCAGGGTTCAAAATAAAAGGCTTTTTTAATGGTATAATACAGCTCGCAAATTTTCTCCGATTCACCTTTTGCAGCCAACAAACAGACAGCTGAACACTTACTGTACAAGAAACCGATGAAAGAAAATAACGGCTTATCTTTCAGACGTCGCCAGGGTGCGTTTTTACATGTATGAGAGGATCAGACCAGAAACAAAATAGGGGTGCGGGGGGGTGGGGGTGGGTGGAGACTGATGGACCCAGACATTATTCTGGGTTCTTGCATAGTAGAGCCCTCCGGCATTTCCAGTTATTCGCAATGAAATCCCCGAGAAGAAGCCAGGCCCGATAACTCGTGATTATACCTCTGGCTGGCTTCTTTCCCCTTACTAGCTTCGCCCTGCTTCCGGCCGATTTTCTTCTCATGCTTGCAGAGTTTCTGGGTTTAAGTCAGCCACAGAGGACAGAACACCGCCAGGGCGCCATTTAATAGTGCCCAAAGGGAAGTAATCCCAAAGTAATCTGAGTGGTTTCTGTTAGGCTAGAAATGTATGGCGATGGTATCCCAACAAAGTTGGACATTATTCTAAAAGCAAAAGGTTTCGACGAGGCTGCCCCTACCATTTTGTGTTTCCGTTTCCTTTTCGAACAGTCTAAAGTGTCTGCGCCCCCCCCCCCCCCCCCCCCCACCCACCCGCTTATTTTTGTTTCAGAGTCTAATACTTTTTAATCCTATCGCCAGCTCTCTCCGTTAGTTTGATCTACGGTGGCCTTTTCTTCCTTTCCATTTTGTTCTGCAGTCTACAACCCCTTCAGTTCTGTCGGCTCTGTTTCATTGTCGTAACTCTGTTTAATTATTTCTATCCTTCCCAGTCTGTATAGTCTGAAGTGATTTGTGGTTTGTTTTTGTTTGTTTTGTTTTGTTTTTGTTTGTGGTTGTGTGTGTGTGTGTGTGTGTGTGTGTGTGTGTGTGTGTGTGTGTGTGTGTGTGTGTGTGTGTGTGTGTGTGTGTGTGTGTGTGTGTGTGCGTGCGTGTGCGTGCGTGTGTGCGTGTGTGTGTGGTGTGTGTGTGTTGTGTGTGTGGTTTGGTGTGTGTGTGTGTGTGTGTGTGTGTGTGTGTGTGTGTGTGTGTGTGTGTGTGTTGTTGTTGTTGTTGTGGGGGGGGGGGGGGGTAAATTAGCCGGCAAATAAATAATGCAAGAGACAAACCATTACTAAAATAACCAAATTTCATGCAAAAAAAATCCTGTTTTTTGTTTGTTTGTTTGTTGTTTTTGTTGTTGTTTTTTGTTTCTTCGCGAAAGCTGGGAAGGCTAGTTCCTTTAAAACCAGAAGCCAGGGTCTAAATCCAATCGGGGCGTGAGCCAAGGCCTTCGATCTATAAAAACGTAGAGTTTTAGCCCCGCATTTTCTAGGTATTCAACGTGATGGGGTGTCTAGAGTACTCCAGTTTCTCTCTAAGCGACGCCGTATTTATTGGCACAGATTCTGGTGGCGGTTCAGGCAACCGAGTTAATAGCGTCTATAAACCAAGTAAATCTCAGGCGGCGTTGGACATGAGATGATAACGTGTCAGATGACGTGGGACGACCCTTCCTCATAAAAAAAATATAAATAATATTTACAACAACGAAAAAAGAAGGGAGAAAAAAAGAAAGAAAAAAACTCGCGCATCGCAGATTGCATTTTCCTGTGAAATATTGGAAAAGCGGACTGTCACGTGTGTTTTTCTTTGGTTCTTGTTTTTCTTACTCTTTTCTTATTATTTTTATTATTATTGCTGAATGTGATTTAGACTTAAAACGATGTTATGTGAATGAAAGCATCAAACTGTGTGATATCTCACTCCCTTACATAGAGAAAATGATTAACCTCTTGCAAACTAAGTAGCATTTGAATGGTCTAGCCGCACTGGCTACTCGCACATCCTCTTACCCTCCGGCACACTCACTGGGGCTGTTTACTGCACGGCCCAGTATGGTTTGGGTCCAGTGCCACTGGCTGTGACCGTTTCGCCTGTCCGCCCTGCTTAAGATTCCTCTCGTGCGCCCAGAGTGTGGGCGATCCGTGACCCGTGAGGATCCATTCTTCCCCTGCCATTAGTGGTTGGATGTCTTCTGCCCCCTCCCTCCCCCCCTCCCTCCTCCCTCTCTTCCCCCTTCTCCCCCCCCCCCCCTCCCCCCCCCCTCCCCCCCACCTCCTCGACCTAAGTGGAGGTTGACCATACTCCCGTGTCTAATCATGGATCTGCTACGGTTATGTTGGGCCGACTTACAGAAAGTGAGAGTATTGATTCCGAGTGTGCATAACTTTCCACGGAAAACTATCGTTATGTCCATCGAAAGCTATTAGAGTGTAGCGTTCTACGCTCACACATGTATTCTCAACCCTACGGGCATGTTCGTGTGATTTAATTTGCCTGCGGAGAGATTTCCGTCAGCTGCTGCCTTCAAACATAACACTGGTGTTTTGGGGCAGAGTTTGTTTAGCATATTAACCCGTTCGCTGCCGTGCTTGCCGCGCCGTCACTCGGTAAACGACCAATAAAAATGCCAAATGTGAAATCATTAAGGCTTGTTAGCCCCCTTCGCATGAGCACGTGAAACGAGTTCTGTAAAAACACACAGTATTGAAAGTACATTTGTCATAGGACCATCAAATATACTGTTTGGAGGCGTGTAAGTGTACACTTTTGTCCTCGGAAATTTTACAGGAGCCAGTGTGTCAGTAAACTGCCTGAATCACGACTTGCTTAGAGCCACGACAGTGGAGATATGTATATAAGTCTGTAGTGAAGGGGTTAAGTCGCCGCGTCTCTTGAAATTAATGAACGGAGCTCGTAGGACATTCCCCAAATGCAGCTGTTGCTGTTGAAAACCTTTCGAGAGGCATACTGCTCTCTGACAGCATTGCCAGAATCTCACTGGCCACCAGCAGAAATTTTACCCTTGAGCCAGCTGCGGCAGAGATTGTTTTAGCATCTTAAGCTAGGCATTGAAGGCTTTCAACCTCTTAAAGTATAGCGTGATGCTCTTCCTTCGCTGAAACATGACGAGGTCACTAACTGAATCTCTTCTTGGCAAGCACCCACTTTCCTTTTATTTTTCGGGCTGATTTGCACATGTCCAGCGGAAGTGAAGGGGAGAGAGAGAGAGAGAGAGAGAGAGAGAGAGAGAGAGAGAGTTCATTGCATAAACATATTGGATTTTGCCAGGGGAAAGGGGCTTTCATTGGCAATCTTTGAAAGCGATCAAGGCGCACGACATCAGTAATTGTAAAATCAAAGGCAAGTCAGTCATACGCCCCAAGAGAGAGAGGGTGCGAGAGAGAGAGAGAGAGACGGGGGGGGGAGAGAGAGACGGGGGGGAGGGGGCAGAGAGAGAGAGTTAGTTCCGGCTTTAGAATGGTTGGCTGCACTTAGGCCACAGCCCATGTCAGTGTGAGCTTTAATAACATTGTGGCCTTTCATTCTGAATCAATCGAACGTTAGTGATTTTACCTCTTTCGCCGTTTCTTTGGGAAATAACTGTTTGAAAAGGGGACAAACCCTGAAAATGTTCACATCATTGTTTCGTACTGTCCCATCAGAAAGCGTTCTTTTTAGCCTATCGTGTGTTTCAAACGGGACCAAAAATTGACTTAAAAAAGATCGTGAGCCAAGTATTACTGCTGTTTGTTTGTTTGTTGTTGTTGTTGTTGGGGTGGTGGTGGTGGTGGTGGTTGATTGATTGATTGATGATCGCTTATATAGCGCTATTCTCCGCTCTCTTGAGCGCTATTCTCCGCTCTCACTGCGCTCGCAGGTGATTCTATATGAGTGACTAGCTTTTTATAGCGCGTTTTTGAATATCCGCCGAAGTGGTGTACTTAAGCGTTGACATGGCTGGTGCCACATGAAACTGCTGCCGTCTCGGCGCAAGTTCCGTGTACACCATACAACCATGCACCATGTCACTTCATGGTGGTGATGTGTGTGTGTGTGTGTGTGTGTGTGTGTGTGTGTGTGTGTGTGTGTGTGTGTGTGTGTGTGTGTGTATGAAATGTGTGTGTTTGTGTGTGTGTGTGTGTGTGTGTGTGTGTGTGTGTGTATGAAATGTGTGTGTTTGTGTGTGTGTGTGTGTGTGTGTGTGTGTGTGTGTGTGTGTGTGTGTGTGTATGTGAATGTGTGTGTTTGTGTGTGTGTGTGTGTGTGTGTGTGTGTGTGTGTGTGTGTGTGTGTGTGTGTGTGTGTGTGTGTGTGTGTGTGTGTGTGTGTGTGTGTGTGTGTGTGTGTGTGTGCGTGTGATGTTGTTGGCTTTCGTTCCTATGTGATATACGGCCCGCGATACTTCATTTCGTGCAGACCCTTCAGGTCGACACATTAGGTGTAGTCTGTAACGCCTCCTGGAGTATATGGCCAATGTGTCAGTAAACTGCCTGAATCACGACTTGCTTAGAGCCACGACAGTGGAGATATGTATATAAGATCACCACGTCTCACACCTTGCATGACGAGTACCGACGCTATCTTTGTAGATTCGCCTGGGCAAACCAGTCCGTCTTTGTGTGCACCAGGTTCGACGTCTGGTTCAAGGCACTGTGAACGACTCTATCATTCCCAGTTCAATACAAAATTAGCACAACTTTTCAGAACAAAGTGCCGCCTTATTTTTTACTGTTTATTCTTTACTTTATTATTTTATTTTCTGTCGGAAAAAATACGTGGTTTTTTGTTGTTGTTTTGTTTGTTTGTTTTGTTTTTGTTTTTGTCGTGTGATATAATTTGTATTATGAAATATTGTAAAGCGCATTGAGTTTGTGTACATCAGAGAATAGCGCTATACGAAAGTTATCTTCTTTATTAGTTATTATTATTATGGAATTTTTAACTGATATATCTGTTTAGTTATTAAGTTATTATCAATTATAATGCTTTTGACGTTCTTTTTACATGTGTTTACATTAATGAGCCTTTGGCATTTAGTTTAATTGCCTTGTGAGGGATGATTAAAGTATACTGACTTGACTTGCTTTGCCTTGATTTGTGTCCTTCAGTCCCTTTAAGTGTTAAATTGACAAGCTGAACGATTTCGTTGCAGTGCAGGAGTTTTTGGACTTTCCTGGAAAAGCGTGTCATGGACAAAAACGGCCAGAAATTGCTGAACGATGTTGGCAGTAACCCTCTGGGCTCGGCTGAATCAAATCCTAATGACAGCTGTTTCTTTCAAGGTGTTTCCTTTCTTTAACCCTTTCAGCGCCAGCAGTTCTGGAATGCAAAAGCTCCAGGCGCCAGCTTTTTTTTCTGACTGTCACCAAAGGCACAGTCAATATCTTCAAACACCCGTAACTTTCTTATTTGTGAACCAATTCTTTTGAATGTTTTGCAGAATAAAATGAAAGGGTTCCAGTTTTCTCTTCAATTTAACCCTTTCACTGCTGTGCTTGCCGCACTGTCACTCGGAAAACAACCAACAGAAGTGTCAAATTTGAAAACATTAAGACTTTTCCCCCCTCTTCGTCTGAGGACGTGAAATGACTTCTACCAAAATGCACAGTACTGGAAGTAGAGTTCTTATAAATATGCTGTTTGCATGCGTTGTCTGTGTGCACTTTTCAGCCCCGAAAATTTACCAGCTCGGGCAGTTAAGGGGTTAAGTGTCGTTGTACTTCCGTCGCTATTAATTCTTACAAAATAGTCCCCCTGATTTGGGCACGTCCGTGTGGCATCAGCGGGAAGCTTAGTGGGCACAGTATTGTGACAATGGTGCCGCAAGGTTCAGCCTCTCTCTCCACCTGCTTCGCCACGTCACTATCACTTGCCAAACCTGGCAGTTTCTCAGCTTGTTGCACGAAGGCGCCCGGAATTTCCCGACAAGGGTCAGTATTCCCTTTTGGTTAGTATTCCCTTTTAGTCAGTATTCCCTTTTGGTCAATATTCTCTTTTGGTCAGTATTCCCTTTTGGTTAGTATTCCCTTTTGGTCAGTATTCCCTTTTGGTCAATATTCTCTTTTGGTCAGTGTTCCCTTTTGGTCAGTATTACCTGCTGCATGATTAATAATAATTTATAAATTTTCTATCGCGCTATTCCCTGCTGAGCGAGCTCAACGCGCTTGTTCACATACATGTACATAATACATACCATTTACATTTACTAACATATCATATACAAGCAATCTCATAATACATACTTAATAAATTACACTAATATAAAACAAGTACTTGTAAAATGGCGAATAAAATAATTAACATAGAGACGTTACAATAATTTAAAAAGTACAGGTACATTTATAAAGCTGTGTTCTAAGAAATTAGTATTATTACTACGCAACACACACACACACACACACACACACACACACACACACACACACACACACACACACACACACACACACACACACACACACACACACACACACACCACACACACACCACACCCACACACACACACACACACACACACACACCCCCCCCCCCCCCCCCCCCCCCCCCCCTTCCTCTCTCTCTGCCCCTCTCTTTGTCTCACATGCACACATACTCTCCGTATCCCCACCCACCATCTCTCCCGCTCCCTGCACTCTCTCTCTCTCTCTCTCTCTCTCTCTCTCTCTCTCTCTCTCTCTCTCTCTCTCTCTCTCTCTCTCTCTCTCTCTCTCTCTCTCTCTCTCTCTCTCTCTCTCTCTCTCTACTCTCGCTCTCTTACGACCGTGAAGCAACTAAAACACTCAGGAAGCACATTCATGCGGGGGGTTAGGGTGGGGTGGGGGGAGGTGGGGGTGGGGGGGGAGGGGGGGGGCTGAAGACTGCAGAGATCCTACTGGCAGAAAGCTGTCGTGAACAAGTGAGTTTTGAGTCTGGATTTAAACAGCGGAAGGGTAGAAGAATTTCTGAAAGACGTGTGATTGTATGGCTTCAGTCCCCAATTCTCCGGCTTTAGGGGTCGGGAAGAGTATGCTAACAAATTGAGCTGCTCTGCTTATGCGCCACATTCGTCAAAATATCGTCGAGAGAGAAACTAGACAGCATGTAGGTCTTCAGTGCGATTACCACAGCTCGTACCCAGATTATGGGTTGTTGAGTATATTGAATTTCACGTTTTCCGGCCACAGAAACATCTGTTTCGGTAGAACACGTTTAATTAAAATGTACGTTTCAAACAGATCCTCTGTTGTGTTATTGGTGCAGAACATTCTGCCCTCTTTGTTGTTGTTGTTGTTGGTTGTTGCTGTTGTTGTTGTTGTTGTTGTTGTTGTAATGTTGTAGTTTTTGGAGGGGTTACCAGACCGTGCAACATCACACACGTGAGCTTCTAATGTAAGTGCCTCCATTCTCGATCTGCTCTAACCAGGCATGCGTAGCTCCGTTACTTCCGGTGTTCATAGAAACTCTTGCACTTTACTTCCGGTCAACTTCGGGGTCCTGACACGGGGAACAAATTGAGTTGTCTGCCGCTGATAACTCAGAAACCAATAGCTTTGTCCTGAAACGTCAGCACACGCATTGCGAACCCGTCCTACTCAGGCTGTTCAGTTGGAATTCTGTCGGTCAAAAACAACAACGGTTTTTCTTAGCCAAAAGCAAAATTAGACGTATGTCGCACATGTAAGTGCAGCATCTTGAGCTGTGTAATCAGACAAAAACAATAAAAGGGTTGAAACAGTTCATAGCAAAGTCCATTCTTCAAACAGACGACCTTTAAGTTCGGAACACTGTGGTGTGGTTAGTGTCTTCTGTTTTGAACATTTAGTACGATTCTGTGCTGCTGATACTGTACCCGTGTGCACATGCAGATAGTACATGCACACATTTTAATTTGGATTTGTACATTTTAATTTGGATTTGTACATTTTAATTTGGATTTGTACTTCTCTCTCTCTCTCTCTCTCTCTCTCTCTCTCTCTCTCTCTCTCTCTCTCTCTCTCTCTCTCTCTCTCTCTCTCTCTCTCTCTCTCTCTCTCAGGTGCTTTCCGTGAACGATACGGGCACCACTGTGAGTGTAGCTGTGTATATTTTTACTTACTTTTTATTCACTTGTTTTTATTAAGTTTTCATTCTAAATAAATGAGTTAAACTGTATTTACTTACTTTTTATTCACTTGTTTTTAGTATTGTCACAGGTAGTCAACCGAATTTTCTTTTTAAGGATTAATAAGGTATTGTTGTATTGTATTGTATAATGATGCGAATCGACGCGAAACTGATTTCACAATGAGTTTGTTTGCAAAACCGAAGACGGAGAAAGAGAGGCTCTTTAATCACCTGACACAGAAAGACAATTTGTCTGCTTTGAAAGTTGGTTAAATGGACACGAAGAATCGTCCCTTCGACAGGACCAAGACAGAGGATAAAACTCACTGACCCTGTTGCTAATTACTCCTCGGCTTCTGTCCATCCCTTCCATCAGGTTCTGAAGCCGCAGAGATGTGGCCCGTGATCGAGGCTTCTACAAGCAGAAAGTCGCAGAGTCAAATTGCCTGTGGGAAGAGTAAGAGTAGGTGCGTGTCAGCTCTAGAGTGGCAGTACCATAAGGATTTCCGTCGACCATCTTTAGCGGCCTGTTGTTAGGCTCATGCATGATGCGGTATGGTCAACGTCAACAGGTCAGATCACGCAGTGCAATGTGCGCGTGTCTTGTGTTGTCCTGTTCAAATCAGCGTATTTCTTAACCTTTTGTGTGGTTTGATCCTATTGTTTGGATAATGCGCTTATGGGTCACATTAGACGGAGGTGCTTTGCTAAATATTCTTTTACAAATATTATGCAGACTTTGCGCTAGGTTGCCCTAACCTGTATCGCCCTGATGTAGCCGTACTGGTTGACTGGGCGCAAAAAGCCAAGTTACTTGCTTTCCCTAACCCTTATGTCTTAAGCTGGAGTACGCCATGTAGGCAAGGATTGAAGACAACTGCGGTGAAGCCGAAATCGTGAAGGATGCAGCGAACTGACTGTCGTTGATCACCTCAAAGATGGACTTAATAACATGCTGCTGATGGAGATGCCACACCACTGTGCCTGCTCCACTTATTCATTTTCCTCTTCTTCTTCCGGTGAGTGACCAGCTTCATAAATCTCTGGGAAGACGCCGTCACTTTGAAGATGGTAGTCTGGAAAGAGAGAGCAGGGAGGGGAAGAGTGAACAGATGATTTAGGACCACAGTGACTGGAACAATGCGAGGCTTGTGGAACGTAGTCACTTCCTCCGGAAGTTTGTTCCAGTCAGCATTCGTTTTGAGGAACCACGCCCACTCCCTAGTCTGTTGTACAGTTTGGAGTTGGGTATGAGTGGTTTTGGTGTATATACTTCTTCAGGTTGGGATGGTGGATGGGCAGTCTTGGTCGACAGATTTAGTGAATTTTGCGAATGTTTCACAGTTTTACCATCTTTCTTCTTGCACTGGAAGAAGAAGAAGAAGAAGAACAACAACAACAACAACAGCAACAACAACAACAACAACAACAACAACAAGGAGAAATGAGCACAAATCGTTTAGCAGAACAAACACTCAGTTCGCTAGTACACTTCATTCACGCACATGGATACACATAGATATACACATAGTCTGTGTTCGCAGAAATATACTATCTATTTTTGTAAACAGGCCTTTCTAAACAGGAAAGTCTTGAGCCGGGTTTCAACTCAGGGAGACTGGGGAGATTTCGCATGCTGGGTGGCACGATGTTCTGTAGTACTGAGCCAAGACTGGTTGAAACATGGGCTTGATTCATGTTTTTGGCGGCGAAGGTGTTCACATGGCTGACATGGTACGAATTGACTGCGTGCTTGAGCGTCATTGTCTGTGGCTTCTTCTTCAAGGTCAGCGTCATTGTCTGTGGCTTCTTCTGCAAGGCCAGCGTCATTGTCTGTGGCTTCTTCTGCAAGGTCAGCGTCATTGTCTGTGCTTCTTCTGCAAGGTCAGCGTCATTGTCTGTGGCTTCTTCTGCAAGGTCAGCGTCATTGTCTGTGGCTTCTTCTGCAAGGTCAGCGTCATTGTCTGTGGCTTCTTCTGTAAGGTCAGCGTCATTGTCTGTGGCTTCTTCTGCAAGGTCAGCGTCATTGTCTGTGGCTTCTTCTGCAAGGCCAGCGTCATTGTCTGTGGCTTCTTCTGCAAGGTCAGCGTCATTGTCTGTGGCTTCTTCTGCAAGGTCAGCGTCATTGTCTGTGGCTTCTTCTGCAAGGTCAGCGTCATTGTCTGTGGCTTCTTCTGCAAGGCCAGCGTCATTGTCTGTGGCTTCTTCTGCAAGGCCAGCGTCATTGTCTGTGGCTGACGTGGTTTGTTTTTTGTTTTGTTTTGTTTTTGTCGGCACCATCGCAGACTTTCAGTGTGACCGTTTTGTATGACCAATGACATGGTCCTAGCTGCTGGACTACAAATGTTGTTTTCTCCTCTCTTTTTTGTTTTTGTTTTTTGGTGCTGTTGTTGTTTTGTTGTTGTTTATGTTTGGGGTTGTTGTTGTTGTTGTGTGTGCGTGTGTGTGCGTGCGTGCGTGCGTGCGTGCGTGTATGTGTGTGTGCGTGCTTGCGTGTGTGTGCGTGTGTGTGTGTGTGTGTGTGTGTGTGTGTGTGTGTGTGTGTGTGTGTGTGTGTGTGTGTGTGTGTGTGTGCGTGTGCGTGCGTACCTTCGTGCGTGCGCGCGCATGTTTGTGTGTGTGTGCGTGTGCGGGTGTGCATGCATGCCTGCGCGCGTGCATGCATGTGTACATAATTATGTTGTCTTATGTTGTTATTAACTTGTTTTTAGCTATAATGGTAATTTGTTTAAACAATTTTATGTATGTCTTACGCTGATTTATCATACGTTTAATTTGAATTTCGTTTATTTACATGTTACGTTGATGGTATATTTCAAAGCAAATTTCTTTTTTATGGACAATAAAGTTTTATTTTATCTTATCTTATTTTATCTTATGTTGTCTTGTCTTATCTTATTTTTAACGCCTTTAGTGGCTGAGCCCAACCGGTCCTCCGGGGCCTTGTCAGTCAGCTGCCATGGATTCACAGATACAGACGTGCATATGCCTGTAGCCAGTGCCTACTGTTTCGTCGTCTTTGTGTGTTGTTTGTGGCCTGCTGAGCGCTGTTGGACCGAAACGTGGCTTTTTTGTTTTTATTTTTTGTTTTCTTGTTTGTTGTTGTTTTTTGTTTTCTGTTTTGTTTTGTTGTTGTTGTCTAGATTGAATTCCTACCACAGACTTTTGTCGTTTTGTGTTTTGATATGTTCTTTTTTCTTCTTTTTTGACGCAGCAGATCTCTCTCTCTCTCTCTCTCTCTCTCTCTCTCTCTCTCTCTCTCTCTCTCTCTCTCTCTCTCTCTCTCTCTCTCTCTCTCTCTCTCTCTCTCTCTCGTGAAGACGTGGGTTGCGTATTACAAGAAAGACACGAAAGACACCAGCGTCCTACCAAATAAGAAAAGCGTCAACAAAATCCGATTTCATTTCAGAGCTCTCTCTCTCTCTCTCTCTCTCTCTCTCTCTCTCTCTCTCTCTCTCTCTCTCTCTCTCTCTCTCTCTCTCTCTCTCTCTCTCTCTCTCGACTAGGTTCATGTTTAATGAGGTGCTGATTTCCGCGTTTATACTTGTACATGCAAAAACAAATATCATCTAGATTTCAAATTAATTGGATTTGTTTCTCTCTGCGCAGCGTCTTTTAAACTTGCCTATTGTCCTCATTACTCTCAATGCACTGGATCGATAAGATCTGTTTTTAGGTGGTATAGGCGCGTGTTTCACGTGCACGGGTGTGAATGCGGGGCAGAGTGAGGGGTTGCGTGAACTGTGTAACCCATTATTAAATTAGGTTTGCGTACTACTGTAATGTTTCGTGCGTAGCGCTTTGAGCCTTATACATGTATCACAGAGGGATTTTGCGCATTAGAAATGCATCTTTCACTATTATTATTATCATCATCACCATTTATTTTCATTTCACTTCGCTTTCCTTTTCAAATTGTTGTCTCAGTTTCCCTTTCAATTTATTTTCTTAAGCCTCAAAAACTGTAGGAATTCACATATCACTGTAAGAGAAAACGTTTCGCATGAAGCCGAACTACCATTTTTCATTTGAAAATTAAAGTTTCTATCTCCAGCTGCTTTTGGCTCCGCACTCGGAAATTGTCCACGTTTTTTTTGCCGTTTAAACGACTAAACAGTAACTCTGAGATGACGTGGCACAAATAGAAATAAGTTCGATATATACATATATCCCTCCTTGTCTTACTTCTAATGTTGTTTAACGTCCACAGAGACCATGAGGACTATTAAGGATGCCCAGGACGACCACCTTGACTTTCAAATTCACACAGCTCCTGAGCTCTGAACGCTGAATTTTTTTCGAACGTCCACAGAGACCATAAGGACTATTAGGGACAGGGAGCCCAGAACAGCGACCTCGATTTTCAGGCATTTGAACACGCACATGCAATTATACTGGTCAAAGTTTCACTCTAACTGGTTAAGCCAGCCGTCGTTGTTTTTGTTGTTGTTGTTGTTGTTGTTGTTGTTGTTGTTGTTGTTGTTGTTGTTGCTGTTGTTGTTAACCGGTGACGTCAGTGTGGCAAATTAAAGGAGGCTACTTCAAGCCCTATAACTTTAGCCCTACCTAAAACAAATATATATCTAAAATTTCCCGACAGCAAGCAATTTCCCAGACTGATGGATATAGACATATATTTATTAAAACAGAAAGCTGTCGTTTGGTCTTCTGAAAAACGTATCTCATTATAGTGATATTTGAAGTCTGATAGTTTTCGGGTATTTCGAAAAATTCGATATTCAAAGGATAAATGAAATTACCTATTCAATCTGGAAATCTTTGATTCCTTTCATACTGGATTATATAACGCATAAAACTACGATCATGACACAATTATGAAGGTTTCGACATCGGTTAAGATGACATTTCCATCATTTGGATGTTGTAATGCACAATTATGAAAGTTTTGACATCGGTTAAGATGACATTTCCATCATTTGGATGTTATAATGCACAATTATGAAGGTTTTGATTTTAGCTAAGATGACATTTCCATCATTTTCATGTTAAAATGCACAAAATTGTGGCAGATCGAAGTGGCCAGAATATCAGGGGTTTTGACATCAGTTAAGATAATATTTCCATCATTTGGATGTTATAATGCACAATTATGAAGGTTTTGACATCAGTTAAGATATTTCCATCATTTGGATGTTATAATGCACAATTATGAAGGTTTTGACTTCGGCTAAGATGACATTTCCATCATTTTCATGTTAAAATGCACAAAATCTGGCAGATCGAAGTGGCCAGAATATCAGGAACCTCTCTGAACGAAAACAACATTAGCTTCGTACAAACGCGCGCGCCTCAGGGAGACAGACACTAATGCATTTGGCCCAATGGGATCGATCCTCACGGAAAAACGCTAATACTTTGAACCAATGGAATTAATCCTTACAGAAAACACACACATCCCTTGCACACATTTCGCGCTGTTTGAGGCGGATGTTTGCTGGTAGGTCTAATCCCCTTCACAGACCGTTGGTCGTTGTGTAGCCTACCTTCTCGACATCGTCTGCCGATGACTGATGGTTTCTGCTAGGCTTTCCACCGCTTCCAGTACAAACATGCCACGTGACTTCCGTCCGCAGGATCAAGCCATCGCGTCACTTCCGCCTACCCAGCGCTAACCTTTCGGATGTCTTTGTGAAGTTGAATAAACCCATGGCGTGGCTGCGTGTGTTTGGCAAGCGCTCCACCAGTCACAACTTCTCCTTACAGACGGGCCTCACGCAATACTGACAAGATGATCTGTTGACACGAATTACAGTAAATCAGCTCGGCAGTTTTGTTTTTGTTCGCCTTGGTACTGATTTTTCTACTGAGGGTCAAATGAAATCAACGACCTTTCTATTCGGGGTCAAATGAAATCAACGACCTTTCTATTCGGGGTCAAATAAAATCAACGAATAAGGCAGCATGCGTTAAAAGCAAAAGCCCATGGAGGTTGGTGCATGCAAACTACACATAGAAAATGGAGGTGGGTGTATGTAATCAACACAGAATAAACTATAGACCATTTCGCCATGTAGGTGGGTGTATACATTAATTATAATAACGAGGATTTCTAGAGCGCCCGTCAACCGCACGAGGTGGGAGCGCAGGACACCACACACAACACACACACACACACACAACACACACACACACACACACACACACACACACACACACACACACACACACACACACACACACACACACACCAAACCTCCTCTCTCTCTCTCTCTCTCTCTCCTCTCTCTCTCTCTCTCTCTCCTCTCTTCTCTCTCTCTCTCTCTCTCTCTCTCTCTCTCTCTCTCTCTCTCTCTCTCTCTCTCTCTCTCTCCCCATCTCCCACCACCACCCCACACAGTCACCACACACACACCACACACACACACACACACACACACACACACACACACACACACACACACCTACACC
>JABMCL010001285.1:180000-195000 GCA_018857735.1 Alviniconcha marisindica | reverse complement strand
TGTGTGTGTGTGTGTGTGTGTGTGTTGTGTGTGTCTGTGTGTGTGTGTGTGTGTGTGTGTGTGTGTGTGTGTTGTGTGTGTGTGTGTTGTGTGTGTGTGTGTGTGTGTGTGTGTGTGTGTGTGTGTGTGTGTGTGTGTGTGTGTGTGTGTGTGTGTGTGTGTGTGTGTGTGTGTGTGTGTGTGTGTGGTGTGTGTTGTCTGTGTGTCTCGGTGTGTGTGTGTTGTGTGTCTTGTGTGTGTGTGTGTGTGTGTGTGTTGTGTGTGTGTGTGTGTGTGGTGTGCGTGTGATGCTGGTGTGTCTGTGCTTGTGTCCGCGCGTGCGTGCGTGCGTGCGTGCGTGCGTGCGTGTGTGTGTGTGTGTTTGACTGAATGTTGGGCTGAGTATGCGTTGTGCGTTCGAGGGAAGTGACAAAGTTAAAGTGTGTTGTGGCCTACACTATGATGGTCACTAGTTTTGGACCGTATACAAAGGATCTCTCACAGCACATTACACACGTGTTTGAACGGTCAAGAGGTAATGTTCACATGCATTCAAATATTCTGTTCACCACATACCTTAGATCCATTATTAAACACTTTCTCTGAGTCAGTTGTAACAAACTAGTTGCAATAACTCATCACTATTTCTCTTGTAACGAATGAGTGATCGACTGGCATACCTCTGAATAATCATTCTGACTCCGATAACGTCCATCTGTTATGATATTCGGCCATTAAAAACAGCAGCAGCAACATCAACACCATCACCAGCAACAACAACAAACCCCAACACTCAAACAATCTGGACTTTTATCATGCAAGAAATAACATTTGCTTCAAACGAAAATTCAACAAGAACAACTTGAAATGGTGATAGAAAGCCAAAAGGTAAACATTAACAAGTAAATAATCAAGTAAAGAAAGTGATGGAATTGTGCGAGCAATGAAATATTCTACACAAGTAGTAAACGTGACCAGAAGTATACGTGACAAGTCGGAAACGTGACAAGTAGTAAACATGACAAGAAGTAAAGGTGACAAGAAGTCAACGTGACAAGTAGTAAATGTGACAAGTAGAAGTAAACGTGACAAGTAGTAAACGTGACAAGAAGTAAACGTGACAAGAAGTAAACGTGACAAGTAGTAACATGACAAGAAGTAAATGTGGAAGCATTCCAGGTGTTCAGGTAATATCCTCTTGCTTTGCGCAGACATTCCTTCAACAGTAAGCACCGAAGAAGTTTAACTTTTTAGACTGGTGAAATGGCTAAAGTCCCAGATTGCCTTAACTATGGGGTAAATAAAAGATGGCACAATGGCCTCCTGTCTCCATAGCGCTAGATCAAGACTGCAGTAATACCGGTTCGTTTGACGCTGTGTCACCAAGACGAGTTCAGTTCAGTTCAAGATCCAAACACATAAAAGGTTCAAAAGAACGCTGTTTACTGGGACAAAACACAGCTTGCAAATTTTCGAGGTAATGCCCTTTATCAAGCTACAAAACGACACTTAAACAACAGTTAAACGATGAAAAACGATGAAAAATGAAATGGAAAGCTAATCCACTTTGCTTTTCTTTTCTTGTTGTTGTTGCTGTTGTTGTTGCTGTTGCTGCTGCTGCTGCTGGTTGAGCTAGGTTGTTTTCCTGTCCAATGCTTGGAAGAATCAGACTCGGAAGAATGTTGTTGATTCTTCCAAGCACTGGACAACCTAGCTCAACCAAAAAGATGTAAGTGGCTTAGCTTTCCATCTCATTTTTCATTGTTTTTCACCGCTTAACTGTTGTTTAAGTGTCATTTTGTGGTTTAATAATTTACAGGTTGTGTTTTCTCCCAATAAATAGCGTTCTTTTAAACCTTTTACGGGTTTGCATCTGAAATGAACGGAACTGGTCATGGTGGCTCAGCCTCAAACCCAGTGTCTTGGTCACTCAGCGTTCTTTTGAACCTTTTATGTGTTTGGATCTTGTTGTACAACGCTAGCAGTCATTCTTGTTTCAGTTGTTGTTTCCGCCCCCCCCCCCCCCCCCCCCCCCACCCCAGTTCATGATGGTATCTGTTTCCCCGAAAAAGCTCCTAGTTATGCACCCCATCCCGTCTCTCAGACGTTTCCCTAACGTTAATAATGAAAATAATAATAATAGTTACCTTTTATATAGCGCTATTCTCTGGTCTACACAAACTCACTGGGCTTTACAACGTTCTCCGAAATTTTCAATGCTAAGTGAGAAAAAATATCAAAGGTAACATGTTCAAGAAGGTAACACATATATGACAACTAACAATATATATATATATAGGCTACGGACTCAAGAAATATTATGTACATGTGCCGTATGAGAAGCAGCAAAATACAAGAAAGATGATCTTATTATATTGTTACCTACCCATAATTTCACCACTCCCAGCCCGTCCTGCCCCCAACACACACACACACACACACACACACACACACACACACACACACACACACACACACACACACACACACACACACACACACACACACACACACACACACACACACACACACAATGAGTGCGTTCATGTCGGCCTTGTTCATGATGTAATGTGTGCGTTCATGTCGGCCTTGTTCATGACGCAATGTGTGCGTTCATGTCTGCCTTGTTCATGATGTGCGCATTCATGTCGACCTTGTTCATGACGTAATGTGTGCATTCATTCTGGTCTCACCGTTCAGGACTGTTGTTTCGCGACTTTCAAGCTTTTGTTTTTGACAACGTAGACTATAAATGGCTTTTGAAAAACAACTGTTTTGAGTTTATAATTTGGACAAACTGCCGACCACTCATACTTTGTCTGCAGACCTAGCGCCATGCAGAGAACGCGGAAAGAGAGTAACGTATATCACTGACAAATCCAGACGTTGTGTTGTTCGGGTCGTTGCTGCTGCTGCTGCTGCTGCTGTTTTTGCTAATCGTTAACAGGACCAGGACGAGTTGTGCTTTGGCGCCGATTGAGTCTGCCTTGTGCTGACTACGTAACGCATCAGCATCCGCAGTTATGAGATGACGTCATCGTGCATTTGCAGTAGCTGGGGAACGAGTCAAAGAGCGCGTCACGGCTGCACGATCCAAACATGCTTCAAACGATGTGAAAATGACAACATTGTTTCACAAACAAAATTGATTAAAACAGTTCCAACAAAAGAAGAAAAGAAAAGAAAAAAAGGAGAAAAAAACGGAACGAGATAGAGACAGACAGAATCAAGAGCCAAGTTTTCTAGGGCGTTGTTTTAAGCAACAAAACAACAACAACAACAGCAACAATAACAACAAAATACATTGAGGTAACTAGGCGGGAAAGAGCTCTTATGATGTATTTTCTTTCAGGCCCAAAAGGCGTTGAAAGACGTGTTCAAAATACTTGGTAATATTTGGAACTGCTCGGAAAACCTCACTGCGTTTTCCATGGGAAGGACAAATAGACATAACTGTGGTGGTGGTTGGTTTGTTATCTTTGTTGTTGTTGTTGTTGTTTTAATTATTTTAACGTCCCTTCAACCATGTAGGTCATGTCAAAGCGGTCGTTGGGAAGCGTTTAACTGTCTCACAGTAATTTTTATTACTCACTACTTGACTAGTTTTTTTTTCTGCATGAATACGTGTGGGTGGAGCGTATACAAATACTCATAGTGGTAGCAGTATCTTTCTTCTTCTTCTTTTTTTTTTCTTTTTTTTTTTTTTTTTTCGGGAGGCGGGGGGGAGCAACACATCGTTGCGGGGAGTGGTAGCAGTATCGTTATTATCATCATCTTACTATTACCAGTATTGTTATTAACACTGTTATCATTACTATAATATCATCGTCAACAACAACAAGAACAACATCATAACCAACACAGTTCCCAGCAAACCCGCGTTCACAACTTTCTCTCCTACTAATGCATGCCCTAAAATACAGCCAACGAAGAAAAAATGTAAATGTAGTCATTTATTATAAATGACTGGGTTCAAAAACAAAATTAAAAATGAATGTTGCTAATGAAACTATGCGGAAATTCCCGATATTGACAATACATCATACCAGGACGAGAACAGAGATAAACCAACGTCATTGGCAGTGACGACCATAGCACAGCTAACTTCCACAAGAACAGAAAGGTGTATTGTATACTTGTGTTGTACTGTGTTGAGTTATTTGCGTCGTTTTGTGTTACGTTGGTTTGCGTTGTGTCGTGTTGTGTTCTGTTGGTTTGTGTTGTGTTGTGTTAGGTTGGTTTGTGTCGTGTTGTGGTGTATAGCTATCCTGTGTATGACATGTCTGTTAATCTTGTGTATAGCTATCCTGTGTGTGGCATGTCTGTTAATCCTGTGTATAGCTATCCTGTGTATGGCATGTCTGCCAATCCTGTGTATAGCTATCCTGTATATGGCATGTCTGTTAATCTTGTGTATAGCTATCCTGTTTATGGCATGTCTGTTAATCTTGTGTATTGTTATCTTGTGTATGGCATGTCTGTTAATCCTGTGTATTGTTATCTTGTGTATGGCATGTCTGTTAATCCTATGGATAGTTATTTTGTGTATGGTATGTCTGTTATTCTTGTGTATAGCTATCCTGTGTATGGCATGTCTGTTAATCCTGTGTATAGCCATCCTGTGTATAGCGTGTCTCTGGCTAACCTGAGTATAGGATGTCTGTGGCCAAGTTTATATTGTAGGTGTTGACAGGTCTATGGCCTGCTTCTTTGTGGTCTTTGTGGTCTTTGTGGAGGTAGGCCTGTGCTTGGGGTCCACAGCGTCATCGCCGTGATACGGTCATTATGATCCCAGAACGCAGTGACGCCATCAGTGCGTCAGCAAATCAGCTCTCGGCGTGCTAGGCAGTCATGTAGGAGCCAATGATTTCATCATGGGGTTCAATAAAGCTATGCTGACAGAACCCTCAAAATCAAGGACACGTATTTTTTTTTAACTCGGTACGGTCTCAGGAACCTTTGGACCACTTGGCGTAAAAAAGGTTCAGATCAGCTCAAAGACGTCCGCAACTGACACCGTCCGCCTGGGATTTCATGACGTCATTAAAATCGGGCCTAAAAACCAGATCACCAACGCCTCTCCAAATTCGAACTGAAACCCAGTATCTCACGACACCGTCCAAATGATTCCAGTGTAACCAGTTCTCTCGTCGCAATTGGTGGAATCCCAGGACCGCATGACCGCATCAAACGTGACCTGTTCTCTCGACATCAAACGTGACCAGTTCTCTCTGCATCGTCAGCAAGACTGGAGAGAAAACCGCATGACGCCATCAAAGGATTAAACGGAACCACTGTCAGCGGAACCCTAGGAGCCCATGGCGTCGTCGGAGGGTTCGATGTCCGGGTTTTCCATGCCCCGCTTCATCTGCATGGAGATGTAGTTGTAGACCCGCCTCCAGGCGTCAGCCGTGGCCGAGTCGTAGCGCTCTCCCAGCACCTTGCTGAACCCGTAGTTGAGGGACGGCCACAGCCTCTGGAACACACACATAACAGACACAGCCTTTGTAACACACACACAACAGGAACAGCCTTTGTAAGACACACGGAACAGGCACAGCCTCTGTAAGACACACACAACAGGCACAGCCTCAGTAAGACACCTACAACAGGCACAGCCTCTGTAACACATACACAACAGGCACAGCCTTTGTAAGACACACGTAACAGGCACAGCCTCTGTAACACACATAACAGGCACAGCCTCTGTAACACACACAACATGCACAGCCTCTGTAACACACACACAACAGGCACAGCCTCTGTAACACACACAACAGGCACAGCCTCTGTAACACACACAAACAGGCACAGCCTCTGTAACACACACAACAGGCACAGCCTCGTAACACACACATAACAGGCACAGCCTCTGTAACACACACGTAACAGCCTCGGTAACACACACGTAACAGGCACAGCCTCTGTAACACACACACAACAGGCACAGCCTCTGTAACACACACATAACAGGCACAGCCTCTGTAACACACACGTAACAGCCTCGGTAACACACACGTAACAGGCACAGCCTCTGTAAGACACACGCAACAGGCACAGCCTCTGTAACACACACACAACAGGCACAGCCTCTGTAACACACACATAACAGGCACAGCCTCTGTAATACACACGTAACAGGCACAGCCTCTGTAACACACACACAACAGGCACAGCCTCTGTAACACTAACACACACAACAGACACAGCCTCTGTAACATACACACACACACACACACACACACACACACACACACACACACACACACACACACACACACACACACACACACACACACACACACACACACACACACACACACACACACACACACACACTAAGACACGGTAATGATGCACAAGGACAGATGGGTTCGGTGTTAATAAGGAACAAACAGGGATCTGGGCATGCAGCCCGCGATTCAGTGAAACTGCCATGGTTTTATTCATACGGCGGAAAATTGGAACACGTAAAAAGGGGACGCCAGTGTGTAAACAAGGTGGGTGTCGGGATGGAAGCTGTTAGGAACAGTCAACCTCGGATCGGAAGAGAATGAAAATCAGCGAAGCAGAATATAATTATGCCGAACATAGGCATATAAAAGAAAGCAGCTTAGCTTTTCCGGAATATGGAAAAAACTGAAACCGTTCAAGCTGACAGCTCAGAACATCATGTAAATTCTCCGCAGTTTTTGTTTTTGTTTTTGGTGTGTGTGTGTGTGTGTGTGTGTGTGTGTGTGTGTGTGTGTGTGTGTGTGTGTGTGTGTGTGTGTGTGTGTGTGTGTCGTGTGTGTGTGTGTGTGTGTGTGTGTGTGTGTGTGTGTGTGTGTGTGTGTGTGTGTGTGTGTGCGTGCGTGCGTGTGTGTGTTTTGTTTTTGTTTTTTGAAAATTAATCAAGTGCCCGTCCCGAGCACCCTGCATTTCCACGGCCCCCGCTGAAAGGCATTTCCAGGTAATAGAATCACAAAACACTCACTTCAGCGCACGCGGCACAACCGAGCTTCCTTCCGGCTGGAAGCAGCGCCAACTGGAAATACGACCGTTCGGTAATTCTGCCACTTAAAGATAGCTGTGGCGTGAGCCTTGCGGCCGATGATTAGTCGCCATTCTACCCAGCTGTATTGGACTGCTGTCGGCCTCCTGTCCACGATATTCAATCAAGGCGGGGCTCTGCGAGCTGGGTTGAAGGGCAGGTCATCGTGCTGGGCAAAGCTGAATGATCAAAGAAGATCAAGCTATTTGCACAGTTCACCGTGCTGGGCAAAACTGAACGATAAAAAGAAGATCATGCTATTCACACAGTTCGCTGTTTTGGGCAAAAGTGAATGATGAAAGATCATGCTATTCACACAGTTCACCGGGCTGGGCAAAGCTGAATGATCTAAGAAGATCATGCTATTCACACGGTTCACCGTGCTGGGCTAGGCTGAATGATCAAAGAAGATCATGCTATTCACACAGTTCACCGTGTGCTATTCACACAGTTCGCCGTGCTGGGCAAAGTTGAATGATCAAAGATCATGCTATTCACACAGTTCACCGTGCTGGGCTAAACTGAACGATCAAAGAAGAAGGAAACTTTTCATTTTTATGCTTTGTATATTGATGAATAATAAAGATTGATTGATTTGATTTGATTCGATTTATTGATTTGATTTGAAGATCATGCCATTCACAGCCGTGGTGCTTGAAGCTCGCTTGAACCGACAAAGTCACGGCTTTCCGCAAGCAATGATTTCTAAACCCACACCCCCGGTACAGTTTCGCGGTTTATCTGTACAGAGAGAAAACAAACACTGAGCCACCGTGAACGTCTGGGTGCTTCCTGACTGATCGATGATGCCATCGTCGTACTCATCTCTTTGTTTGATTTTGGACGACGGATCGATCGTTCCTGATCGGGCAGTGATAAGATCAGGGGAGTCAAGCACGCCTTGCCGCCAGTATCTGGACGAATATATCGATGGATGGTGAGATCAGAGCAGTCATCAGGTTGTCACTGACATCGGAAGATCTAATCACTGAGACTGTCCTAGCGGTTCTGCTGCCGTAATGCGAAACCAGATAAAGCCGGCCACTGCTGGCTGTAAGGACGTGCCGTTGATAGCCACTGTCATGTCTGGCACAGCCAGTGGCTATAAGGTGTCGTTGGTAGCTACTGTCATGACGGGCACAGCCAGTGGCTATAAGATGTCGTTGGTAGCCACTGTCACGACGGGCACAGCCAGTGGCTATAAGGTGTCGTTGGTAGCCACTGTCACGACGGGCACAGCCAGTGGCTATAAGGTGTCGTTGGTAGCCACTGTCACGACGGCACAGCCAGTGGCTATAAGGTGTCGTTGGTAGCCACTGTCACGACGGGCACAGCCAGTGGCTATAAGTGTCGTTGGTAGCCACTGTCACGACGGGCACAGCCAGTGGCTATAAGGTGTCGTTGGTAGCCACTGTCACGACGGGCACAGCCAGTGGCTATAAGGTGTCGTTGGTAGCCACTGTCACGACGGGCACAGCCAGTGGCTATAAGGTGTCGTTGGTAGCCACTGTCACGACGGGCACAGCCAGTGGCTATAAGGTGTCGTTGGTAGCCACTGTCACGACGGGCACAGCCAGTGGCTATAAGCGTGTCGTTGGTAGCCACTGTCACGACGGGCACAGCCAGTGGCTATAAGGTGTCGTTGGTAGCCACTGTCACGACGGGCACAGCCAGTGGCTATAAGTGTCGTTGGTAGCCACTGTCATGACGGGCACAGCCAGTGGCTATAAGGTGTCGTTGGTAGCCACTGTCACGACGGGCACAGCCAGTGGCTATAAGGTGTCGTTGGTAGCCACTGTCACGACGGGCACAGCCAGTGGCTATAAGGTGTCGTTGGTAGCCACTGTCACGACGGGCACAGCCAGTGGCTATAAGGTGTCGCTGGTAGCCACTGTCATGACGGGCACAGCCAGTGGCTATAAGGTGTCGTTGGTAGCTGTCATGACGGGCACAGCCAGTGGCTATAAGGTGTCGTTGGTAGCCACTGTCATGACGGGCACAGCCAGTGGCTATAAGTTGTCGTTGGTAGCTACTGTCACGACGGGGGAGATTGTTATTGGCTATAAGGTGCCATTGGTAGCCACAGTCATGGCGGGGGGGGGGGGGGGGAGTGACTAGGGGAGAGTGTGACTGGCTATAAGGTGTCACTGGTAGCCATTGTCATGACTGGGGAGAGTGTGACTGGCTATAAGGTGTCTTTGGTAGCCATTGTCATGACAGGGGAGAGTGTGACTGGTTATAAGGCGTCAATGGTAGTCACTGTCATGAGAGGGGGGGGGTGACATGGGGAGAGTGTGACTGGCTATAAGGCGTAATTGGTAGTCACTGTCATGAGAGGGAAGAGTGTGACTGGCTATAAGGTGCCATTGGTAGCCACTGTCATGACGGGGGGGGGGGGGGGGATGACATGGGAAGAGTGTGACTGGCTATAAGGTGTCACTGACAGTCATTGTCATTGGTATCCACTGTCATGACAGGGGAGAGTGTGACAGGGTCTTCCGTGCAAGCCGGGGGAAGGTCGTCACGTCATATCGTGTGACAGTGTGTGACAGTCACATCATGCCGTGTGACTGTATGTTTTTATGAAAATGGATAACGGATAACCATGCTTTCATGATAATGGGTAAAGTCCCCGCGTGTTTTCAAGAACATTGATAAAGTCTAAGCGTTTTTTTTAATGAAAATGGATAAAGTCCAAGCGTGTTCTCATGAAAATTGATAAAGTCCCAGCGTGTTTTCATGATAATGGATAAAGTCCCAGCGTGTATTCAAGAAAATGGATAAAGTCCAGGCGTGTTTTCATGGAAATGGATAAAGTGCAAGCGTGTTTTTAAGAAAATGGATAAAGTGCAAGCGTGTTTTCATGAAAAAGGATAAAGTTCCAACGTGTTTTCATGAAAATATAAAGTTCAAGCGTGTGTTTAAAAAAAATTAAAATGGGTAAAGTCCCAGTGTGTTTTCATGAAAATGGATAAAATCCCAACGTGTTTTCATGAAAATGAATAAAGTCCCAGCGTGTTTTCAAGAAAATGGATAAAGTCCCAGCGCGTTTTCATGAAAATGGATAAAGTCCCAGGGTCTTTTCAAGAAAATGGTTAAAGTCCCAGTGTGTTTTCATGAAAATGGATAAAGTCTAAGCGTGTATTCAAGAAAATGAATAAAGTCTAGGCGTGTTTCCATGAAAATGGATAAAGTCCCAGCGTGTTTTCATGAAAATGGATAAAGTCCAAGCGCGTTTTCGTGAAAATGGATAAAGTCCCAGCGTGTTTTCAAGAAAATTGATAAAGTCCGAGCGTGTTTTCATGAAACTGGATAAAATCCAAGCTAGACGGTGATGTGTTCCAGCGTCTCACCTTCAGCATCTGCGGCTTGACGTTGCGCCTGACGTGAGTCTGGCCGATGGAGATGAGGACGCTGTTGAGGAAGTCGGAGTCCTCCAGGCTCTCCACGGCAGCGCCCAGCCCCTCCATGACGGTGACCGCGTGACGCTGCAGCATGTCGCGGTCCACGTCCATCTCCAGCTGCGACACCTCGTTCAGCCGCACGATCTTGGGGAACAAACGCTTCAGGTCGGGCTCCGTCTCGAACAGCCTGAAAGTACACAGGCGGACAGGTGGTACACAAGTGGACAGGTGGTACACAGGTGGTACACAGGTGGTACACAGGTGGACAGTTTATATACCCAAGTGGAAAGATGCACAGAACGACTAACTTTAAGTCGGGTTCCGTCTCGAACAGCCTGAAAGTACACAGGTGGACAGGTGATTCACAAGTGGACAGGCAGTACACAATAGGACAGTTGGCACACAGGTGGACATCTTATACCCAAGTGGAAAGATGGGTGAAAGCCTACACAGAACGACTAACCTCAAGTCGGGCTCCGTCTCGAACAGCCTGAAAGTACTCAGGTGGACAGGTGGTACACAAGTGGACAGGTAGTACACAGGTGGACATGTGGTAGACATGTGGACAGGTGGTACGCAGGTGGACAACTTATACCTAAGTGGGAAGATGGATGAAAGCCTGCACAGAACGACTAACCTCAAGTCGGGCTCCGTCTCGAACAGCCTGAAAGTACACAGGTGGACAGGTGGTACACAGGTGGACACGTGGTGCACAGGTGGACAGATGGTATACAGGTGGTACACAGATGGACAGGTGATGCACAGGTGGACAATTTATACCCAAGTGGAAAGATGGGTGAAAGCCTGCACAGAACGACTAACTTTAAGTCAGGCTCCGTCTCGAACAGCCTGCAAGTACACAGGTGGACAGGTGGTATACAGGTGGACACGTGGTACACAGGTGGACACATGGTCTACAGGTGGTACACAGGTGGACAGGTAATACACGGTTTGACAGGTGGGTATGTAGTACACACGTGGACAGGGAATACACAGGTGGACAGGTGGTACACAGGTGTACAGGTGGTGAATGGCTGCACAGAATGACGAATCACTACATCGTACACAATCGTCGGTGCGTTATATCTCGGGTAAATCACTACAGTTGACGCGGTCTTCTGGATGTTAGATATCGGATCAGTCCGCAATGGACACGATTTTCTACGCATTAGATCAGTATCAAACGACTACGTAACTACAGCTGACATAGTTGTCTGGGGGTTAAATAACGTACTAAATAAATATCTGCAATTAGCTGACACAGTCGTCTTTCGCCCTAATATAATCGTACCGGTTGGCTGGGCGTAAAACACCAACTTAGTGACTGGGTGCTAAACTAACCAGCTACAACCGACACCAGAGGAAGGGAACCCTTCAATCGTTCTCTGCACTGTCAATCACAAGCTGACCCATGATGGACTCTGACTAAAAGAGATGGCGTGAGTACCAACCGATTCCTGACACGCCTCGGGGACACAGGCCCATCAACACGGGAGTAACTGAGCAGTGCTTGGAGCATTAACCAGCGAGCAGTGAGCGCCCTCTGTCACCCCGTGAGTCCGTCACCCGATGCAGTCACTCAGCCAAGTGCTCTTCTCTTCGGGCAGTTTCGTCTGTCTAAAGCCCGTTCTTAACTGGGCGAAGTGTTTGTTCGCCGAACAGACTTCGGACAGTTCGACGAACTACGATTCGTTTCTTAATTGAACTTTTAGTTCGCCGAACATTGTTCGGACAGTTCGATGAACTTTACTTCGTTCTTAGCTGGATTATAATGAGATGCAAGCTTCGCCCGAACTTCGGCAGACGCGCAGCAGACAGCATGACCCAAAATGTAGGCTAAAGTCAAGTCAAGTAAGTATACTTTAATCATCCTCACAGGGTAATTCAACTAACTACTATGTCATTCTGGGTCCTAGAGACAAGGCTGCGCCTCCCACAAGTCACAAATAAACAATCCCTCCGAAGCGAATGAAGTACCTAGTGACACCGTCATCCATTTTTATTATTATTTCTTCCTCATCCACAGGAGAGCTCTGCTCTCAGCCAATCAGCGACAAGGTTCGCCGAACTAGGCGAATGTTCCCAGAACATAATGAGCGAAGCTTTTGGGACCGCGAATATAGCTTCGTCGCAGTTTGACGAATACTCCGAACTATGTTCGCGAAGCAAAAGTTCGCCCAATTAAGAACCAACTATATTCGCCGAATACTGCCAACTATGTTCGCGAACAAATGTTCGCCCAATTAAGACCAACTATATTCGCGAATACTCCCAACTATGTTCGCGAACAAATGTTCGCCCAATTAAGAACCAACTATATTCGCCGAATACTGCCAACTATGTTCGTGAACAAACGTTCGCCCAATTAAGAACCAACTATATTCGCCGAATACTGCCAACTATGTTCGCGAACAAACGTTCGCCCAATTAAGAACGGGCTTAACGGCAGTGTTGGGAGTCAGTCGTTGCCTGGTGTTCGTCAAGGCATGCACTGAGAACAGTGCTGTAAAAGCCAGCTGTCCTTGCTGCAGAGAACAGGACTCTAAGGAACGATTGGTTTAAAAAAAAATGTTATTCATACATCGTATTCATAAATTCAACAAACAGGTACAGGAAACACAAAAGCAATATGCTTTTGCAATATGTGTGGAGCAATAAGCAAAGGAACGATTGAAGACATTGAAACACCTGCTGAGGAAAGGTCTACACAGTCAAAAATTACGATCCGGTTAATATACGAACTCCTGAATCAAGAACATTTATTCGTCCTCTGTAAACACGAGAAATTTGAATTTCGGTCATGAAGCAAAATAATCAAACAGATTCAGTTTTGTGCTGTTTGCCTCATACTGAAAAAACAACAACAACAAAACACAACATAAAACGACATCACTCCTCTGTTTCAATCTCGACTCCACTGGTTCCCAACCCCTCAAATAATTCAGTACAAGATAAACACTCTCTGCTATGAATGTATTACGCGCACTGTTCCGTCTTATCTCCGTGACTGTCTTCAACTTTACACACCCTCCCGTACCCTCTCCTCTGCTTCTGATACTCAGACTCCAGATTCCTAGCACCAGACTCGATAACTTGGTTCCCGCGCCTTTTCTGTATCCGGTCTCTCTACGTGGAATGACTTAAGCCTCAAGACTTTTCTTTTTCCAAAACTACAGACCTGCCACGTCTTCCGTTCTGTGCTGCCATCTTCCTCCGCCCCAAGTCTGTTGTCTAAGTTGTGTGGTTGTGTGTTGTGCGTAAATTAAGTTTTGTGTTATACTCGTGTGAGTTGGCGCGTGTATGCGCTTAGCATAGTCTCTACGGACGAGAAATATGACACAAGGATGACCGCTAGCGTTCTAGAACAAGGTCCAAACTGATAGAAGGATAAACGAAGGCTTATTTAATACGTCATATATGTGTCTGGATCTGCGGACAAGATTTTCCGTTTTATAAATGCTTTATTATTATTCCTCTCTCCCCCTCTCTCTCTCTCTCTCTCTCTCTCTCTCTCTCTCTCTCTCTCTCTCTCCTCCCTCCTCCACTCTCCTCACACACACACACACACACACACACACACACACACACACACACACACACGCGCGCGCGCGCGCGCGCGCAAGCGGTAGTTGTCAGCATTTTCGTAGAAGGACGTTGCAGCTTCCGGGTCGGGGTGGAGGCTGGAGTGCAAGCAACAAGGTAGAGAGGTCTCAGCCTGATTACTCCAGTGAGATGGATGTGTTTGCTGAATACGGAGGCGCATCTGATTCTCAAGATAGTTGAAAGGGTGACACCCTGGAGAGGTGGGTGAAACCGTTTCATCGTGATGCGTCGCCCACTGTAGTGATAACGAATGATAATGTCCTCAAGCTGTGACAGCAAAGGGTATTGAACAACGCCACTTCTTCCTGCTGTATCAGGGTGTGGTGCTCAGTGTCATTGACTATGTACTTGGCCTCACGACAATATCACAGACAAATATGCTAAACTTGTTGAGGAGCTCGAGACCTATGGGCACACAGTTATGGAGACCATACCATCGATCGCATGGAAGAGAGAGGCGTAAAAAAAGAAACACTTGACGAGCTACCTTCAAAAAATGAAAAAGGACTATCGTCAATCAGACAATCTTAAAAGTTTCAGAACAAGCTTTTGGGAAACCTCAATGACACTGGGGAAGTGGGAGGGTGTAAATGTGGGATTTCTCAAAAGCGGAGATATCATCTTGAACTAAACAAAACTGTCACCGTCAGTCGGAGATATCATCTGTCACCGTCAGTCGGAGATATCATCTTGAACTAAACAAAACTGTCACCGTCAGTGGGACGTCGGCATTAATATGGGTACCGTTGTCCTGTCTTATCAATTGCGAAGTACCAAAATGTCTTCCGCAGACCACGCAAGCTGTCCTTTCTACATTCAAGCCGAAGCCGTAGAGAGGGACTGGAACCTCAGACCTCCGTGTCCTGCTAGCCGATATTTTATGCTCGTGGATGGCTTCCTGGGCGACTTGGTCCTGTCTTACCCGATGAAAAAATACCAACAACGCGGTTAAGCACAAAAATCGGTTGAAAAAATCCTGGC
>JABMCL010001285.1:170000-172500 GCA_018857735.1 Alviniconcha marisindica | reverse complement strand
GGTCACATTTTCTCCCCAAAGAAATTGGGAGGGGGATGGGGGGGGGGGGGGGGTCCCAACGAAATTCGGGTTCGCTTTTTTCCCTCCACAAGAAATTCGGGTCATCCCCCCCCCCCCCCCCCCCCCCCCCCCCCCCCCCCAAATTCGGCCCCCCCCCCCCCCCTCGAAATTCGGGTCACTTTTACCCCCACACGAAGTTTTCGGGTCACAGTTTCCCCCCCCCCCCCCCCCCCCCCCCCCTTTGTCTAAAAACCGACACACAAGGGAGTTCATTAGCGCTCGAAAGACGTCACACAAACACAACACAACAATAAAGACCCGAGTCTCCTACGGTAACCCTCACCTGACATGTGAGTAAATACAAGGTCTGTAAACTCCGTTACAGGTACATCCCCCGCTGAGTAAAGGGAAAAAACGGCTTCAAGTGACGAGTGTACATACATGTAAGCTGTGTGTGTGTGTGTGTGTGTGTGTGTGTGTGTGTGTGTGTGTGTGTGTGTGTGTGTGTGTATGTGTGTGTGTTTGTGTTTGTGTGTGTGTGTGTGTGTGTGTGTGTGTGTGTGTGTGTGTGTGTTTCCACATAATACCTTATGTAAATTGTTTTGGTAGGTGCTCTACATGTGTATAGAATATTGTATTTAGGTTAATATGTATCATGTGAGCGCTCAGGGCGTTGATGAGCGCGTGACAAATGTACATTATTCTCTTTATTTTATTTTTAATTATTTTTATTAGTAGTATTAAACTCGTGCCCTGGAGTAGTAGCACGTACATGTACCAAACACGCTTTCGTCCAGATTTGCTTCGGACTGGCCACACAACGGCCACAGTGTCGGACCAATTGTCTCACAAAGGTCATGGTGTCGGACTAGCTGCTTCACACAACCCAAAGTGTCGGACTAGCTGCTTCACACAACCCAAAGTATCGGACCAATTGTCTCACAAAGGCCATGGTGTCGGACTAGCTGCTTCACACAACCCAAAGTGTCGGACCAATTGTCTCACTGAGGTCACGGTGTCGGACTAGCTGCTTCACACAACCCAAAGTGTCGGACTAGCAGCTACACAACGGGCGGGCGTCTGACATTATTCAAGTCATTCCTTCTGTTGTCCAGCGTTTCTTTTTTTTCTTTTTTCTTTTTTTCAAATTTCCCAATTTTATTTGTTTTTTGTTGCCAAGTATATCATTGTGGGGCGTTTATTCAAAAACATTCATCCATCATTACAATATTTCTCTCGCTCACTCATTCATGCATCTTTTTGTTGTCCAGCGTTTCTGCCAGCATACCGTAATATCAAGGATTCTACAGGCGCATATTCATCCATTTTCCCTTTCTCTAACTGCCTTGCTCTTCTCCGTCACCCTGCTCACATTTCTTTTTTCCTTTACGCTGTCAAACTCTAACATACGGGTGAATAGTGTGCAGATTCACATGCATGTAATTACTCTCTTCCTTTTTGCATTGTTCTGCTCGGTCAACTTGCTCTTGTAACTATAGTTATGCGACAATCTTTTTCAGCCACAAAATTCCAGTCAGAGGTCTGTTTAATGTTCTGTGCTCTCCTACCCTACGTGTTTAATCTTGTTCCGACATCTTCGGCAAAGGTTGGCAGTAGAAATCAGACAACTTTGATTTGTTGGAAGGCATTTGTAGATCTCGAACAAAGCTGCTAGTGTATCTGATTGATTTATGCTGTTTGACTCTGGCATTTACACCATAAAGCTTTTAACACTTTCACTGCCATGCTTGCAGCGTCGTCACTCGAAAAACGACCAATAAAAGTGCCAAACTTGAAATTATTAACTCTTTGTGCCCCCTTCGCATGAGCACGTGAAAGAACTTCTATCAAAATTCACAGTATTGAAAGTAGATTTGTTACAGGACCATCAAATATACTCTTTTCAGGCGTGTATGTGTGCACTTTTCAGACCGGAAATTTTACAGGCTGGGACAGTGAAGGGGTTAACTGAAATGTACTCTTGGGAAGATCCCGCAGCTCGCTGGACATCACGCTCCTGATAGTGAAACTGATAAACAGAGAAAGTAATCGGTGGCGAGATTTAGGGAATTTTCTATTTAAAAGAACTGTTCTATCAACAGTGAAACAAATGCCAGCAATTAACAGCAGAAAGCTTTTAGTGCAAAGCATTAAAGAGTATTAAGCCAGCTAACAAGCACAGGTGCGCCGTTTCAGCTGTAAAGCCAGGTGTGAAGAAATAAAAAGAGGAATGCTCTCCTTTTCGCTGAATATGCCACGAGAGCTCGCAGTCCTACGACGGGAACATAAAAGCCTACGGTATTGGCCTTACAGTTTCCCATCGAGGATATCTACAGGATAGGAGACCCTCTCTCTCTCTCTCTCTCTCTCTCTCTCTCTCTCTCTCTCTCTCTCTTCTCTCTCTCTCTCTCTCTCTCTCTCATCTCTCTCTTCGTCTCATCTCTCCTCTCCCACACACACACACACACACACCACACATATATACACACAAACACATACA